>WELA01011412.1:51291-80060 GCA_009602735.1 Mesotaenium endlicherianum
GTAAGTCCAAGCCGAAACCTCCCCAGGAATATGATCCTAAGGGAAACAGAAAATATTACCTGATCAAGTTTCTCGCGGATGCTGAGCAGTGGCTGGAGAACTACCCAGAACTACAAGATTACGAGAAGGTCAGGCACACCGGTGCGCTACTGAAAGGCAGTGCCGCAGACTGGTGGCTTTACTGGAAGGAAGAGCGTAAGGCTCGGCAACTCGGTGACCCTACGTGGGTAGAGTTTGTCGAGAAGTTGCATGAGAAGTTTGATGTCATCAACCAGCAGGAGAAAGCTATCTATGCGATGATCTCCCTGACACTGAAGCAGACCACTTCAGTTGCTGAGTTTGCTCAAAAGTTCCAAGAGAACATGATGAAGCAGCCGGATTTGCCAGAACGGTATAGGATAGCATACTTCAGGTAAGGCTTGAAATCCGAGGTCTCTGGTCATTTTGCTGAGAAAAAGTATGAGAAACTGGCTGACTTGATCCAGGATGCTGACGCCTGGGATCAGCAGCAGTTCAATCACAAGCGCCAGAGTAACGCTTTGGTGTCTAAGATTGTCAAAAAGCCCCACGGTTCCTACAATGCAATTGAAGGAGACCAGGCTGAGGATAATCAGGGTGATGAATATGAGTATGAGTACAATGCTATTCAGTCTAGAGGTAGAGGTGGTCCCTCTCGAGGTGGCTATGGAAGGGGTGGTGGTAGGACTAAGCCGAGACCAGCCTCAGCAAAATCTACTTGCTACCATTGTCAGCAGAAAGGCCACTACAGAGAACAGTGTCCGGTCAAGCACCTGCCTAAGGTCGAGAGAAAAGACCAGCCTTTAAAAGACAGCAACAGTCAGTAATCCAGTCTACTGACTGTGAGGATGCTAGAGATAGTGAGTCGTCACTAGCTGCCCTCGTAGCAGGTATTATGGGTCCTGCTGAACTGGATTCACTATGCATGCCTGACAAACAGATAAAGGAGACCATCAGCAATATAGACGTCCAGAGAGTGCACACTATGGATGCTCTTGTTTCACCTGATGTCCAACATTTCTTTGCTACGTCAGGAGAACAATGCGAAAGTCAGGAAAAGACAGTCCCCCCTATCCTACTGCATTGCATGATTGCAGGTAGGAAGGTGAGGGCATTTGTTGACGGAGGGGCGTCACATACTTTTATTCACAAGGACTTAGTTAAGCGGCTAAGGCTGCCTACTGTCACCCAAGGGAATAGAAAAATGTTCCTTGGAGATGCCTCAAGTATCCCGGGAGGAGTTATAACTAAGCCTATTGAGGTCCAGTTAGGTTCTGGCATTGCAGTTCTAACTGAAACGCTTACATTCGAGGTACTCAACACTGGCGTTTATGATCTCATGCTAGGCAGGTCCTGGCTAAAATGAGCAAGTGTGATTTCTTTAAAGACAATATTGAATTCTTGGGCCACATTGTCAGTAAAGAGGGCATCAGTGTGGATCCTAAGAAAGTCCAGACCATAAGGGACTGGCCAGTACCACAGTCCGTCTCTGAAGTCAGATCCTTCCTCGGGTTGGCTAACTTCTATAGGAGATTTATTGAGAATTATTCCACAAAGGCCAGTAAATTGACTGACCTTACTAAGAAAGACATCAGGTTTGTGTGGGGGGAAGAGCAGCAGGCTGCCTTCCAGACCCTTAAAGATGCCCTTTGTTGTGCCCCAGTGCTAGCCGTGTATGACCCCAGCAAACCGGTGCAGGTGGTTACTGATGCCTCTGACTTTGCCATGGGTGCTATTTTGTTGCAGCCTGCTGACAAAACCACAAAGGATGGTAAGGTACGGCAGGAGTGGCATCCTGTGTTGTATGAGTCTATGAAATTTAATCCAGCGGAGATTAATTACTCAGTGCATGATAAAGAGCTGCTAGCTATCATTCATGTACTCAAACAGTGGAGAGCATACTTACATGGTAAAGCTTTTAAGGTGATTACAGATCATCTAGCTCTGACCCACTTTCAGAAGAAGTCCAAGCTGTCGAGGAGGGAGAACCGCTGGAGCCAGATGCTGGAGCAGTTCCAAGTCCAGATCGACTACAAACCAGGGAAGTTGAATCCTGCTGATGCACTCTCTAGAAGACCTGACTTGCAAGAAAGGAACTTTAGTCAGCATGCTGTAGATAAAGTCCTGTGTGCACTCACTTCACTAAAGGTGAAAAAGTCCTTCCTTGAACAACTTAGGAAAGCCTACCTTTCTGACCCAACATTTGAGCCCAGCCCCACTACTGGTGTGTGTCGTGCTACTGCACTCGGGTATAAGCTCAAGGGAGGGGTCTGGGTGACTGAAACCACTTCAGGCAGGCTGAAGCTGGTCATTCCTAATAATTTGGAAATAAGGTCTCTCTTACTGAGTCAAGCTCATGACAGTCTCCTGGGTGGACATTTGGGGCAGGCCAAAACTGTTGGCAAACTGGCAAAACATTATCATTGGGAGGGGTTACCCCGGGAGGTCTTGAAATATGTCAAGTCCTGTGACCAGTGTCAGAGAAATAAGTCTCGGCACACACCACCCGGAGGTCTCTTGCAACCGCTACCCATCCCAGCGGGACGCTGGGAAACTATATCCATGGACTGGGTGGTCTCACTACCAAGAACTGCCAACGGGCATGATTCAATACTGGTAGTCGTGGATAAACTGACAAAAATGGTCATTTTTATCCCCACAACTGTCAAAGTGACTGCACTCGAAACAGCGAGACAGTTTTACAACCATGTAGTATGCCAACATGGGCTCCCTTCTAATATCATCTCAGACAGAGACTCAAAATTCACCTCTAAGTTCTGGAGAGCTTTAATGGGGTTAATGGGAGTCAAACAGCTGCTCAGCACAGCAAACCACCCTCAGACTGATGGGCAGACTGAAAGAACTAACCGAGTTCTGCAGGAGGTGCTGAGAGCATATATTAACCAAAAACAAGATAATTGGGATGACCTGTTGCCTCAAATTCAATTTGCGGTCAACAGTGCGGTGCACGCGTCAACGGGCAAAACTCCTTTTGAACTCAGCCTAGGTAGAGTCCCTAAGTCTCCTCTAGATGTGCTAGGGGAATCTTTAACTCACCCTGAAGGGATTGACAACCCGGTCTCCCTCCAGTTAACTCAGGATTTCGCTGACTCCCTGTCAGAAGTCCAACGAAACTTGCACACGGCCCAAGAAAACCAACAAAAATACGCTAATCAACACCGTCGGGAACTGACATTTTCCAAAGGGGATTTAGTCAAACTGCATTCTCAACACCTGTACCTCCCTNTCACCTGTACCTCCCTGGTGTTGTCAAGAAAAAGCTTGGCCCTGTCTGGGTCGGTCCATATTCGGTGGTCCGTCGTGTCGGTCAGAATGCTTACAAACTAAACATGTCAGCTGAATACAAGGGNCACCCGGTTTAAAATCTCATCGACCTCATATTCCTCAGGGTCGCCGTCCCGGACAGCGGGGACCGGTCCCGGTTGGACAGGTAACCGACCTGTGAACAGTGTATCACCTTTGATGTACGGTTCCAGGAAGGAGACATTAAAGACCGGGTGCCCCTTGTATTCAGCTGACATGTTCAGTTTGTAAGCATTCTGACCGATACGACGTACCACCGAATATGGACCGACCCAGACAGGGCCAAGTTTTTTCTTGACCACACCAGGGAGGTACAGGTGCTGAGAATGCAGTTTGACTAAATCCCCCTTGGAAAATGTTAGTTCCCGACGGTGTTGATTAGCGTATTTTTGTTGGTTTTCTTGAGCCTTGTGCAGGTTCTGTTGGACTTCTGACAGGGTGTCGGCAAACTCTTGAGTTAACTGGAGGAAGACCGGGTTGTCAATCATTTTAGGGCAAGTTAAAGACTCCCCCAATACATCTAAAGGAGACTTAGGAACTCTACCCAGGCTGAGTTCAAAAGGAGTCTTGCCCGTTGACGCGTGCACCGCACTGTTGACCGCAAACTGACTTTGAGGCAACAGGTCATCCCAATTATCTTGTTTTTGGTTAATATATGTTCTCAGCACCTCCTGCAGAACTCGGTTAGTTCTTTCAGTCTGCCCATCAGTCTGAGGGTGGTTTGCTGTGCTGAGCAGCTGTTTGACTCCCATTAACCCCATTAAAGCTCTCCAAAACTTAGAGGTGAATTTTGAGTCTCTGTCTGAGATGATATTAGACAGGAGCCCATGTTGGCATACTACATGGTTGTAAAACTGTCTCGCTGTTTCGAGTGCTGTCACTTTGAGAGTTGTGGGGATGAAAATGACCATTTTTGTCAGTTTATCCGCGACTACCAATATCGAATCATGCCCATTAGCAGTTCGTGGCAGTGTGACCACCCAGTCCATGGATATAGTTTCCCAGCGTCCAGCTGGGATGGGCAGCAATTGCAAGAGACCTCCGGGTGGTGTGTGCCGAGACTTATTTCTCTGACACTGGTCACAGGACTTGACATATGAAATGAATCGACTTACCAAATAGGCGATTAACAATTAATAAAGATCTTTATATCAGCAAGTAATCTTTATGGTATTTCCGTTAACTCGTTAAACGGCAAAGGACAATACACTAGCAGGGAATACTACTCGTCAGTCAAATGAGAGTAAACTAGCATCAATAATGCAAATCAGTAAACTCATACATAAGCAAGGTTAGAAGACAGTGCGTATCAATGGCTTCTCGCCTTGGATTCAGATCTCTCTCAGTAAGCTGTACAAGAGAGTTGGCCTCGTTTCCGAATGCCGAACTCGAGAGCAATGCCTAGCATATGTACATGGAATGAGTTTACTGTTCAACGGTCAGTGCGATGGCACCGCCTACCCGGGAGTTAACCACGTTGGTAGGACCTCGGTTAACCAAATCCACCGCCATCTCCCATCATCCCGAATAGCCATCCATCATGGGGATGTCATCTGGCCATTCATCTAGCGGGTGGTACTTAGATGCATATCAAGGCAGTTCGCTGCTACCGAGCACGGGAGTCAGCTGGCTGTCAAAGAATGTGTCAGCAAGCTGACTTAAGTTGACTTCAGCCTGCTGCTTTTGGCCGAGTCATTAAACTGATAATTATGTAAAGTCCAGCAGACTGACTATTAACTAAAGTTCAGCAGGCTGAACTTAATTAACTATTATATTTAAATGAATATTATATCCACTAATATACTGATTCATTACAATCCCTCCAACTTAACTTGTTGTCGCCTCGACAACATTAAACTGCAGAAATTTTAAATAAGGGAACTGAACCTGACCAGCCTCCCTTACTGACTGCCTCTTCAGCGTGTCACCTTAAGGGGTTGTTCCTGGGGCTTCAGGATCAGGAGACGGAGATCTGGACCTAGATCTGGACAGCCCTCTAGGTCTGTCAGCTGGCCTTCTAAAGAACCCTGTTTGCTCTAAAGTTGGCCCTCGAGGAGAACGGAGGATGGTGGCCTGCTCTTCAACCACTTGGGTGTTGATTCCCACATAGACAGGCATTCCAGTAGGATGCTGAAATACATTGGCTAGAGGTACATGCCCCTGAGCGGAGGGGGAGGCTGGCATACCTCTGGCCCACCCGCGTGTCTCTCTTCTGGCACCCCTGTCCTCTGGAGATTTCTGTCTGTGTCTACTGCCCAGTACCGTCAGATCAGCTTCTTCCCCTGCTTGGGCAGGTGGGCTGGGGGAGCGAGCGCGGGGTCCAGTTGTCGCCATAACGGGGATCACATTCCACACACCTGATCGTGGTTCTTTAAGAAGCGCCCCTACCTGTCCCTGGGTATCCTGAGTACCTGCTGCTGATGCTTCTCCTCTGCCTTGTTCTTCTTCCTCATCCTCCTCATCCTCCTCCTCGGAGAGAGTAGGGGTCTCGTCCACTAAGTCGTCCTGCTCCCTAGTAGACATGGAGTAGTCTACCGACCTCCCTTTCTTAGGGCGCGCTGGAGGTTGCTTGGCCTTCAGCCTACTGATATCTATCCGGCCTGCATTCTTTGCCCATTTGACAAAGGCATGCTTTCCCTTAGAGAAGTACTCTCTTCCCCTCCTCCTATGTTCCTTGGTCTCTGCATTCATATTGCTCAGGCATCCATTCAGCCTGGGGTCCCAAGGGGCAATGTGAGGTGGTAGGATGAGATAGCCGTCTAGGCCATAGTGGAAGTCATCCGGTTGGGCTCGGTCACACTCCTGCTTCTTATTTGTGACGGTCATCCACCTCCAGTCTGTTGGCTGCTGGTAGTACTGGGGTCCGTGCTCAGCCTTCCTCAGTTTACACGGGAACCAGTGGGGAGAGAACATCTGCTGTCCTGCTTCCCTGGCCAAGTACTCCCAGCTCCTTCTCTCAACTTCATTGTAAGCTGGCAGGAGTGTGAGGTAGAATACCGTATCCTTAAAGCTATCGGGCCGCATGCTCACCATCCGGATGAGTCTCTGATCTCCCACTATTCCCGGTATGGGGACCGGCTTGTCCTCTGAATCATCTGCGAGATACCGGGCCTGCTCTGCTGTATAGCCCACCATCTTAGCATAATCTTCGTAAAGGACCACGCCGGTGTGTGTCTCGATGTACCTGTCCAGTGCTGTAGCTCCTTCCTTCTGTAGCAGTGTTGTCTGTTCCAGCCTGTTGATCTCCTGGGCTGCCAGCAATGCTTCCTTCAGGTTATCGAAGTTTTGGCCACCCACCACAGTATACCTGTAAGTGGCCAAGCTCTTCTGTCTGTCCGCTTCAATCTTTTTTCTTTTCTCCTCTTCTGCCGCTGCCGCTTCTTCTTGCTGTTTCTTCTGTCTCTCCTCCTCAGCCTTCCTGAGGTTTTCCGCTTCCTGATCCTTCTTCCTCTGTGCCTCTTCTGCCGCCTCTTGTTGCTTGCGGACCCTTTCTTGTTCTCTCCTGGTGAGGGACGTCGCCGCCAGCTCCTTCTGGTATTGCTCCATTGTCCTCCTGGCTTCTTCTGCCTTGCGCTTTCTGTCCTCCTTTTGTGTGGTGGGCGCCATCCTGCACATGTAACCAGGGCACAAGTTAGTAGGATATGGACCTTTGTCATAGGGATTGCAGGAAGTATGTTAGTATTTAGTATAGTGGCTTCGCTGCTGTTTACCTTACAGGATGATTGCTAAAAGTTGACGTAGTTGCGATGCGCTACACATAAACGTATGAGTGTGTTTTTATCGCTCTCGCTCACTAACTGTCATATATTTTCCCCTCCAACTTAAATGGAGACAGGACCGCCTGTCACCTTCCCGTGTCAACTGAAATGACAGTTATGGAGGGACTCCAGCGGCCCGAAGGTGGAACCGTGTCAACGCCCCTTTGGCATTGGTCAAGTGGTCCTTAAACTCCCAAGTGTCCCCAGAGGCATCGTAACCCTTCCATCGAATGAGGTATTTCATGACATATTTAGACGATCGACGGACCGAGCGAGCGTCTAAAATCTCATCGACCTCATATTCCTCAGGGTCGCCGTCCCGGACAGCGGGGACCGGTCCCGGTTGGACAGGGAACCGACCTGTGAACAGTGTATCACCTTTGATGTACGGTTCCAGGAAGGAGACATTAAAGACCGGGTGCCCCTTGTATTCAGCTGACATGTTCAGTTTGTAAGCATTCTGACCGACACGACGGACCACCGAATATGGACCGACCCAGACAGGGCCAAGCTTTTTCTTGACCACACCAGGGAGGTACAGGTGCTGAGAATGCAGTTTGACTAAATCCCCCTTGGAAAATGTCAGTTCCCGACGGTGTTGATTAGCGTATTTTTGTTGGTTTTCTTGGGCCGTGTGCAAGTTTCGTTGGACTTCTGACAGGGTGTCAGCAAACTCCTGAGTTAACTGGAGGGAGACCGGGTTGTCAATCCCTTCAGGGTGAGTTAAAGATTCCCCTAGCACATCTAGAGGAGACTTAGGGACTCTACCCAGGCTGAGTTCAAAAGGAGTTTTGCCCGTTGACGCGTGCACCGCACTGTTGACCGCAAACTGAATTTGAGGCAACAGGTCATCCCAATTATCTTGTTTTTGGTTAATATATGCTCTCAGCACCTCCTGCAGAACTCGGTTAGTTCTTTCAGTCTGCCCATCAGTCTGAGGGTGGTTTGCTGTGCTGAGCAGCTGTTTGACTCCCATTAACCCCATTAAAGCTCTCCAGAACTTAGAGGTGAATTTTGAGTCTCTGTCTGAGATGATATTAGAAGGGAGCCCATGTTGGCATACTACATGGTTGTAAAACTGTCTCGCTGTTTCGAGTGCAGTCACTTTGACAGTTGTGGGGATAAAAATGACCATTTTTGTCAGTTTATCCACGACTACCAGTATTGAATCATGCCCGTTGGCAGTTCTTGGTAGTGAGACCACCCAGTCCATGGATATAGTTTCCCAGCGTCCCGCTGGGATGGGTAGCGGTTGCAAGAGACCTCCGGGTGGTGTGTGCCGAGACTTATTTCTCTGACACTGGTCACAGGACTTGACATATTTCAAGACCTCCCGGGGTAACCCCTCCCAATGATAATGTTTTGCCAGTTTGCCAACAGTTTTGGCCTGCCCCAAATGTCCACCCAGGAGACTGTCATGAGCTTGACTCAGTAAGAGAGACCTTATTTCCAAATTATTAGGAATGACCAGCTTCAGCCTGCCTGAAGTGGTTTCAGTCACCCAGACCCCTCCCTTGAGCTTATACCCGAGTGCAGTAGCACGACACACACCAGTAGTGGGGCTGGGCTCAAATGTTGGGTCAGAAAGGTAGGCTTTCCTAAGTTGTTCAAGGAAGGACTTTTTCACCTTTAGTGAAGTGAGTGCACACAGGACTTTATCTACAGCATGCTGACTAAAGTTCCTTTCTTGCAAGTCAGGTCTTCTAGAGAGTGCATCAGCAGGATTCAACTTCCCTGGTTTGTAGTCGATCTGGACTTGGAACTGCTCCAGCATCTGGCTCCAGCGGTTCTCCCTCCTCGACAGCTTGGACTTCTTCTGAAAGTGGGTCAGAGCTAGATGATCTGTAATCACCTTAAAAGCTTTACCATGTAAGTATGCTCTCCACTGTTTGAGTACATGAATGATAGCTAGCAGCTCTTTATCATGCACTGAGTAATTAATCTCCGCTGGATTAAATTTCATAGACTCATACAACACAGGATGCCACTCCTGCCGTACCTTACCATCCTTTGTGGTTTTGTCAGCAGGCTGCAACAAAATAGCACCCATGGCAAAATCAGAGGCATCAGTAACCACCTGCACCGGTTTGCTGGGGTCATACACGGCTAGCACTGGGGCAGAACAAAGGGCATCTTTAAGGGTCTGGAAGGCAGCCTGCTGCTCTTCCCCCCACACATACCCGATGTCTTTCTTAGTAAGGTCAGTCAGTTTACTGGCCTTTGTGGAATAATTCTCAATAAATCTCCTATAGTAGTTAGCCAACCCGAGGAAGGATCTAACTTCAGAGACAGACTGTGGTACTGGCCAGTCCCTTATGGTCTGGACTTTCTTAGGATCCACACTGATGCCCTCTTTACTGACAACGTGGCCTAAGAATTCAATACTTTCCTTAAAGAAATCACACTTGCTCATTTTAGCATACAAGTGATTTTTCCGCAGAGTGTCCAGCACTTTCTTTAAGTGTTCAGTGTGCTGAGCTTCATCTTTAGAGAAAATTAAAATATCATCCAGGAAAACTTGCACAAACTTATCCAAATAAGGTCTGAAAATGTCATTCATAGCACCCATAAAGGTAGCAGGAGCATTAGTCAGTCCAAATGGCATCACGTTGAACTCATAGTGTCCATAACGTGTGCGGAAAGCAGTCTTGTGTTCATCCCCCTCAGCAATTCTGATTTGATGATAACCACTCTTGAGATCTATCTTACTGAACACCTTAGCGCCAGACAGGGTATCAAGCAAGTCCTCGATTCTGGGTAAAGCATACTTGTTCTTTACTGTAATTCTGTTCAGGGCTCTGTAATCCACACACATCCGCATACTGCCATCCTTTTTCTTAACAAATAGGATAGGTGCGCCGTACGGTGATTTACTGGGAGAAATGTAACCATTTTCCTCCAGCTCTGCAATCTGTGTTTTCAACTCCTCGCTCTCCAAATAAGACAAGCCATAAGTGCGTTGCCAGGGTGGCTGGCTACCAGGTAATAGATCAATCCTATGATCTACTTCCCTTTTAGGGGGTAGTCCTGGAGGCATGTTAAACACATCAGTGTACTGAGCAACAATTTTTGCAGCAGTAGGGTGCTCCGGAGGGCTTACCTTTTTCTCAACCACTTCTTCAGGTTGAGGAGGTACCTCTCTTAGCAGCAGACAGAACATTCTGTCTTCCTTCTGGTTCCAGCTTTTGACGAACTCCATTGCATTCAGCAACTTGCATCCTTCTGGAAGCCTCTTCTTTTCCTTCATTTGCCATCCACACAGGACAAGAGGAAGAGCACTGGTGGGTGCCAAGTCAGTCTGCCCATCACTGGCTCCTCTCACTTTAACTGTACCTCTGCTCCAACACACTTCAGCTTGATGTCTATTAAGCCAGGACCTGCCTAGCACGAGATCATAAAAGCCAGTGTTGAGTACCTCAAATGTAAGCGTTTCAGTTAGAACTGCAATGCCAGAACCTAACTGGACCTCAATAGGCTTGGTTATAACTCCTCCCGGGATACTTGAGGCATCTCCAAGGAATATTTTTCTATTCCCTTGGGTGACAGTAGGCAGCCTTAGCCGCTTAACTAAGTCCTTGTGAATAAAAGTATGTGACGCCCCTCCGTCAACAAATGCCCTCACCTTCCTACCTGCAATCATGCAATGCAGTAGGATAGGGGGGACTGTCTTTTCCTGACTTTCGCATTGTTCTCCTGACGTAGCAAAGAAATGTTGGACATCAGGTGGAACAAGAGCATCCAGAGTGTGCACTCTCTGGACGTCTATATTACTGATGGTCTCCTTTATCTGTTTGTCAGGCATGCATAGTGAATCCAGTTCAGCAGGACCCATAATACCTGCTACGAGGGCAGCTAGTGACGACTCACTATCTCTAGCATCCTCACAGTCAGTAGACTGGATTACTGACTGTTGCTGTCTTTTAAAGGCTGGTCTTTTCTCTCGACCTTAGGCAGGTGCTTGACCGGACACTGTTCTCTGTAGTGGCCTTTCTGCTGACAATGGTAGCAAGTAGATTTTGCTGAGGCTGGTCTCGGCTTAGTCCTACCACCACCCCTTCCATAGCCACCTCGAGAGGGACCACCTCTACCTCTAGACTGAATAGCATTGTACTCATACTCATATTCATCACCCTGATTATCCTCAGCCTGGTCTCCTTCAACTGCATTGTAGGAACCGTGGGGCTTTTTGACAATCTTAGACACCAAAGCGTTACTCTGGCGCTTGTGATTGAACTGCTGCTGATCCCAGGCGTCAGCATCCTGGATCAAGTCAGCCAGTTTCTCATACTTTTTCTCAGCAAAATGACCAGAGACCTCGGATTTCAAGCCATACCTGAAGTATGCTATCCTATACCGTTCTGGCAAATCAGGCTGCTTCATCATGTTCTCTTGGAACTTTTGAGCAAACTCAGCAACTGAAGTGGTCTGCTTCAGTGTCAGGGAGATCATCGCATAGATAGCTTTCTCCTGCTGGTTGATGACATCAAACTTCTCATGCAACTTCTCGACAAACTCTACCCACGTAGGGTCACCGAGTTGCCGAGCCTTACGCTCTTCCTTCCAGTAAAGCCACCAGTCTGCGGCACTGCCTTTCAGTAGCGCACCGGTGTGCCTGACCTTCTCGTAATCTTGCAGTTCTGGGTAGTTCTCCAGCCACTGCTCAACATCCGCGAGAAACTTGATCAGGTAATATTTTCTGTTTCCCTCAGGATCATAGTCCTGGGGAGGTTTCGGCTTGGGCTTACTAGGCCCTCGGCCACCACCACTAGTGGTGTGAGACCCCAGTTGGTCTCTGTCCCGGAGTAGGGACATTATGATTCTTTTGTCCTCCTGCTGGGACTGATACATGGTCGCCATTTGCGACTGCATCTGAACGAACAATGCTCCCAAGTCTACATTTTGGGGTGGTAGATTAGCAAATGCAGCAGCAGCATTGGCATCTACTCGCTGAGTAGTGTCCTCAACAATCCCTCTTGCTCCTGCAGCAGCAATTCCTGCCGCATTCAGCCGGTCACGTATTTGACCTAGGGGTACATTGAGTTGTACGGCAGGAGGTGGGTTCAGAACATTGGCCCTTGATGCCATAAGTTCTTCAACAGTGCGCTCGTCAGCTGGCTGTCCTTCCCTCCTTTGTATATCTTCAGCGGCCTTTGCTACTTGTTCAGCTTCTAGTCTGGCTATCTCCTCCTCAGCTTGCTGAGCTGCGACTGAGGCAATAGCAGCTGCCTCATCTGCAGCCTCCCTAGCTGCAGTATCCGCTACTGCTTCCGAATAGGTACGGTTTCCCGCTACATGGCTTTCCGCCTGGTTTTCGACATTCTCGTTATCCTGGTTCTCCATGTCTCGGGAGTTGCTAGTTTGAGACCTTGTCCTTACCATACAAAGAAGACTGTGATAACTGCTCCGATACCACTGAAATGAATCGACTTACCAAATAGGCGATTAACAATTAATAAAGATCTTTATATCAGCAAGTAATCTTTATGGTATTTCCGTTAACTAGTTAAACGGCAAAGGACAATACACTAGCAGGGAATAATACTCGTAAGTCAAATGCGAGTAAACTAGCATCAATAATGCAAATCAGTAAACTCATACATAAGCAAGGTTAGAAGACAGTGCGTATCAATGGCTTCTCGCCTTGGATTCAGATCTCTCTCAGTAAGCTGTACAAGAGAGTTGGCCTCGTTTCCGAATGCCGAACTCGAGAGCAATGCCTAGCATATGTACATGGAATGAGTTTACTGTTCAACGGTCAGTGCGATGGCACCGCCTACCCGGGAGTTAACCACGTTGGTAGGACCTCGGTTAACCAAATCCACCGCCATCTCCCATCATCCCGAATAGCCATCCATCATAGGGATGTCATCTGGCTATTCATCTAGCATATCGCACTTAGATGCATATCAAGGCAGTTCGCTGCTACCGAGTACGGAAGTCAGCTGGCTGTCAAAGAATGTGTCAGCAAGCTGACTTAAGTTGACTTCAGCCTGCTGCTTTTGGCTGAGTCATTAAACTGATAATTATGTAAAGTCCAGCAGACTGACTATTAACTAAAGTTCAGCAGGCTGAACTTAATTAACTATTATATTTAAATGAATATTATATCCACTAATATACTGATTCATTACAATCCCTCCAACTTAACTTGTTGTCGCCTCGACAACATTAAACTGCAGAAATTTTAAATAAGGGAACTGAACCTGACCAGCCTCCCTTACTGACTGCCTCTTCAGCGTGTCACCTTAAGGGGTTGTTCCTGGGGCTTCAGGGTCAGGAGACGGAGATCTGGACCTAGATCTGGACAGCCCTCTAGGTCTGTCAGCTGGCCTTCTAAAGAACCCTGTTTGCTCTAAAGTTGGCCCTCGAGGAGAACGGAGGATGGTGGCCTGCTCTTCAACCACTTGGGTGTTGATTCCCACATAGACAGGCATTCCAGTAGGATGCTGAAATACATTGGCTAGAGGTACATGCCCCTGAGCGGAGGGGGAGGCTGGCATACCTCTGGCCCACCCGCGTGTCCCTCTTCTGGCACCCCTGTCCTCTGGGGATTTCTGTCTGTGTCTGCTGCCCAGTACCGTCAGATCAGCTTCTTCCCCTGCTTGGGCAGGTGGGCTGGGGGAGCGAGCGCGGGGTCCAGTTGTCGCCATAACGGGGATCACATTCCACACACCTGATCGTGGTTCTTTAGGAAGTGCCACTGCCTGTCCCTGGGTATCCTGAGTACCTGCTGCTGATGCTTCTCCTCTGCCTTGTTCTTCTTCCTCATCCTCCTCATCCTCCTCCTCGGAGAGAGTAGGGGTCTCGTCCACTAAGTCGTCCTGCTCCCTAGTAGACATGGAGTAGTCTACCGACCTCCCTTTCTTAGGGCGCGCTGGAGGTTGCTTGGCCTTCAGCCTACTGATATCTATCCGGCCTGCATTCTTTGCCCATTTGACAAAGGCATGCTTTCCCTTAGAGAAGTACTCTCTTCCCCTCCTCCTATGTTCCTTGGTCTCTGCATTCATATTGCTCAGGCATCCATTCAGCCTGGGGTCCCAAGGGGCAATGTGAGGTGGTAGGATGAGATAGCCGTCTAGGCCATAGTGGAAGTCATCCGGTTGGGCTCGGTCACACTCCTGCTTCTTATTTGTGACGGTCATCCACCTCCAGTCTGTTGGCTGCTGGTAGTACTGGGGTCCGTGCTCAGCCTTCCTCAGTTTACACGGGAACCAGTGGGGAGAGAACATCTGCTGTCCTGCTTCCCTGGCCAAGTACTCCCAGCTCCTTCTCTCAACTTCATTGTAAGCTGGCAGGAGTGTGAGGTAGAATACCGTATCCTTAAAGCTATCGGGCCGCATGCTCACCATCCGGATGAGTCTCTGATCTCCCACTATTCCCGGTATGGGGACCGGCTTGTCCTCTGAATCATCTGCGAGATACCGGGCCTGCTCTGCTGTATAGCCCACCATCTTAGCATAATCTTCGTAAAGGACCACGCCGGTGTGTGTCTCGATGTACCTGTCCAGTGCTGTAGCTCCTTCCTTCTGTAGCAGTGTTGTCTGTTCCAGCCTGTTGATCTCCTGGGCTGCCAGCAATGCTTCCTTCAGGTTATCGAAGTTTTGGCCACCCACCACAGTATACCTGTAAGTGGCCAAGCTCTTCTGTCTGTCCGCTTCAATCTTTTTTCTTTTCTCCTCTTCTGCCGCTGCCGCTTCTTCTTGCTGTTTCTTCTGTCTCTCCTCCTCAGCCTTCCTGAGGTTTTCCGCTTCCTGATCCTTCTTCCTCTGTGCCTCTTCTGCCGCCTCTTGTTGTTTGCGGACCCTTTCTTGTTCTCTCCTGGTGAGGGACGTCGCCGCCAGCTCCTTCTGGTATTGCTCCATTGTCCTCCTGGCTTCTTCTGCCTTGCGCTTTCTGTCCTCCTTTTGTGTGGTGGGCGCCATCCTGCACATGTAACCAGGGCACAAGTTAGTAGGATATGGACCTTTGTCATAGGGATTGCAGGAAGTATGTTAGTATTTAGTATAGTGGCTTCGCTGCTGTTTACCTTACAGGATGATTGCTAAAAGTTGACGTAGTTGCGATGCGCTACACATAAACGTATGAGTGTGTTTTTATCGCTCTCGCTCACTAACTGTCATATATTTTCCCCTCCAACTTAAATGGAGACAGGACCGCCTGTCACCTTCCCGTGTCAACTGAAATGACAGTTATGGAGGGACTCCAGCGGCCCGAAGGTGGAACCGTGTCAACGCCCCTTTGGCATTGGTCAAGTGGTCCTTAAACTCCCAAGTGTCCCCAGAGGCATCGTAACCCTTCCATCGAATGAGGTATTTCATGACATATTTAGACGATCGACGGACCGAGCGAGCGTCTAAAATCTCATCGACCTCATATTCCTCAGGGTCGCCGTCCCGGACAGCGGGGACCGGTCCCGGTTGGACAGGGAACCGACCTGTGAACAGTGTATCACCTTTGATGTACGGTTCCAGGAAGGAGACATTAAAGACCGGGTGCCCCTTGTATTCAGCTGACATGTTCAGTTTGTAAGCATTCTGACCGACACGACGGACCACCGAATATGGACCGACCCAGACAGGGCCAAGCTTTTTCTTGACCACACCAGGGAGGTACAGGTGCTGAGAATGCAGTTTGACTAAATCCCCCTTGGAAAATGTCAGTTCCCGACGGTGTTGATTAGCGTATTTTTGTTGGTTTTCTTGGGCCGTGTGCAAGTTTCGTTGGACTTCTGACAGGGTGTCAGCAAACTCCTGAGTTAACTGGAGGGAGACCGGGTTGTCAATCCCTTCAGGGTGAGTTAAAGATTCCCCTAGCACATCTAAAGGAGACTTAGGGACTCTACCCAGGCTGAGTTCAAAAGGAGTCTTGCCCGTTGACGCGTGCACCGCACTGTTGACCGCAAACTGAATTTGAGGCAACAGGTCATCCCAATTATCTTGTTTTTGGTTAATATATGCTCTCAGCACCTCCTGCAGAACTCGGTTAGTTCTTTCAGTCTGCCCATCAGTCTGAGGGTGGTTTGCTGTGCTGAGCAGCTGTTTGACTCCCATTAACCCCATTAAAGCTCTCCAGAACTTAGAGGTGAATTTTGAGTCTCTGTCTGAGATGATATTAGAAGGGAGCCCATGTTGGCATACTACATGGTTGTAAAACTGTCTCGCTGTTTCGAGTGCAGTCACTTTGACAGTTGTGGGGATAAAAATGACCATTTTTGTCAGTTTATCCACGACTACCAGTATTGAATCATGCCCGTTGGCAGTTCTTGGTAGTGAGACCACCCAGTCCATGGATATAGTTTCCCAGCGTCCCGCTGGGATGGGCAGCGGTTGCAAGAGACCTCCGGGTGGTGTGTGCCGAGACTTATTTCTCTGACACTGGTCACAGGACTTGACATATTTCAAGACCTCCCGGGGTAACCCCTCCCAATGATAATGTTTTGCCAGTTTGCCAACAGTTTTGGCCTGCCCCAAATGTCCACCCAGGAGACTGTCATGAGCTTGACTCAGTAAGAGAGACCTTATTTCCAAGTTATTAGGAATGACCAGCTTCAGCCTGCCTGAAGTGGTTTCAGTCACCCAGACCCCTCCCTTAAGCTTATACCCGAGTGCAGTAGCACGACACACACCAGTAGTGGGGCTGGGCTCAAATGTTGGGTCAGAAAGGTAGGCTTTCCTAAGTTGTTCAAGGAAGGACTTTTTCACCTTTAGTGAAGTGAGTGCACACAGGACTTTATCTACAGCATGCTGACTAAAGTTCCTTTCTTGCAAGTCAGGTCTTCTAGAGAGTGCATCAGCAGGATTCAACTTCCCTGGTTTGTAGTCGATCTGGACTTGGAACTGCTCCAGCATCTGGCTCCAGCGGTTCTCCCTCCTCGACAGCTTGGACTTCTTCTGAAAGTGGGTCAGAGCTAGATGATCTGTAATCACCTTAAAAGCTTTACCATGTAAGTATGCTCTCCACTGTTTGAGTACATGAATGATAGCTAGCAGCTCTTTATCATGCACTGAGTAATTAATCTCCGCGGGATTAAATTTCATAGACTCATACAACACAGGTTGCCACTCCTGCCGTATCTTACCATCCTTTGTGGTTTTGTCAGCAGGCTGCATCAAAATAGCACCCATGGCAAAGTCAGAGGCATCAGTAACCACCTGCACCGGTTTGCCGGGGTCATACACGGCTAGCACTGGGGCAGGACAAAGGGCATCTTTAAGGGTCTGGAAGGCAGCCTGCTGCTCTTCCCCCCACACATAACCGATGTCTTTCTTAGTAAGGTCAGTCAGCTTACTGCCCTTTGTGGAATAATTCTCAATAAATCTCCTATAGTAGTTAGCCAACCCGAGGAAGGATCTAACTTCAGAGACGGACTGTGGTACTGGCCAGTCCCTTATGGTCTGGACTTTCTTAAGATCCACGCTGATGCCCTTTTTGCTGACAATGTGGCCTAAGAATACAATACAGTCTTTAAAGAAATCACACTTGCTCATTTTAGCATATAAGTGATTCGTTCTCAGAGTGTCCAGGACTGTGTTTATGTGTTGAGCGTGCTGAGCTTCATCTTTAGAGAAAATTAAAATATCATCCAAATAAGGTCTGAAAATGTCATTCATAGCACCCTTGAAGATGGCAGGAGCATTAGTCAGTCCTAATGGCATCACGTTGAACTCATAGTGTCCATAACGTGTACGGAAGGCAGTCTTGTGTTCATCCCCCTCAGCAATTCTGATTTGATGATAACCACTCTTGAGATCTATCTTACTGAACACCTTAGCACCAGACAGGGTATCAAGCAAGTCCTCGATCCTGGGTAAAGCATACTTGTTCTTTACTGTAATTCTGTTCAGGGCTCTGTAATCCACACACATCCGCATACTGCCATCCTTTTTCTTAACAAATAGGATGGATGCGCCGTAAGGTGATTTACTGGGAGAAATATAACCATTTTCCTCAAGCTCTGCAATCTGTGTTTCCAACTCCTCGCTCTCCACATAAGACAAGCCATACGTACGTTGCCAAGGTGGCTGACTCCCAGGTAATAGATCAATCCTATGATCTACTTCCCTCTTAGGGGGTAGTCGTGGAGGCATATTAAATACATCAGTGTACTGAGCAATAATTTTTGCAGCAGTAGGGTGCTCCGGAGGGCTTACCTTTTTCTCAACCACTTCTTCAGGTTGAGGAGGTACCTCTCTTAGCAGCAGACAGAACATTCTGTCTTCCTTCTGGTTCCAGCTTTTGACGAACTCCATTGCATTCAGCAACTTGCATCCTTCTGGAAGCCTCTTCTTTTCCTTCATTTGCCATCCACACAGGACAAGAGGAAGAGCACTGGTGGGTGCCAAGTCAGTCTGCCCATCACTGGCTCCTCTCACTTTAACTGTACCTCTGCTCCAACACACTTCAGCTTGATGTCTATTAAGCCAGGACCTGCCTAGCACGAGATCATAAAAGCCAGTGTTGAGTACCTCAAATGTAAGCGTTTCAGTTAGAACTGCAATGCCAGAACCTAACTGGACCTCAATAGGCTTGGTTATAACTCCTCCCGGGATACTTGAGGCATCTCCAAGGAATATCTTTCTATTCCTTTGGGTGACAGTAGGCAGCCTTAGCCTCTTAACTAAGTCCTTGTGAATAAAAGTATGTGACGCCCCTTCGTCAACAAATGCCCTCACCTTCCTACCTGCAATCATGCAATGCAGTAGGATAGGAGGGACTGTCTTTTCCTGACTTTCGCATTGTTCTCCTGACGTAGCAAAGAAATGTTGGACATCAGATGGAACAAGAGCATCCAGAGTGTGCACTCTCTGGACGTCTATATTGCTGATGGTCTCCTTTATCTTGTTGTCAGGCATGCATAGTGAATCCAGTTCCAATTATGTCGTCCCAGTTATCTTGTTTTTGGTTAATATATGCTCTCAGCACCTCCTGCAGAACTCGGTTAGTTCTTTCAGTCTGTCCATCAGTCTGAGGGTGGTTTGCTGTGCTGAGCAGCTGTTTGACTCCCATTAACCCCATTAAAGCTCTCCAAAACTTAGAGGTGAATTTTGAGTCTCTGTCTGAGATGATATTAGACGGGAGCCCATGTTGGCATACTACATGGTTGTAGAACTGTCTCGCTGTTTCGAGTGCAGTCACTTTGACCGTTGTGGGGATAAAAATGATCATTTTTGTGAGTTTATCCACGACTACCAGTATTGAATCATGCCCATTGGTAGTTCTTGGTAGTGAGACCACCCAGTCCATGGATATAGTTTCCCAGCGTCCAGCTGGGATGGGTAGCGGTTGCAAGAGACCTCCGGGTGGTGTGTGCCGAGACTTATTTCTCTGACAGTGGTCACCGGACTTGACACATTACAAGACCTCCCGGGGTAACCCCTCCCAATGGTAATGTTTTGCCAGTTTGCCAACAGTTTTGGCCTGCCCCAAATGTCCACCCAGGAGACTGTCATGCGCTTGACTCAGTAAGAGAGACCTTATGTCCAAGTTATTAGGAATGACCAGCTTCAGCCTGCCTGAAGTGGTTTCAGTCACCCAGACCCCTCTCTTAAGCTTATACCCGAGTGCAGTAGCACGACACATACCAGTAGTGGGGCTAGGCTCAAATGTTGGGTCAGAAAGGTAGGCTTTTCTAAGTTGTTCTAGGAAGGACTTTTTCACCTTTAGTGAAGTGAGTGCACACAGGACTTTATCTATAGCGTGCTGACTAAAGTTCCTTTCTTGCAAGTCAGGTCTTCTAGAGAGTGCATCAGCAGGATTCAACTTCCCTGGTTTGTAGTCGATTTGGACTTGGAACTGCTCCAGCATCTGGCTCCAGCGGTTCTCCCTCCTCGACAGCTTGGACTTTTTATGAAAGTGAGTCAAGGCTAGATGATCTGTAATCACCTTAAAAGCCTTACCATGTACGTATGCTCTCCACTGTTTGAGTACATGAATGATAGCTAGCAGCTCTTTATCATGCACTGAGTAATTAATCTCCGCTGGATTAAATTTCATAGACTCATACAACACAGGATGCCACTCCTGCCGTACCTTACCATCCCTTGTGGTTTTGTCAGCATGCTGCAACAAAACAGCACCCATGGCAAAGTCAGAGGCATCAGTAACCACCTGCACCGGTTTGGTGGGGTCATACACGGCTAGCACTGGGGCAGAACAAAGGGCATCTTTAAGGGTTCGGACGGCAGCCTGCTGCTCTTCCCCCCACACATACCCTATGTCTTTCTTAGTAAGGTCAGTCAGTTTACTGGCCTTTGTGGAATAATTCTCAATAAATCTCCTATAGTAATTAGCCAACCCGAGGAAGGATCTAACTTCAGAGACAGATTGAGGTACTGGCCAGTCCCTTATGGTCTGGACTTTCTTAGGATCCACGCTGATGCCCTCTTTACTAACAATGTGGCCCAAGAATTCAATATTGTCTTTAAAGAAATCACACTTGCTCATTTTAGCATATAAGTGATTCGTTCTTAGAGTGTCCAGGACTGTCTTTAAGTGTTCAGTGTACTGAGCTTCATCTTCAGAGAAAATTAAAATATCATCCAGAAAAACTTGCACAAACTTATCCAAATAAGGTCTGAAAATGTCATTCATAGCACCCATGAAGGTGGCAGGAGCATTAGTCAGTCCAAATGGCATAACGTTGAACTCATAGTGTCCATAACGTGTACGGAAGGCAGTCTTGTGTTCATCCCCCTCACCAATTCTGATTTGATGATAACCACTCTTGAGATCTATCTTACTGAACACCTTAGCATCAGACAGGGTATCAAGCAAGTCCTCGATCCTGGGTAACGCATACTTGTTCTTTACTGTGATTCTGTTCAGGGCTCTGTAATCCACACACATCCGCATACTGCCATCCTTTTTCTTAACAAATAGGATGGGTGCGCCGTAAGGTGATTTACTGGGAGAAATATAACCATTTTCCTCAAGCTCTGCAATCTGTGTTTTCAACTCCTCGCTCTCCACATAAGATAAGCCATACGTGCGTTGCCAAGGTGGCTGACTCCCAGGTAATAAATCAATCCTATGATCTACTTCCCTCTTAGGGGGTAGTCCTGGAGGCATATTAAATACATCCGTGTACTGAGCAACAATTTTTGCAGCGGTAGGGTGCTCCGGAGGGCTTACCTTTTTCTCAACCACTTCTTCAGGTTGAGGAGGTACCTCTCTTAGCAGCAGACAGAACATTCTGTCTTCCTTCTGGTTCCAGCTTTTGACGAACTCCCCATTGCATTCAGCAACTTGCATCCTTTTGGAAGCCTCTTCTTTTCCTTCATTTGCCATCCACACAGGACAAGAGGAAGAGCAATGGTGGGTGCCTAGTCAGTCTGCCCATCATTGGCTCCTCTCACTTTAACTGTACCTCTGCTCCAACACACTTCAGCTTGATGTCTGTTAAGCCAGGACCTGCCTAGCACGAGATCATAAAAGCCAGTGTTGAGTACCTCAAATGTAAGCGTTTCAGTTAGAACTGCAATGCCAGAACCCAACTGGACCTCAATAGGCTTGGTTATAACTCCTCCCGAGATACTTGAGGCATCTCCAAGGAATATTTTTCTGTTCCCTTAGGTGACAGTAGGCAGCCTTAGCCGCTTAACTAAGTCCTTGTGGATTTAAGTATGTGACGCCCCTCCGTCAACAAATGCCCTCACCTTCCTACCTGCAATCATGCAATGCAGTAGGATAGGGGGGACTGTCTTTTCCTGACTTTCGCATTGTTCTCCTGACGTAGCAAAGAAATGTTGGACATCAGGTGGAACAAGAGCATCCAGAGTGTGCACTCTCTGGACGTCTATATTGCTGATGGTCTCCTTTATCTGTTTGTCAGGCATGCATAGTGAATCCAGTTCAGCAGGACCCATAATACCTGCTACGAGGGCAGCTAGTGCCGACTCACTATCTCTAGTATCCTCACAGTCAGTAGACTGGATTACTGACTGTTGCTGTCTTTTAAAGGCTGGTCTTTTTTCTCGACCTTCGGAAGGTGCTTGACTGGACACTGTTCTCTGTAGTGGCCCAACTGCTGACAATGGTAGCAAGTGGATTTTGCTGAGGCTGGTCTCGGCTTAGTCCTACCACCACCCCTTCCATAGCCACCTCGAGAGGGACCACCTCTACCTCTAGACTGAATAGCATTGTACTCATACTCATATTCATCACCCTGATTATCCTCAGCCTGGTCTCCTTCAACTGCATTGTAGGAACCGTGGGGCTTTTTGACAACCGTAGACACCAAAGCATTACTCTGGCGCTTGTGATTGAATTGCTGCTGATCCCAGGCATCAGCATCCTGGATCAAGTCAGCCAGTTTCTCATACATTTTTTCAGCAAAATGACCAGAGACCTCGGATTTCAAGCCATACCTGAAGTATGCTATCCTATACCGTTCCTGCAAATCTGGCTGCTTCATCATGTTCTCTTGGAACTTTTGAGCAAACTCAGCAACTGAAGTGGTCTGCTTCAGTGTCAGGGAGATCATCGCATAGATAGCTTTCTCCTGCTGGTTGATGACATCAAACTTCTCATGCAACTTCTCGACAAACTCTACCCACGTAGGGTCACCGAGTTGCCGAGCCTTACGCTCTTCCTTCCAGTAAAGCCACCAGTCTGCGGCACTGCCTTTCAGTAGCGCACCGGTGTGCCTGACCTTCTCGTGATCTTGTAGTTCTAGGTAGTTCTCCAGCCACTGCTCAACATCCGCGAGAAACTTGGTCAGGTAATATTTTCTGTTTCCCTCAGAATCATATTCCTGGGGAGGTTTCGGCTTGGGCCTACTAGGCCCTCGGCCACCACCACTAGTGGTTTGAGACCCCAGTTGGTCTCTGTCCCGCAGTAGGGACATTATGATTCTTTTGTCCTCCTGTTGGGACTGATACATGGTCGCCATTTGCGACTGCATTTGAACGAACAATGCTCCCAAGTCTACACTCTGGGGTGGTAGTCTATCAAAAGCAGCAGCAGCATTGGCATCCACTCGCTGAGTAGTGTTCTCAACAGTCCCTCTCGCTCCTGCAGCAGCAATTCCTGCCGCATTCAGCCGGTCACGTATCTGACCTAGGGGTACATTGAGTTGTACAACAGGAGGTGGGTTAAGAACATTGGCCCTTGATGCCATAAGTTCTTCAACAGTGCGCTCATCAGCTGGCTGTCCTTCCCTCCTTTCTGTATCTTCAGCGGCCTTTGCTAACTGTTCAGCTTCTAGTCTGNACTGTTCAGCTTCTAATTTGGCTCTCTCCTCCTCAGCTTGCTGTGCTGCAACTGCGGCTGTAGCAGCTGCCTAATCTGCCGCCTCTCTAGCTGCAGTATCTGCCAATGCTTCAGAATAGGTACGGGTTCCCGCTACATGGTTTTCCGCCTGGTTTTCGACATTCTCGTTATCTCGGTTCTCCATGTCTCGGGAGTTGCTAGTTTGAGACCTTGTCCTTATCATAGAAAGAAGATTGTGATAACTGCTCCAACACCACTGAAATGAATCGACTTACCAAATAGGCGATTAACAATTATTAAAGATCTTTATATCAGCAAGTAATCTTCATGGTATTTTCCGTTAACTGGTTAAACGGCAAAGGACAACACACTAGCATTGAATAATCCTCGTAAGTCAAATGCGAGTGAACTAGCATCAATAATGCAAATCAGTAAACTCATACATAAGCAAGGTTAGAAGACAGTGCGTATCAATGGCTTCTCGCCTTGGATTCAGATTGCTCTCAGTAAGCTGTACAAGAGATTTGGCCTCGTTTTCGAATGCCGAACTCGAGAGCAATGCCTAGCATATGTACATGGAATGAGTATACTGTTCAACGGTTAGTGCGATGGCACCGCCTACCCGGGAGTTAACCACGTTGGTAGGACCTCGGTTAACCAAATCCACCGCCATCTCCCATCATCCCGAATCGTCATCCATCATAGGGATGTCATCTGGCCATTCATCTAGCATACCACACTTAGATGCATATCGAGGCAGTTCGCTGCTACCGAGTACGGAAGTCAGCTGGCTGTCAAAGAATGTGTCAGCAAGCTGACTTAAGGTGACCTCAGCCTGCTACTTCCGGCCGAGTCATTAAACTGATATTAAATATAAAGTCCAGGAGACTGATCATTAACTAGAGTTCAGCAGGCTGAACTTATTTAACTATATTATTTAAATGAATATTATGTCAACCAATATACTGATTCATTACACCAGATCTGGCTTCTGCCAGCGGCGGACGGGAGCGTCTCAACCGGCTGACAATTGGCAGGCGCCGCTTTGGCGCAGCCCAGCCAGCCGACGCAAGAATCTGCTCACGCGACGAGGCGCCCCCTACACCAGCACAGCCAGCATTGACGCTGGCGACGACACTGGCGTGCACGGCCTTGCTGTCGACAGCAGGACCGGCCATTGCCGGCCTGGCGACAGGTGGCAGCCCTCTACAAGCCCGTCGGACGGCTGCGCAGGCCGCGACAAGCTCCTGCACGCGCATTACGCACGTGTTCGCAGATCTGCGCACAAGAGAGCGGCATGAGCCCAACCGTCTGCTGCTGGCTGCTAGCAGCAGGACCCAGCAGCTGGCGCCACGTGGCACGCTCACGGCACCCAAGGCGCCACGCTCCATCGCCGTCATCGTCACCCGTGGCCAGGCGCCAGGGACGGCGACGCGAGGTCCCTTCCGGCGACCTGGCCTCCTTGCCTCCGGCACGTCAGCCTGTGCAGCTCCACCTGGCAGCTGCTCTCAAGCGCGCTCATGGCAGCTGCTGGTCGAGCAGCAGGCGCGCCCAAGCGTGACGGACCCAACCAGGGACGGCGTACGAAGGAGGCCTCGCGCCTGCCCCGCTCCTTCCGCGTCCTGGACCCCCCAGTAGCGCCAGTCACACCAACATCGCACGCACTCGCATTGCCAGTGATGACGTGGCAGCTCAGCGCCGAGGTGCTATCGCTGGCATTGCACCGCATGCCGGCGGTGTCAACTGCTGAGCTCGGCGTGACGCTGGAGGCGACCCGGCAGGCCGCCCAGCTGATGCTCCGCTCCCGCGCTCCCGGTGCTCGACCAGGCGCGGATAGGTCGACAGCAAGAGCTTTCGCGGCGATGCTCTCAGCTCTCGCTCGGCCCCCGCACGAGCGCAAGTTGATCAACAACCCTAATGTCGCATTTCTGGACAACGCGCAAAGGATTATGCTGGTCAACAAGCAGGGCCCCCAGCTCATTATGTTTGACACCGGCGCACAGCTAGTTTTGATCAGTCACAGCTATCTCCGGCAGCTGGGCCTCTCCTCAGCTCACCTGGAGGGTTTGCCCATGCGGATGAACATTGCGGCTGGTACATCCGAGTCCGTGACAGGGCGCACTCGGCTGGCGGTCGTCTTCACCTTTTGGCCCGGGATCGAGGATGAGACGACGATCCATCGTCACGCGCTTGTGACGCGCTTTGACACCTTCGACGTCCTCTTGGGACAGGACGTACTCTTCCCCATTGGAGCCGCGGTGGATAATTGGACGAAGCGGGCACACTATCGGCCCAATTGGCGCACGGGAGGCAAGCGCACGGCCTCATTGCCGTTTGACATTTTGGACCGGCGGCCCACGTCAGCAGCCCTCTACGGCTTCATGACGCTGGGCGACGATGAGGACCGGCTCGGCGTCACCCAGACACGCAAGGGCGGCCTAGAGGAGGACAACGTTTCTGTCGGGGCCGACCTGCTTCAGCCCCAAGACAAGGAGCCACGGCTACCAAGCGCGGAGCTACACCTCACTCCGCAGCAGCGGGCGGAGCTACTGACAGTGCAGGCCCGCGAGTCTGTGCGCATCTATGCAGCACAGTACGCCACGATGCGCCAGATTACCACAGCAGCAATCGCCGCCACCGTCGTCGCTGCTACGGCAGTGGCCACAGCCGCTAGGGCCCAAAAGCTCCTCGCCGCTGCGGCAGGCACGAGCCTACCGCCCCCGCCACAGCTCCGGCGCAGCGTGCGCTGCGTGCGCAGCCTCACGCCCCCGTCGCAACTCCGGCGCAGCCTGCGTAGCGAGCGCAACCTCACGCCCCCGCCGCAACTCCCGCACAGTCTGCGCAGCGAGCGCAGCCTCACGCCTTTGCCGCGCCATGGCCGATTGGTCACCCCGCCTTACCGCGACACTCGCGGCCGGTCTGCCACGCCGCCTTATCACGACAGTCGTGATTGAGCAGCCATTTCACCGTATCGCGAGGTAGAAGACCGAGAGGACGGCCCACAGTCTACGACGTACGCCTCCCACGCTCTCTACGATTGGCGCCCGCCGCCTTCTCGCAGTCACCTCGCCGGCAACGGACCTGACAACTCACCTCCCTCCAAGGTGGCCCGCACCAGCAGCCGCGCATGCGACCCTCGGCCTAGTCGACGCTCAGCAGCGGTCGACGACCTGGCGCGCTGCCACCGACGGCCTGACGACCACCTACCGCTCCACTCGCAGGTCCGTGCCCGAGTACAGCTGGCGCTTCGCCAGCCAGTGCGCGCCCGCTTGGTTGCCTATTGCACAGAGGCCGCTGGCAGTAACAACCCAGTGGACCTCCCTTTCCACCGGCGCCAACAAGCCTACTACAACCCGCACCCGTACCTGCCGCAGCGACTCGTACTGGACCAGCTTGCGTATTTCGCCTCTCATACTCAGGACCGCGAGGCCAGACGCAGGTGGCAGCTCACCCGCGTGCGCATGGTCCAATTTTGCTCGATGCCGGTACCCTTGCCCATCTTCCAAGACGCCCAGGACAGGTGGCAACAATACCAGGCCCACGCGCGCGTCGCCCAACCGCTGGGCCTCTTCTGTATCTTACGCCCGACTACGCCGATTGCGAGTTGCTGCTCTCCGCATGGCACCGCACCAGCACAGCGTGGCCCGTACGTACCAGCCGACAGCAGCAACCGGCAATCCAACTATGGGCCTACGCCCGCTGCCGACGTCGATTTACACGGACCAGCTTGATGAGCGACCTGGCGGCATCGTTCAGGTGGAGCTGTTTGCCGGCATCGCCATTGGGTTGCTGGCTACACTGTAGGTTGGCATTCTCGTCTGAAAATATGTCTACGTCTACCCTGACCCTGAGGTGCAGCAGGTTGCCCAAAGTCGGATGGTGCTCTGTCACGAGCGCTTTTTCAACATCAATTCCCCGCGCGCGCCTTTTGCCACGCGCAGATTGACTGGCCCATGGACATCCGCGACATCACCGACGAGCACGTGACGCGCCTCGGCCCAGTGGACCTCGTCATTGCTGGCTGGGAGTGCCAGGGGTTCTCCATCGCAAGCCGCGGCGATGCCCTCAGTGACCCGCGCACGGCACTCTTCTGGCACCTCCTTCGCGTCCTCATCCTGGTTGAGGCGTGCCAGCCACCTCACTCCCTCGCGTGAATCTTGGAAAATGTGGCGATGCGTGACGACGAGCGGGCCAATGTCCGCGCCGACTTCGAGCTCTGGAGCAACTACCTCGAACGTAAGGCCGTCATCGATGCCGCTCAAATTGGGTCCTTCGCTCACCGAGTACGCGCCTACTTCACCAACCTGGCTATGCCAGGCACGCAAGAGGCCCTGGCCGCCGCGCACCCACGCCATGACCGCAACGTCAACCCCATCGTTGCCGTCGATCGGCTGGCCCAGCGCGTTACAGCCCAGCCCCATCCGTCCCAGGCCCAATGTGAGGTGCTCGGCGACGTCACCCGCACCCTGCCGACATTTGCCAGCCGCTACAACAGCGCGGCTTACATCGGTGCGGCCTGCGGCATGATCATCGACCTTGCCTCTGGCCTGTACGAGCGGCGGCGCGCCGTGGAGATGGAGCGCGCCATGGGCTTCTCGACGCATTTGACCCAAGTAGATGGCATCTCCAAGGTCAACCGCGTTTGGCTCTTGGGGCAGGCCATTGATGCGAACGTCTAGACCTGGCTTCTTCTGCAGACGCAGGCCGTGACTCCCCTCTATATGGAGGCCCGACATCCCGAGCTCCCTCGCCGCATGGACAAGCCCAACAATAGCTCCTCCGAGGACGACAGCACTCGCCCTCCACCTGGTTCCTTCTGGCGCTCCCAGCAAAAAGGGCCTGCCTCGCAGGCCTCTCCTTGTTGCCCGTACCATCCGCCTCTTGCATCCGACTCCGACTCTGGCCCGCTGGGGGGGGGACGGCAGAGGGAAGAGGCACAGCAAGCCAGGAAGCCGCATTGCTCCCCCTTTCTTTTTCCTCCTGCACGTCAGCAGGCAGCCCCTATAGGTCAGCTGGCAATCGAAGGACAGGTGTCAGCAGGAGCAGGTGCAGGGCAGCCGCTCTCTGCCAGCAGACACGCCATGCCAGCAGGGGGGCCCGCAAGGGGGCAGAGCTCTGCACCAGCAGCACAAGAAGTGACAGGTGCAGGGCAGGCGCCACCTCCAGCAGCCCCTACATGGAAGCTGGAGGGGACCCTTACTTTGGAGCAGGCAGCGCAGCTGACAGAGATGCTCGATTGTAGTGATTTGAGTTATTATATATTAGTATGCATATATTTTAATGTTTTCAAATATATTTGGAGTGGTATTGTGTGGAGTCAAGTGTGAATAGGTACTCTAGTAACTTGGTTCATGTCCTTTGAACCTTCCAAGGCATTTTCGAAGTTAGAGGAAAGACCTAGAAGAACTCCATGTGGCAAAAGTCAGATGTGCCATTTTTAGGTCAAAAGGACATGTGTAC
>WELA01011412.1:87550-136975 GCA_009602735.1 Mesotaenium endlicherianum
ACACGCCAAGTGAGGAGGAGACCCCCGTTGAAGACGACGTTCCAGCCCCAATAAGTTTGAGAGGTTACCTTGGAGGAGAGAAGGTCCACATCTTGGTGGATAGCGGAGCTCAAGGCAACTTCATTGCTGCAGATTTTGCCACCAAGCACGGTATTACTATGCGAACTCTTGACCACGACGAGGAGATTATGATGCCCGATGGATTCTCCTATACTACCCCTTCCAAGAAGACGTACCCCTTGGCACTCTCTATCAAGTCCTTCAAGGATAGAGTAGTGTTCTCCCCCATGCAATTGGGCAAGTACGACGTCATCCTAGGGACGCCTTGGTTGACCAAGCACAACCCCCAAGTTGATTGGAGGACCGGTACTATCAAGATCAAGAATGACATCACTTCAAGAATCTGTATTTTGCGCGCAATCCAGAATATCCAGACCCAAGACATCCAGAAGCCGGCACACGAGATACTATTGTCCGCCCTCCAACTCAAGAGACTTGTGAGGAAGGGACACGAGCTTCTTTTGGCCTTGATCACGCCAAAAGACATCAAGAAAGACATCGAGAGTCAAGAAGGCAGCCCCGTTCCCAAGGAGATACAAGAAGTCTTTGAGGACTACAAAGAAGTGTTCTCCCCGGAATTGCCCAAGGGCCTACCCCCCAAAAGATTCGTAGACCACAAGATAGAGTTGGAGCCCGGAAGCAAGCCCATCTCTCGGCCTACGTTCAAAATGTCATACACGGAGCTAGACGAAGTCAAGAAGCAAATCAAGGAGCTACTGGAGCATGGCTTCATTCGACCTAGCAAGTCGCCATTTGGAGCCCCGGTGCTATTTGTCAAGAAGAAAGATGGTACCTTGAGGATGTGTGTGGACTATCGCGCCCTCAACAAGATCACCATCAAGAATCGATACCCGCTGCCGCGCATGGATGAGCTCATGGACCGGCTGGTTGGAGCCAAGTACTTCACGAAGATTGACTTACGGAGCGGCTACCACCAGATTCGCATCGCAGAACCGGACATAGAGAAGACGGCATTCAGGACAAGATATGGACATTTTGAGTTCATGGTCCTGCCATTTGGACTCACCAACGCGCCAGCAACTTTCATGACTATGATGAACACCATATTTCAGCCCATGTTGGACAGATTTGTGGTGGTATTCATCGATGACATCCTTATCTACAGCAAGACCCTTGAAGAGCATGCGAGACACTTGAAAGAAGTCCTTGAAGTATTGAAGCAAAACAAGCTGTTTGCGAAGGAGTCAAAATGCGAGTTTGCCAAACAAGAAGTGGAGTTCCTAGGTCTCCACGTGACTGCTGATGGCATCAAGATAGACCCCAAGAAGACCACGGTGGTGGAGGAATGGCCAACCCCCACGACCAAGAAAGAACTCCAGTCATTCTTGGGATTTGCCAATTGGTACAGAAAATTCATCCAAGGCTTCTCGCACATAGCAGCCCCCCTGACAGATCTACTCAAGAAGGACAGGTTATATACATGGACCGAGAAAGAAGAAGAGGCATTTCAAGAGTTAAAGCGAAGATTGACCACATCCCCCGTGCTCACTCTCCCAAGTCCAAACCCAGATTGGCCCTTCCACGTCATCACCGATGCATCTTCCTATGCAATAGGAGCAATCCTGCTTCAAGACCAAGGCAAGGGACTGCAGCCCATTGCCTACGAGTCAAGGAAGCTAAATCCAGCCGAGCAAAATTATACAACCACGGAGCGAGAGGCATTGGCGATTGTACATGCCTTGAAGGTTTGGCGCTGCTACGTTGAAGGACGCAAAGTACTGGTCACCACGGACCACGAGGCGTTAAAGCACCTCCAAACGCAGCCGTATCTCTCAAGGAGACAAGCAAGATGGAGCGGATACTTGCAACAATACAACATCACGATTCAGTACCAGCCCGGCAAGACAAACCCGGCTGACCCCCTCTCAAGACTGCAATTAAATGCAGTGATGGTATCCCTGAAGACAGATCTGGAAGCTCGATTTTCAGCCGCCTATGAAAGAGACCCTTACTACAAGAATGGAGAAGCAGCCTTGGACCCATACAAGAAGTAAGAAGGCAATTATTGGGTGAGGCAAGACACGGGCCAGAGATGTGTTCCTAATGACATAGACCTCCGGCTCTTGCTTCTACGAGAAGCACACGACAACCCTCTTGGAGGACACTTTGGAATCCTAAGGACCACGGGCGTTCTAGCTAGGACTTATTGTTGGCCAGGCATGTCTAAGCAAGTCAAGGAGTACTGCAAGAGCTGTGACACATGCCAAAGAATCAAGCCATCATCACAAAGGGCGGGAGGACTCCTCCAACCACTACAAATCCCCGAAAGACAATGGACGGACATCTCAATGGACCTTATCGTGGACTTGCTTGTGACACCTCGAGGCCATAATGCAATACTCACGGTGGCGGACAGACTTACTAAGATGGCAAATTTTATTCCCACGACGACTAAGGCTACAGCCCCACAACTTGCAAGACTCATCTTTGACAACATCTTCCGACTCCATGGACTACCATCAAGAATTGTGTCAGATAGAGATCCAAGATTCACAAGCCATTTCTGGAAAAATCTCTTCAAGAACTTGGGTACATCGCTGGATATGTCTACTGCCTACCACCCACAATCAGATGGGCAAACCGAGCGTATGAATCGTACCCTAAAGACCTCTCTAAAGGCCTACGTGTCTACCCTCGAGCAAGACTGGGACATGTACTTGACCCCCCTCGAGTTTGCCTACAACAACACTACGCAGGCCTCTACCCAAGAGTCCCCATTCTTCCTCAACTATGGCTTCCATCCGACCACGCCACTGAGCTTCACGGCTGGCCATGATGAAGTACCTGCAGCCACAGATTTTATGGAGACATTAGAAGCAGCCCTTACAGCAGCGAAGAAAGCTCTACAACACGCGCAAGATGCTCAAGCAAGAGTGGCGAACAGATCCAGAAGAGAAATTACGTACAGAGTGGGTGACAACGTGTTACTATCATCCAAGAATATTTCCCTGAACAACAGGCCTGCCGGCAGCAAGTTCTCTCCCAAGTATTTGGGACCCTTCAAGATTATCCAGCAAGTCAACCCCGTTGCTTTCAAGCTAGAACTTCCCCAGACTATGCACATCGACCCCGTATTCCACGCTTCCCTCTTCAAGCCATATGTGCAACCCGACAACAAGTTCCCAGGACGTGTGACAACCCCACCAGCCCCAACAATAGTGGATGATCATTTGGAGTACGAAGTGGAAGACATAGTGGCTATGAGAAATTTCAGGAGACAGCAGCAATACTTGATCAAGTGGAAAGGATATCCAGATTCGGAGAATAGTTGGGTGGCGGCGCACTACCTTGACAAAGTTCAGAGAAAGTTGAAGCGCTTCCATGCCGCCAACCCCCATCTTGGACCAGCCCCAAGTCTCTCTACTAGAAGCCCGAAGACTTCAGGGAGGCAGCCTGCCACCATCAAGAAGCAGCAGAACACCCCTTGGAGGCAGCCTGCAAGAACAAGAAAGAGGAAAAATTGACATTAGACACTCTTCTCTTCTCGCAGTTTCTGGACAGAAAACTAAAACTGCTGCTCATGATAGGTCTCTGCATATTGAATTCTAAAAATTTACCTGGCTGTAGTCCATGAGTAGCCGGTCATTTAGAGTCCAAGTTTGCTCAATTTGGAGCACTGGTGAGAGAGATATGATGCTCTAAGTAGAAGGGGGTCAGGCTGCTGGCATTGTTAGGACAGAATATGCCTTCTGACATTGTGCCCTCCCCTGAACTTGGAATGCTCTGAAACTCAAGACTCTGGTAGAACATCTTACAGCGCCCAGTTTGAGACTTAGTTTGGAGCATTTGGAGAAGTATAGAAGGACTTATGATTTTCAGAAGTTTCTGCACAGATTTGGAGGAGTGCCTACTCTCTCAGCTCTCAACGACACTCCAGAAATGAGAATGCTCTGAAATTTGGTGACCCGGTAGAGTTCTCCAATGCGGTCCGTCTGGGACTCGAATGTTTAGATGTGGAGCAGTTCTTTGGCCGCTATGAATTTTTGAGTTCGTGGCAGATTCTAGGCCAACTTGTACAATTTTCTTTATCATTAAGGAGTAGGCTAGCCAATAAGGTCACACCACCTACGACCTTGCCTAGTCTATATTACATGTGTAGCACCTGACTTGGCGCCTTTGACTAGTCCTCTTCACATGTGTGGCATCTGACTTGAAACTGTTGACTAGTTTGCTCCACATGTGTAAGACCTGACTTGACGCGCCGAGACGTCGCTTTTTCTATCGGGGGGGTGATGTAGTGATTTGAGTTATTATATATTAGTTTGCATATATTTTAATGTTTTCAAATATATTTGGAGTAGTATTGTGTGGAGTCAAGTGTGAATAGGTACTCTAGTAACTTGGTTCATGTCCTTTGAACCTTCCAAGGCATTTTCGAAGTTAGAGGAAAGACCTAGAAGAACTCCATGTGGCAAAAGTCAGATGTGCCATTTTTAGGTCAAAAGGACATGTGTACATTATTCTAGAAAGAGGTGGCAAGTTTTGGGATGTGTTGGGTGCCAACACATCAACATACACCTTCCTAGAAATTACTTATGTAGCAAGTATATAAACAAGAGCTAGAACATAGAAAGACATTCCAGAATCACTCTTGTACTTGCCAAAATCCAGAAATATATTAACTTTCAAGAAGCCATCTCTCTTTCAAGAAGCTACCACTTGTGTTCAAAGATCCTTGTCTTGAATAGATAAAGTATTCTGTTTTACTAAGTACTTTTTCTATCTGTTTCACTACATCGATGCTCGACGCAGTGCTTGCTTTGCCAGCGGCATGCACGACTTGGGGCGCAACACTGGCAACCCCATGAGGCTCTGCCTTGCGTCTGATGTACCCATCTTCCAGAAGCGGTACCACTAGAGTCACTTCAAGGACGGCTTGATTAGCACGCAGACAGGCAAGCTGGAGGACAACCAACTTATTTGAGAGTCCTCCTCTACCTACACGGCTCCCACGGTCATGCCGGCTAAGAAGGATGCCTCAGACAACTGGTCTGAGAAGAGGATGTGCGGTGACTATTGTAAGCTGAACGAGGTCATTGAGCAGGCCAGATGTCCTATGCCTACCCCTGACGAGATTTTTGACGACATTGGCATGTGCACATGGTTCTCGGTGTTGGACTTGAGGCAGGGCTTCAACCAGATACCTATGCGGAGGAGGACCAACACAAGACAACGTTCTGGGGGGCACAGCGCCTCTACAAGTGGAGGGTGATGCCCTTTGGGTTGAAGGACGCTCCAGCTACCTTCCAACGGGTCATGGATAAGGAGCTGGCAAGGCCATCCTTTGCCCGGTGCTACATTGATGACGTGCTTGTCTTCAATGAGACGTTCAAGGAGCACGTGGCGCACATCACCGCTGTCCTAGACCGCTTGGAGGCCGTTGGGCTCAAGTGCCATCCAGGGAAGTGCACCTTTGGGACCCAAGAGGAAGAGTACCTCGGGCATCTCCTCTCCTCCAGCGGATTGGCGCCACAGCTGGCCAAGATCTTGGCCATCACAGGCATCCCGCCGTCTACCGACATCTCGCAGGTGAGGGCCTTCCTTGGGATAGCCAACCACTACCGTTGCTTTGTGCCTGGCTTCAGTGAGCTCGCTAAGCCACTCAACGATTTGCTGCGGAAGGGGGTGGCCTACGTATGGGGAGCAGAGCAGCAGGCGGCGTTTGATAAGCTCAAGGAGCTGCTGGTGAGCGCACGAGTGCTGCGTTGGCCTGACCACATTAAGCCCTTCATCCTCCACAACGACTGGTCGCAGGCAAGGCTGGGAGCAGTGCTGGTTTAGGAGCACGACGACAGCAAGCACGTGGTGGCGTATGCCAGTCGCAGCAACAACCGCGCCGAGGCCAACTATGGCTCTTATGAGGGGGAGTGCTTGGCAGCGGTCTAAGCGATTGTGAACATCAGACACTGCCTCTATGGCACCCACTTTCGTCTCGTCATCGACCATCAGCCACTCAAGTGGCTCATGACGTCGGAGCGCCTTACAGGCAAGTACGCGCGGTGGGCACTCACTGTGCAGGATTACACGTTTGACGTGCACCACCGCCCAGGCTCGACCAACATGGACGCCAACGACCTCAGCCGCAACTTGCTGCCTTCCTCCAAGGATTTGACCGTGGCCCGGCACGATGAGGTAGAGCCAGTGCCCTAGCATGCGGCGGCCTTCTTGGCCATTACGATGGACAGCGATGCGCGGCCCGCGGGGCTCACCGACCGCGACCTGGTGGTGGTCAACACGAGGCATCTGGTGTTGGCAGCAGCAACAGAGCAAGACAGCGGGCAGCGCGGGCCCGAGGACGTGAGGGACGATGGCGCGTTGCTGCAGTACGTCGCCGCTAAGGAGCTGGCGCCAAGCATGGACGCGAGGGAGCGTGACCGCGTCCTCAAGCGCAGCCGGGATTTCGTCTTCATGGAGGGTTGACTGAGGCGTGTGATGGCCGACGGCTCCGTTCTGGTGGTCCCTGAGCCTGCTATACGCAGCCAGCTGGTGCGCATTGTTCATGAGGTCCTTGGGAAGGGATGTATCCGACCCAGCGAGTCTCCATTTGCAGCGCCAATCTTATTTTTGAAGAAGAAGGATGGGACTATGAGGATGTGTGTCGACTACCGGGCTCTCAACAAGGTCACCATCAAGAACAGGTACCCACTTCCACGAGTGGACGAGTTGATTGACAGGCTTGTCGGGGCGAAATATTTCTTGAAGATCGATTTGAGGAGTGGCTATCACCAGGTACGAATTGCGGAAGGAGACGTTTAGAAGACTGCTTTCAGGACTCGCTATGGTTTATTTGAGTTCACACTCATGCCTTTTGGATTGACCAATGCACCTGCTACATTTATGGGACTCATGATTAGTATCTTCAAACCCTACTTGGACCAATTTGTGGTGGTATTTTTGGACATCCTGATCTATTCGAAGACCTTGGAGGAGCATGTGGAGCATTTGAGGAAGGTGTTGGAGGTCTTGAGAGATCAAATGCTGTATGGGAAGATGAGCAAGTGCAACTTCTGTTTCAATGAAGTCGAATTTCTTGGACATATAGTGGGAGCTGAAGGAGTCAAGGTGGAGCAGAAGAAGGTGCAAGCAGTCAGAGATTGGCCGGTACCTGCTGATATTCATCAACTCAGGAGTTTCCTCGGCATGGCGAATTATTATTGACGTTTCATTGAAGGATTTGCCAAGGTGTGTGCACCGCTCACGGACATGGTGAAGAAGCAGGAGAAGTGGCTATGGGGTGACAAGGAGCAGCAAGCCTTCGAGAAGATGAAGGAGTTGTTGACACAGGCACCTGTGTTGGCAATTGCCAATCCAGACTTTCCTTTCACCATCATCACGGACGCATCAAATTTCGCAGTGGGAGCCATTCTTCTCCAGGACCAGGGCAAAGGATCGCAGCCTGTGGCATATGAGAGCAGGAAGTTGAGTCCTGCGGAGCAGAAGTATGCAGCGCACGAGCGGGAGATGTTGGCTCTTATCCAGGCTTTGTGGATTTGGCGATGTTATGTGGACGGCCGGAAGGTGTTCATCAAGACCAACCACAAGAGCTTGGAGAAGTTTATGACGCAGCCAACGTTGACACCAAGACAAGCAATGTGGATGGAGTTTCTGCACCAGTTCGACCACAAGATTAGGTATTTACCTGGGAAGATCAATGCTGCAGACGCTTTATGCAGAACGCATGACCTTGCAGCCGTCTCAGTCATCAAGGAGAGTATGGACTTCAAGGAGAAGCTTCAGAATGGTCATGAGGAGGACCCAGAGTTAGCTGATGGTGGAGCAGCTGAGTTCAACTCGAGTATGCAGAAGAAGGACGGGATATGGTATTATGGTGATTCCAAGAGAGTGGTGGTATCTGACATCAAGGAGCTACGCGATTTACTACTTGCGGAACATCATGAATGCTTACATGCTCGACACTTTGGAAGCGAGAAGACGGCAAGCGTGCTGAAGCGAGAGTGCTATTGGAGAAATATGGACAAGGACATCGAGGAGTGGATCAGGAGTTGCGATGCGTGCCAGAGAAACAAGACACCAAATCAAAAAAAGGGAGGTACATTGCAGCCCCTGCCTATTCCAGAGTACCCTTGGGAGTAGATTGCTACGGACTTTATCACATCTTTAACAGTGAGTAGTCAAGAACACGATGCAGTATGGGTTGTGTCTGATAGATTCAGGAAGATGGCTCACTTCATTCCAATGAACGAAACTTCTACGGCAGCAGATGTGGCACGGCTATTCTTTGATCATATTTTCAGGCTACATGGGTTGCCGAAGGTGATTGTTTCATACCGAGATCCGCGGTTTACAAGCAACTTTTGGCAGTCATTGTTTACTTTGATGGGGACCAAGCTGAGTATGAGCACTTCCTATCACCCTCAGAAAGACGGGCAGAGTGAGAGGCTCAACAAAACTCCGCAAGAGGTGCTCAGGAGTTTCACTATGGAGGACCCTTCAGAGTGGGACAAGAAGCTGCTAGGATTGGAGTTTGCCTACAACAACAGCATGCAGGGATCGACCAAGCAGTCACCATTCACTATAGTTTATGTGAGAGAAGTATATCATCCAGAGAACATCTTGTTGGAGAAGGCCAAGAAGACTCAGGTTCCTACTACACAAGCGTTTATGGATCAAAGACTTGGGATGTGGCGAAGACGTGTATTCGGAAGGCACAAGAGGAACAGGTCAAGTATGCCAACAAGCACAGGAGGGAAGTGACATGTTATGTGGGTGACAAAGTACTCTTGTCAATAAAAAATCTACCTTTCACAGGCAAGAGGAAACTGCGAGCACGGTTTACAGGTCCCTTTGTGGTGCTCAAGGAGGTGAATCCAGTGACCCGAATAAAGGACATCCAAGACAACTTCCTATACCGCCACCACCGGTCGAGATCGATGATGTATTGGAGTATGAAGTGGAGGCGATTGTCGGCGATCGACGAGTCAAGCGAGGTCAACGACTTGTTCATGAGTATCTGGTCAAGTGGAAAGGCTACCATGCGAACGACAACACTTCGGAGCCGGACGCCAACTTGACTCATTGTAAGAGTAAGTTGAGACGTTATCTGCAAAATGCGTCGAGGACGTCGCATCTTGAGGAGGGGGATGATGTAAGGTCATAGGTTTATAAAGTGCATTTTTGAGTTTCATGAAAGTCTGTTTTGATTGCATAGAACTTTAGAGTGCATGTCTCTGGTCATTTTGAAATAAAGTTCATCGAATTTGGTCAAGTATTGAGAGATTATGGATTTCTGAAGTTTAATTAGTATTGAGGTTGGTTGACGACTGTCCTTAATTCGCGGTGAGCGCGATCATCGGATTGACCGACAGCGTCGAGCGATCTGGCCCGTTAGAGTGAATTTGAACCTTCACGTAAGTTCGGCTGACGCGGAGTGTTGACTAGGTCGATTTACCTCGAAGTTTCGGATTAGCCTAGCGCATCTAAGTTAGTAGATTCTAGATATTTCGATGCATGCATGTGGATGTCAAATCGGCCCAACACGTCAGATGAGACTGATCTGGCTTTCTCACAAGTATTCTGGAAGGGACGATTCGACAAATACTTGGGAAAATCCGTTGCTAAGCGGCCCTCCCGCCTAGGGGCGAGCAGCCGTCGTAGAAAACTATAAATAGACATAACTACTTCATTTCTTATCAATTTTCACTTCTGTAAATTTCTACGGGTTTGTAATGACAAGGCCTTTCATCCTACATCATTTGTGAGCAGTTTCTTGCTATTGAAAATGTTGAGTAAATTTCATAAGCTTTCTTAGCAATATGTCGTTGCACTCTTTAGTATGATTGCAACTAGTTCCTTTTCTCGTGAGTTACTACGCTTCCACTAGGGCACTCTGCCCCTTTCAAGGACAGTCCTGACACATGGAGTGCTCTTATCGGGCTACGTGCACAGCTGTTCCAGCGCCTGATGCCCATGGCCATGGACAACCTCAGTATCGCTCAGCATTGCGACACGCTCAGGTATGCCATGACTCGTGGAGGAGCCTACCGTCCACGAGTATTGCAGTCTTCCGCAGGTGACTTCGTGTACCTGCAACGCCAGACGAAGAACACCCTCAACACCAGCAGCTCGCTGGTCATCTTGCGCGTCAAGCGCGCCTTGGCGTCAGGAGTACTGGAGCTTGAAGGCGCAGATGGATCCGGGGGTCAGCGAGGCTTCCGTCGTGGCCGTAGCTGCCGTCATTGCAGGGCGTCCACCCGTGCGAGGGTTGCGCCCACCCCACTGTCCTGCTGCAGGAGAAGGACCGTCACGAGCGCGCCCATTCTCAACATCGCCCTTCTTTTGCACACACACGATTTGCAGGTGGCCGGCCTTGCCACAGTAGGTGTAGTCGCCGGGCTTGCCATTCTGCGCGAGCGTGCAGTTCTGGCGTAAGTGGCCCGTCTTTCCGCAAGACCAGCAGGGGTCGCTCGTCGTGGCGGCCATGGAAATGCGGCCACGCGTAGCTCCGCGCTGCTGCGTCTGCTGGGCCAGCTGAGAGCGCTGAGGCTGCTGCTGCTGCTGGGGCTGGTGGGAAGGCGTCGTGCGCGTCATGGAAGACGGCAGCACCGAGGCCTCCTGGCGCACGTCCGTAGATGCCAGGCCCACACGATCGCTAATGTTGCTCCGTGCGGCGGCCAAGCTCTGCTTCTCAACGGAGAGGTAGGCCTGCTCCAGTGAGTACTCTGAGCCGTGGCGGTTGATGAGGGGACGACAGCTCTCTCCCTCAGACGCGGCTCAACGGCGCGCAAGGAGATCTCCGCGGCCTCCCGGTCGGTGACAGTGCCGACGTCGCGGCGTAGGTGCACCAAGCAGCGGTACATCATGCAGATCGTCTCGTTCTTGCGTTGGAAGAAGTGGTGCAGCTCGTACACCTTTTCTTTAGTTGCAGCCTGGAACTCTGTCTTCACGATGTTCCAGAAGGCTTGCACTGGGTCAGCCAGCAGGGTCGCCACTGGTGGGTCACCTACAAGCTCGGTACGTGTCCGGAGCTCGGCTTCCTTCTCGCGGAAGGTGTCGCGGGCCTCGTGAGAGAGGTAGCGCATAAGCGTGTCAAAGACGTTGCGCTTCGTCAGCGTGGGCGTCTTGAGGTTTGCTGCCGCGAAGTCAGCCTGAAACTCCGAGATGGTATCTTCCAGATCACAGGTGCCTAGCCTGCCGGTGAAGCGGTAGGCGGACCTATCAGTCTTGACCTCTTGGTTACCTGCCATAGGATACCAGGAATCGTAATGAGTCCACTGGGACGGTGACTCAGAAGCAACTGCCGTGCGCTATAGCGCGGGTTGCTCCTCTCCAGAGGGTTCAGTGATAGTGCTGAGATCTGAGTCTGAGTTTTCTTCACTAACCCCTTTGTAATAAGGCTGATAAGATAGCCTACTACGGGTAGGCATACGCTGAAGATTCTAAATGCTTGTAAGCGTAGCAAAGAGAGATCTTTTTAGAATGATCTTCAAGAGTAGTCCCATGCAAGGGTTCAAGCTGTGACTTTGCTCACCACTTGTGAAGTTCTTCAAGTGACTGGAAGCCAGGAGGGCTTGCTCTTCACAAGAGAGTAACTAAGTGGTCCTGAAAACACAAGAGATAAAAGTGTAAGCTTTACTAATAATCTCTGTTACTTACAATTGGCATAATGAGGACTTCTAAAAAGATGTCTCTCTAGGGACATCTCTGGTACTTATACTCCTGGAAACCCGGCGTGGTATGCGGCGGATCCAATGCATCTAGTCACACCAGGAGGCTCCCCTATGTCCACTAATGTGTACAAGGCATGTACTAGCACTCCTATAGGCTAAGCATAACTCAAACCAATCAAAGCAGGGCACGTAGAATATGCTATGTGTCACTCATTGGTGGAGCTTACTTTGGGTGATTCTACCTAGATAGCGCCTCAAAAGTGAATCTGGAACTTGAGGAAGCTTCCTCTAGGGGTAGGTGATGCAGTCACCAAGTTATAGCCTTAATGATGCACTTATACTATGGAAATGCAAGACTTATGTAGTGTAAGGGGCTCGCGGATTTGTGCGTACAAAGCTAGGGATTTTTGGGGTCACGGAGAGCCCACAATGTCACCTTTGGGGACATTGAGTCATAGGTTGGCATTTGGGAAAGTTCCGCTAGGGGCCGGTAGGTGACGCGGACTAGATCGCAAATATCTTGCTTGTCACTTGACCAAATGACGCAAAACCGGTGCCAATCGGAAAATGCTTCGACGCGCTACACTTTGGTGACTTGGAAATCTAGAAAAGGTCAACATATAGATGCGTAAGGTCAATGCAAAGTCGGTCTTCCTAGGTTGACGTTTCGCACAAGTTAAGCTCGGTTTTGTACATCAACCCCGACTCAATAAATCATGACAAGTCCAATTATGCCAGTTGTAAGTCACACGATTATCAGTAAAGCTTACACTTTTACCACCGAGTCTCTCACTTGTGAAGAGCAAGCCCTCCTGGCTTCCAGTCACTAGAAGAACTTCGCAAGTGGTGAGCAAAGTCACAGCTTAACCCTGCCATAGGACTACTCTTGAAGATCATGATGTGCTTCCAGTGATCTTTTGGGCCAGACTTCATTAGTTGTTGTCCTACCAGATTACAGTCTTGAGGTGCTCACTCTGAAGAGTACACACTCGTTAACTACGCATTCGACAGCTGACCTTCTTTTTGGCCATAAGGCCGCATGTATTTTCGCTTTCGCCATAGCAAGTCTTGCTTGCCCACTTGTGTGTTGTTTATATAGATTAGACGCGTCCGACCCCATAATGCACGACAAGCTCAAAATTTAACATTTTACTACCCTAGCGGCGAAGTAATGCCTGGAGCATGTACACCAAGGAGAAACATATGATATTGTTGCCTTTGAAGATTACTTAACATGAAAGTCTATTGCATTGGAAAAAAGATCTTGATGGTACGCTACTTCTCGGAACAATCTTAATTTGCTCTTATTCATCAAACATTGAGTCATTATTAACGCCGTAGTAGGGCAAAATGGAGCTTTACCAATTCATCACCTCACCGTATTTTACACGCCCCAAGCTATTCACACGAAAGGCCTCGCACTCCAAGACTACGAATCAAATGGTCACCATTTTATGCGCTCAAGGTAGGGGATGTCAAAGCTTATGGTGAAGAATATCAAGGTTCATCATTCAGAGCTTGAGACTCCCTTTTGCGCAATTGTAGTGAAACTTTTTGTTAAGAAGTACCCCAAGACGTGTCACAATTCTTGGAGCCATTACTATGTGGGTTTGGCTAGAGGATGATGCACACCACTTGCACTGATCTTGCTGCAAGTAAATGTTTTAGAAAGTTGCAAGATGGAACCATGTACGAACCTTTTCCTGATACACCAACACGCAAGCATCCTCCACATCTAACGTCCATCGTTGCCAAGTGATTAGTACAAATCTAGGCGCTGTACAACTATGTAGTAGCTGTCTACTAACAACACTTCCTACTTGGGAGCTTACATGGAATGTAAGAATGCAAACGAGAAGAAAAATGTCACTTATAGCAAATCCAACTTGATACCTTGTCACCTGTTTGCTTTTCCTACTTTACTTCCCCAGTCATCTAGCTAAGGTTCACACATCTTTCTGTCTGGACAGGTGCACGTTGCGGCTTGAACCACAAAGTGAGTGACCAGATTTGCACGCATGTTAGCTTCCTCCTGCAATTGGCGTGATCCCATGCAATGCATGGACAATCATGAGCTACTCTAAGATCAGGGAGGCAGCACTACCTCTCCAATGTAGTTGCTCCACACATGCACTCATGCAAACTGCGCCGGACTTCAGGCTGCTGCCTGGTCTTCCACTTACAGTACCAAAACCAACTTCCTTTGTCACCCAGTAAGAGACCAAACACTCCAGGACTTGGACACTTGGCCCTTTTTATAGGGTTCAGATAGCCCACATTGGCCATCATAAAAACATGATTTGCATTTATCCTACAACTTGACCCGCATAGCTTGTGGTCACAACTTGAATCACGAGAAGGTGCCTTCGAGCAACTTGTAGAGAAAAGAAGAAACTCAAAAGGAGAGGACCAAGAGGCAGGAGTGGAAAGCTTTGATGGTGAGCTGAGTGAGTGGGTGCAAATGCAGGAGAGCGATGCTGAGAGGGGTAAGCTTGTGGGGAACTAACATACTCGCATTTCTGCTATGCGCCTGTCAGTTTCTTCCTCCAAAGAGTGTCCATCGCGGCCTACTCCCAACCAACAATATACGTGCACGTCTGTGAGGTGGGGCCAAGAATGTCATAGTAGAAGTCTTGATGTAGGACCTACAAAAACATACACAACTCTCCGCCAACTCTTTGGGCTACATCAATCGTCACGCAATTAGAAGGCAAGAAGCTGAGCATGGTTCACAACAGGCATGGTTTATGATGCAGCTTGATGGTCCCTCCTTTCAGAATTATCCGATACATACATGTAGAACATACATTTATCCAGCAAGTACAATGGACCCACTATTGGGGGGGGGGGGGACATAGGAAATGAGAGACCCAAATTTAATGAGACATTGTTTGAAGTTGTAGTACCCAAGCCCCTTAACATCAGCCACTGACAATTTTATCCCAATTCGGAATGTCGTCGTGTTCAGACAAAAGGTGGGAAGCGATACCAATAGCGCTGACAGCTGCCACATGACGCCTGAACTGATCCTCACGCTGCTTCCTGTAATCCTGAATCTCCTGCTCTGCCTCGAGCTTGGCGCGCTTCAATCGCTCTCGCCTGTCGTCCTGAAGGCTGGAACTTTATCAAGTCAATCCCATTTAGCCCTGGCGTCCTTTCATACAGTTGATTACATTACCCAGTGGGTGTTTTCAATGGTGTGCTTGCTACCTGTCATCACTCTTCCACGCTTTCCTACGAGGACCAGATGAGCAAGTACTATGTTCCGCACCGCAAGATAGACAACTGGTGACATTAGGCTGACATAAGAAAAATTGGCACAACACGTTTTCTACCTTGGTTTGGCAATAGCCATTTGCTGCTCTATAAGGTGGCCAGCCATAACATGACTGCGTAACACCCATGGAAATCAATCAGCGATAGTTCTAGTCATGCTTCACGGGGTGAGGTATCTGCAGGATGTGTAAGCAAGTGAGTGAGGCATCCTGTGCACCTCATATTTCTCAACAAATGTGTCTTTTGCAGTTCTTATAGAGGGCACAGTGTCATAGCCTGCTTACATGGCTATACAGAAACATTTTGTTGAATGTTGCAATATAAGTCAAACGGCAAAGTCAACTTCTTTGTACTTCTGTTTGGTATACAAGCCCTTGAACTGGACTGCAGGAACACCGTAGCAGTTCATCCAAGCACCCATATAAAGTAGAGAAAGAACACTTCATACAAGCACCCAGATAAAGTTGAGAAAAAGCACACAGAAGCCCATACCTGGGCAAGTCGAACAATGAGATTAGCTTCCTCTTCGGCCTCAAGCAGGACTGCTATGGGATGCACACCCGCGTCATCTCCGCCACTTTGATTTCGTGAATGAAATTCACTCCGGTCACCAGCTATGGGAAGATAGTGCCGAACAACTGGAGAATCCATGGCCCTCAGGTGCCCGTGTATATCTGCCAACTATTTTTACCCCCAACCTCGTCGTAACCGTAGAATTCATACAGAATATAAAAGCATAACAAGTGCGAATCCGTCTTTCCAAAGAACCTGCTACGAGTTCAAACGAAGTTGCACCGCCGCTACACAGTAAGCAGTAGCAAGCTTCCATCGCTCCTGAGTCAACAAGTTCTTAGTCGTAGCACACCTGTAATTGCTGGCAATGAAGAGAAGCCAAATGAACAAATATATACAGGAAAGCATGCAGAAACATGCAGGAGGTCTATCGTGGCTATATAGCTACAACCTTCTAAACATGTATGTAACCAACATGCCGAAAAATCAAACATTTCACTTGCTGTGCTTGGTCGAAGCGTCATTTGTGAGCTGCCATCAGCTGCAGTCAGCTGCCATGCATTGGTTATTTTTTATCTTCACAATGCTGCACTGAGCTTGCACATAAGCTGCAATTGCATGCAATCACGCTGCAATGCCAGTCAAGTGTCGTGCCCAGCATGCTGCAGTGCCCAGTCGTGCCCGTTCGTGCAACAGGTGATAACACATGCCTTGGGCTGGCTAGCGCCCTGCCATTGCCGACCAAACGTCCACGGTGGCCAACATTTTGTCTCCTGGCATTCACTCAACAAGTTGGGTATCGGCCGGGAAACTTGGGGGAAATTAGTGAAATAAGATCAGGGAGCATCTTTTGTTGGTGCTCAAATTGCAGTGGAGAACCTGATGGACACAGCTGCATGTGATGGGAGAGAACAATGACGAACGCATTAGACAGGAATTGCTTCGCATCTGCTTTCGCGCCTGGGTTGATCAGCGAAGCGTAAGCAGCGAAAATTGTAGAGGCAGTAGATCCATCTGACGATAAACACCTTGGAAATTGCTATCGTAAGGAAGTAGGTCTTCATTCCGCCACTTCTGGTGCCCAATCAACCATCAAACGATCAACCAGCTGATTTGAGACGCTACCAACTTAGTCCCGCATGATTCTACGATTCGGTCTCCTTCCCGCCCTGCTTCATCCTTCTTCAAGGACTCGAAGCATACTTCTGGGATCAGGATGTGCTGCAGTCCCGGACTATGTGGGCTTCTCAATTGTCAGAGTTAATCATGAGTCCGCTGTCTTGACCTGTACCGTCATAAGAAAAGCAACGGCTACAAAAAACTCGTCTCAAGAGAGAACCCTTTTACTTCCAGCTGCCTTGGGTGCAGCTCCTTGTCATCTGAGGAGAAAGATGAGTGCGATTGCCGATATTATGGACATTAAGGTGTACCATGGCTTTTCACGAACAGAGAGGAGCCTGGCAGGGGCACTAAGTAGTACCAATGTAGGTCCTACTGTAAAGCTTGAAGGCACATTATATTCAGCAACTCCAGCTCCTGGTACAATTGAAGCCCATGCATCTGCAGGAGATGTGAGGATAGCACTCCCACTGGTAAATGGCTCCTCTGCAGGGAATCCAGGGAATATGGATGAAGCTAAGATTCCGACATGCATAAAAGTCGAGGAAGGGACACACGACTCCACTATTTTAGGTATCCTCAGCCTATTGCTAGAAATTCAATCGGAGCCATGCCTTCGCAGAGATTTGTAACTGCATTTTACCCATCCATTCTCCTCGACTCAACAATACCACTCATGCCTCTTGAACAGTGTTATTATAAGTTCTCATCCTCTTTACCATCTCACGTAATCCTCATTGAATGGTTAACTGTGTGAGGGCAATTGGGAGGCTCATTGAAAATGAAGGCAGCTCAGCAAGCTCTCCAAATTGCATACAGTTATTTTTTTGAAAATGAATGAAGGACAATCGATGACATCCAGTGTTCCGCACGCGTTCAATGCCAAAAAGCTTTGCAAGCTTTGCATGCACACCCTATTCACTGGCGCCTCTGGGGAGGTGGACAGCTCCTAAGAGGAGGAGCAAGCGACGTGCAATCATCGACATCCAGTACGAGCGTGAGCTGCACCAGGAGGCTGAAGCTGAAGCTCAAGCCCAAACCCAAGCCCAAGCCCAAGCCCAAGCTAAAATCGAGGCTGCTGATGGCCAAGACCCAAAACTCCTGAGAAGCAACCCCCAAGCCAAGACAGAGCTCTTGGTCGGCGTTGCGACCACAGCTGCAGCTAAGAGGCAAGCAACATCGACAGCGGGGGCTGCTTCCAGGCCACGGAGGCGCCAGCTGGCGTTCCAGGCGGGCGAGCCTGAGAGGTGGAGAGAGGCGTACGATCTGATAGGGCGCATGCGCGCCGCGCTGCCTGCACCTGTCGACTCCATGGGCTGCGACCAAGCAGGAACCTCCCTAGGCCCTAAGGTGCGACAAGCACGTGCGTGCCCACACATACCCCCTCAGGCACTCCTCTCCTCTCCTCTTGTCTCGTTAACCTGCCCTTGCCCCCTCTCCTGGCCTTGCATTTGGTCCTCCTGGCCTTTGGGGGCTCATAGTTAGAGTGGGCACAGGATTGGCCTAACCTGCCGGCATGAAGCGAGCACAGAAGCGGCATCCCTCTTGGCCCCCAAATGTGCCCAACACACACCCACCCACCCAGCACGCACACACACACACACACACACACACACACACACACACACACACACACACACACACACACACACANACACACACACACACACACACACAAGTGCAAGTGGGGTCGTCATTCCATTTCAAAGCGCTTATGCTAGAGCCCTGGGCTTGCATGCGGAACTGCTTTTTTGTTGGAGGCGTTGATCTCCTGAGTGTCATGTCTAACAAAGCAATACCTGCAACTCACAGAGACTCTTGCACCTTCAACCTCCGCTCTCCTGCCCTTGCCCCTAACTTGGGTAGGTCTTCCCAGGCCGCAACTTGAGACCGGACGAGCACGCAGCCAGATTCCTGCCCATCTTTTAAACCCCTAGGAAAATTGTGAAAGCCCAGAAATCTCGAAACCACACATAATGAGCCCTAAACATTGACTTAAAATCCACGAGCTCAACTTATTCAAAGCTGAAGCTCGTGTCAGCCTTGGTCGGCATCTGTGAAGGAGCTGTGCACGTTCATCCACCAGGCCTTGCCATGCATGGGTTGGTAGCTCTTGTTTTGCAGATGAGAAGGGAGAGTAGGAGTGGGTTGGCCAGCATACATGCATACAGACAGGGAAGGTGTGTGGGCCGAGGGTGGAGGAGCATAGGAGAGCTTTCTCATAAAAAACATTGCCAGCTCGAGCCTGTAGCGGCCTGTTAAGTGCACCTCCCCCCCTCATCTGTATGATAGCCCACCAGAAGATGCTTCTTATGCATGAAACTTTTTGACCTGATGACGGACTTGGGCGCGACTTCATGCGGCTGTCGCTGCAGGAGAGGAGGTTCTCAGTGCTGACATCGGCGATGTTGTCAAGTCAAACACGGGACCAGGTGACGCATGGTCAGTGCACCTTTCACACATCATCAAGTTATCTTCTTCCAACTTCTCCATCAGCATACACAGACCAGAATGCACTCTCATGCCACCCCCTCCAAACACTTCACTCCCTATTTAGTGTCAGTTTCCTCGTGTTCTATCACATGCATACAAAGATTCACGCGTGTTATGCGTACACACCACATGTGAGTACTGTGGGAAGTGTGCATCAGCCACTGCGAGCGTGTCGGGCAGCTATGGATGTGCACTCAGAAATTTGCGGCAGATGGGCGTTCACTCCGTGTATGTAGCACATGCTTCATGTAGCGATCTGGTTGGGACCGGGGGGGGGGTGGGACACTGTATGCAGCGGCTGTCCGGAGGATGCAGGAGGCCCAGCTGGTGACCCCCCAGGCCATCCTGCGCCTAGATGAGAAGGAAGTTGCCGAGTTGCTGTACCCTGTGAGTGAGTGCCAGATGGCCACTTTCCCTCTTCACTGCTGTTGTCTTGGTTCTTCTCTACACAGACTTGGCCAACTTTTGTGGGTCGGCGGGGAGGAGGGGGCTCACAGGGAGGGGGGGGGGGCATCATTCATGCTGGTGGAGCGACGGCAAAGCAATTCCAAGCTTTCGTGTTCTTGATCGCCTAGTTGTCCTCAAAGTTGAGGCAATAGTTGTTCTTCTCCTTGTTTATTTGATCTTGCAAGATAGAGAGGCCTTGTGTAAGGCACATGAATGATAATGTGCCTCCTCTTAAGACTCTTTTATTAGAAGTAGGCCTGTAGGTTTACCGGAGGATGTTCTTATATGATGAGATAAGTGCAAAATTAGGCAGGAGGCAGAGCAATGCCGGTATAGGGGCAGGATGTAGTGAACACACAGCCAGGTGGAACGCATTGTGTCCTAGGACCCAGGTATGGATGATTAAAGCTGTAGGAATAATGCTGAAAATGTGGCTCGAGGTCTTGTTTTGCGATAGTGTGATAGATTCGACAAGTCTACATAGAGGCTCACCAAATACTGGTGGAGAGAAAGAGGGAAGCGTGCGCTTGCCCTCAATATTCACCTTCGTGTAATCCCCTCTCTCTTTGCCCCAACTGAATCACACCCTCGTGTGGGCCACTATCTCTCTCTTTCTTTCTCGCCTGCTGGTGAGCGCACACAGGTGGGGTTCTACACGCGCAAGGCGGGATACTTAAAGAAAATAGCGCACATTTGTGAGAGCCAGTATGCGGGGGACATTCCTGGCTCCCTGGAAGGTCTGCTGGCCCTGCCTGGCATTGGGCCCAAAATGGCTCATCTGGTGCGCTTTCACTCACCCGTGCTCCTCCTCTGCCCTGTCCTCACTCTAGCAGAAAAGCTTGTGGCCTGATTACACCCACGAGCCCTCAGCGCACATCTGCGAGCCCCGTCTATGAAAACATGTTGTTGTTCTCTCAGACGGCCGGAGCTGCTGGAACCATTGCGGTGGAATGATCAGGTGTGGACACACTAAAAAACGAATCCTTGCCCTGTAGATTGATGTGTCATGGAGTGTGAAGCACTGACGTGCAGCCATTTCTTCTATCTGCACGCTTTGAGCCCCATAGCGAACATGCGTGTGCAGCCCCTCAGGAACCTTAGGTGCGTCAAGTAGTTCCAGCCATATCCATCGATCAGCGTTTCACATTTTGCCTCACCCCAAAGTGGAGCAAATTCCCTGTGGGCCTTTCTTGTCAATAGGGCAGATTGAGTAGCATATGTGGTTATAGTACCACACCATCTGTCCGCTAGGGTGCATGTGATTGTGTAGGTGCATGTACGTTTGTTAGTCTGGAGCAAGTAAGGAAGTGGACAGTCATGTGTGACCCTTCCTACCCCACAGGCTCACCTCTCAGAAGGGCAGAGCCCCCCCCATTGATGCAATTGCTGCTCCCTCCCCCCCCCNAGTGCTGAGCCAGTTCCCTCTCCCCTCCCCTCCCTCTCCCTCTCCCCTCTCTCTCACACATATATGCGCACATGTACACACACACGGGCGCTTGCGTGCACAGTCCAAAAAATGTGCATGCATCCTATTCGCGGAATCAATGCCTGTGATTATGTCCCTGTTTGTCATTATGTTGGTCATCATCGTCTAAGGATCGCTTGATGTGCGTTTGGTTGCCGGGATGTTTGGGTGTGACTGGGCAAACAGATAATGACGGTCGCGTGGGACAATTGCGAGGGCATCTGTGTGGACACGCACGTGCACCGCATCTCCAACCGCCTCCATTGGACTCGCCTATCTCCTCCCGCTGCAGCTCCCCTCCTGCCTGAGCTTGCGCCTTCGTCCCTGCCCATTGCTGGTGGTGCCAACTGTACTCATACAGCCGTTGTGATGGAGCCCAAGTTGACCCAACAGGTGAGTGTGAAGTGACAGGATGAAGGTTCTGGGTCCTATAGAGCAGGTGGATAAAGGCAGCTAGGCGGCATATGCTTGCGGATGCCTGAGAAGGTTACGGATCAGTCCTTGCAGGTGCTTGTTCTTGTATGTCCTAGTCTTTAGCCAGCTTGGGGAGAGCTCTCCAAGCTGGCTCTCATTCATCAGCAAGCTGCAAAACTTGAGCAGTGTAGCAGAGAGCAAAGATCCCACTTTAATAATTTGTCAGTCCCAAGAGTAAGTGAGTTGCCATCCGAATCCCAAAACATAGCTTTGAGCCACAGCCTGCTTTTTTGGTTGGAAGGGGGGTGTGAGCTCGCAGAGACGGGGCAGGAGCCGAAGCAAGGTCGGAGAAGCCAAGGGCCAGGTGGTGGACAGCGGGGATGCCAGCTCAGCGGTGGTCTGTGCGAGGGTGGAGACAAAGAACCCCGAGGAGACCAGGGAGGCGTTGCAGGCTTGGCTGCCACCAGAGCTGTGGGCGCCCATTAATCCGCTGCTGGTCAGATCTCTATCTATGCCTCGCTTTCATCTGCTCATGCTGCACGTGGCTTTGACTCATGTGTTGCATAAATTCCAGCCGACCTCGGCCGCAGGTCAATGACTACCTTCGTGCTCTCAGTGTCCACTTTGTGATTGAGCAATGGTGTTTAAACAACGTCACGTCTCAGTGTACCGCCATATATATGTCCACGTTGTAATTGGGTCATAATTTTCACAGTGACGTCTGAGTGTGCTCATCCTTGAGCTTGGTTCTTCAAGCACACATACGAGGGATGCCTTCAGTTGAGAAGTGTGCTGTATTACATACCTTCAGGGTTTCTAGACGTGAATAAGCATTGCAACTTACTGTTGCATTTGACATTAGAATGTGGAGTTGGATAAGGTTGGGTATAAGTGAGTGAGTGAGAAAAGTACCAACATGACAGCTGCTTCTTCCTATTTGCAGGTGGGATTTGGACAAACCATATGCACGCCATTGCGGCCCAAATGCGGTCAGTGTCTTCTTGCCTCTCATTCTTTATGTCCATCAGCTACGTCAAAGTCTTAGATGGCCAGTCCTCTGTTACAAGGTCGCAGATTGTCGTAGTAGCAACAAGGTACAGCGAGGAGCTCCCCAGGATAGGTTTATTGAAAGAGTTTGCAGTTGTCAGTCATTTCATCAGACAAAGCTCAAGGACATTGCTCAAGCGGGAAGTGAGCTTACTCCAATGGACATGGAAGTGAACTTCAATGTTTGTTGGACGCATTTGGAATGTCAAACGTCCTTTGAAAGTGGCTGCGATTATTTAATGCTTATATGTGAAGGTTTGAATTGTGGTCGTTAAGAAAATGGCAAGATGTTAGTACTACTTGATCTCATGTGTTGTAAATCTGAGAGAAACTTAGTATCGGAGTGATAGCCTTGAGGCTAAGTCAAAGTTTTAGACTGTACAAACTGCACAACTAAGTACTTTAATACCTTCTTGGAAGTTGCAGGTATTCTGTATACTGTAATTACCATGTGCCCTTCAAAAGGTGAGGCGTATCTAGACTGCGCTCGCCACCTTCATGCTTTCATTGTGCTTATATTTATATGGAGTTAGCTTCTGTATTTACTTAGTGCGTCTAGGCTCAACCTTACACCAATTCATATTTCAAATACAATATACGTGATCGTCTTTAAAGTTTTGATTATTGCATGCAATATCATTTAGTAGTGTTCTCTGTGAATGAAGAACATAGGGGAAGCCGTATAATGTCTATGCTTGCCATAGGAATGGAGATGGTCAACACTAGGGTGAAAATATGAGATTGGGTCACATAATCAAGTGTGACAGTCATCTAAGTCCATGGTGAAACATTTTAAGATACCACAAAAAATGTTGCAAATTCAATGCTTGGATAATTCACAAGGTTGACCAGCAGCTACACATTATAAAAATACAACAAACAGAGCTGCTTATACTAATTTCTCCGACAATTCACTTGAATGAAATCTCAACCTCCAAGTTTTTTGTTGGAATATGTGTATAGATGGGTGTAGTATGAGCAGTAACTTACATCAAGGTGGACCAAGTCAAGCGAATGCTCGGCTGAACGAGTTGTAAGTTCTCATGTTATGCTAGCTTTTATATGACAACAGCACTCATGGAGGCAAAGAAAAGGGTGTTAGTAAATATGACTACGTAGTTAAGGTAAGTCTCAAGATTGTGATTAGAAAGTTTGTGTCCCTGCAGGCAGGGATCTTAGGTAATTCAGGGAGGCGGCACAGCCACTACCCACTTCCTTGAGGTTAATGCGGTCGAATTGACTGTCAAGGGTTGACCAAGCCTGGACCAAGCACACGCTAAGGATGAGCATCGTACTCGTCACTTATAAACAGCTTGTAAATTCCGACGCGCATATAGGCACGCATTAATCACGACACCGGGACGAGGGACTAACATGAGACTTTATCTGCGTTCATATGCGAGTACACGACCATTAACGAGAGTTCAAACGTCTTCTTTAACAGTGTCTAAAATTACATGTTCTCGTGCAGTCCTTGCCAGTCCTTGCCCTGTCCACCTAGCCTGTATGCAGACTACTCGTCACTATCCCTCGTCATACTACTTCTCCTGAGTGGAACTTGCACGTTGTTTGTCCTTTGTTTCATCCCCGTCGACATTCAACGTTTAAATTATTTGCAGACCTGAAATTCGTCTTGTTGTTTGGACCAACTAGGAGGATTCATCTTTCCATAGTAGATGGTCTACGTGTAGGATTAGTCAATAGAACGTTTCCACCTGCTGCAATGGGTGAACTTGATGAAGTTACTGCTGAGTTTTCAGAGGAGTTGCCCCTGTCAGTCCTTTTCAAGCGTGCACAAGAAATTTATGATGAGGCTGAGTCGTTATCTGTTCGAGATCCAAAATCTGTGGTAAGTTTTAAGTTCCCGGTGTAGTCGATTCTTTTAATGGAGCAAGCTTACGCCTTGCTTATATTACACAGTACCTGAAACAACAGCTTGACCTTGGACAGCTATAGTGGACGTTAGTATAAAGAAGCGCATTTATTGCATGTAGTGGCTAGGTAACTCCTAAGAATTTTCCACTGAGAAGGCGGGCACGGCAGGGTTCAGTTAAAGTATGGAATTTGAAGCTGTTGAGGTTGGCATGCACGAAGTCTTTAGGGATGAGAATCCATATAAAATAGATGAAGCCAGAAGAAAAAGTGCTTTTAAGTGGTTTTCTGGTCAATTGTTGCGAGCTGAGCGACACAGCCCTTACAAGGATTTATTGCTGCAAGCGTGCTCCGCATCATGTGCTGGTGTTTTTGCTTGCTTTTCGTTTTAGGTTTCAGTCAAGTGTGCGGGGTTTATAAGCCAGGTTTCCAACGACAGAACACCTGGGACGATTCCTTAAATTCTGTTAGGAGGTGGGATCAGCTATGCAGAAGCAAGCAGAAGTCACACCTCGTGGTCTTTGTCATTCTGCAGGACAGGTTGCGCAATGGTGTGAGAATTCTGCAGCTGTGCGAACGACACATGGCAACTCTAGGTCTCTTTTCCCCTAATGAAGAGATCGATGACGTGGCAACTGCAGATCTTAAGTATTTACTGGTGTGTACACAGAGCACCCAACCCACAGTCACTTCCTTGATGTGACCGAGGGTTCTCAGTTGCAATGCTGCTGATGAGAGGATGTACCAGATGCTGTTGATCGTTGACTATGTGGGTTGGTCAAAGGTTCCCGTTGGATGTTTTCCAGAAATGTTGTGACTGTCAAGAGGCCTCTTGGAATGAGCCCTGCTTTCTTGCTTCAAACAACTCCCCAAACTAGAGAGACTCCATCAGCCCCCAAAACGTTCACTGTCCCAAGACACAAATTAGCCATGGAGAAACAGTAGGCCTTATTACAGCCAGGCTTGCTGTTTGGCTCCTGCAGTCATGCTTCTAGCTAGGCAGATAACCTTATTGCACTTCATAAACCATGGTGGACTTGTATCCTTAGCCTAAAGCTCTAGGACGTGTCCCCAAGACACTACGCACACACCACACTCAGACACGCTTTTTTCGCTCGTGTACGCTTCTCTGTTGATCAACATGCATACATGTATGTGAATTTTAACGAGTTCATACTCAGTAACTTGGCATCAGCTTCGAGTTACGAGGTGGATGGCTTTCTTTTTGCTACACCTTCTTTTCTATATTCATATCTTCCTGAATACCAGTGGAAGGCTATTGTATTTTACGTTCTGTTCACGCAAAGCAGTACAAGTGAGTATCCAGTCACACCCAATGTTCACCTTCGTGTTGCGTTCATGTCCCCCCGAGTGTGTGCCCGAGGAATGCCAGGTGCCATGCATGGCTGGGGAGCTGCAGCACTGCCTTCCAGCCGACGACGCTGAGCACCGCCTATCCATCCTGCAGTCAGCGCAACGGCCCCTCAAAGTAAGGGACTTGCAATCATCTCTTAATCATTTCACCCTCCCTTGTTTTACGCTCCTCTCCCTCTCCCTCCCTTTCCTCCAGTGTGTCAATCACTAGTGCCACTGCTAAAGGCGATCTGTGGCGTCGGGGTTTAAGGAACTCAGAGGGCATACTCGCCAAGTCTGTTGGACGCGATCAATAAGACAGGAAACTTTGCTGCTCTCCCTCCCTTCCTCTCTCCATCCCCGCATGCCCGCCGTCCCTCCCGTGCCCTTCCTCCCCCCTTACCCCTCTCTTTTCATGCTACACCTCATGCATGTGTATGAGGACAAGCTATTTGCCGCAAGCGTTGGAGCAGTCCCTTCATACCGTAAGAGAAGAAGCACTTCATCAGATGCATATATGCTATGATGGACTGGTGATTCCACCTCATGTGTATCAGGGTATGCTTACGTGCTGGCTCTGTTCGGACCTGAGGGCTGAGGGCTGAGGCCTTGCTGCAAGCGGTTTGCCTGCTGGTCGTCCCTCCGTGAGAGACCAAGGAGACGAACTCAAACGTGGTGACGGGCTGACGTGGCGCGAGTGTTGTGCTGATCCGCGTTGTGTTGCTGCAGGCGTTTGTGAGTCAGTGCGAGGCGCTGGGGCTGATGTCGGCTGAAGAGAGGGAGGCTGCGGGCAACGAGGTGTCGTCAGATCCCGCCACCAGGCGCGCCCAGAAGGTGCATGCTCCTCCGCGCTCGTCCCACCTTGCATCCTTCCTCTGAGTGGCAATGGCCAGAGTGCTTGGCATTCACTGGACTATGGGGTCTTTCCCACAAGTCTGTGCCCTGAGCCGTGGACTTCAGCATTGTTGGCTCGTGGGTTGGGAGGGCTCACATCATCACTTTTCCGCACGTGTTGGAAACACACCAACAATAGTGACGACAGTGGCAGTGCTCAGAGGTGCATGCCAGAATGCGGCTCCCTTGTTGACCAGGGGATAAGGCAGGAAGAGGGGTCAGTTAGGTTCCTGGTAGTGAGGCATGCGCGGGAAGGGGCAGGCAGCATCTCTTCCCCATTGGCATCCACATGTGCTGCGTGCACACACGTGTAGGTGCGCATACGTTGTCGTCAGCCACTCCCAGCACTCTGGTTAGGTTTGTACAATGAGGTTGAGTTGGCGGTTGAGGACAGGACAGGCATGTCCTCTTCACCCCCTCAGGCAGCTGTCGTGTCATCAGTCGGTCCTCGTTTGTGGCCTGCATCCCCTGATCTGATGAGCATGCCTGCCGTCTTGTGAAGAGGGCAGGGGATGCTGCATGCTACATGCATGCAATGCTGAGGGGGGGGGAGGGAGTNGAGGAATGATGGGGGGGGGTGGGGGGGTGCAGGAGTCAGGAGGGGATGATGAAGAGTAGGGGAAGGAAGGAGGGAGCACGCACAAGCGCGAGCAAGGGCAAGAGAGAGGGAGATCGAGAGGAGAAAAATTGAGGGAGGCAGGGAGGGAGCAAAGGGGGAGGGCGAAAGTCAGTTGTGCACTTGTGCATGACTGGATGTCAGGCGGCCAGGCTGACGCGGAGCAGGCGGGCTTCCGGGCCATTGTGTCGGGTGCCGCCTGGAGCAGAGGCAGAGGCAGAGACCCTTCTAGCTTCTTGTCTCCATTTTCCTCTTCTCCTTCACCAGTGGGGGCATGCTGCTCCTATGCTTCCCGTCTGCGTGTGTGCTGTCACCTAGCTGTCTGTAATGCAAGTGAGGGTGGGTGTGGTGCAGATAGCGCGTCACAGGAGGCAAAAAGCGCTGGAGGGACAGCTGGCGGCTTTGGAAGAGCGGCGCCAGGCCAGGAGCGGTGCCAGGAGAAAACAGCAGAGCGGCCAGGAGATTGATGAGGATGACACCGCTGCAGATGAGCAGATGGACGACCCGGATGAGCGCAAGGTAAGCTGCCATGGTTACGGCAGTGCAGATGGATATGCCGGAGGTGTCATGCATTGACAGTCACAGGTGCAGATCACAGACCTCCGCTATATTCTCGAGGGGAGTGCAAATGTTCTTTCCGCTGTCCATTGAGAAGCTTACGGGAAAAAGGAGATGGTCCAGTGGATGCTGCGGGTGTCTCATAAGTATTATAAGTATGTCCTGGTATCCTGTCGCTCGGGTTTGCATGTGCATCCACATACATACATGCATCCGTGTCTCAAGACTTTTCATTGTTTCCTCATCTCTTTCCGTCTGAAATGAGTGTTGCGTCTGTATGCGCCTCTACCCGTCTTTCTGCATCTTGTTTCACCTTGTCAGCGTACGAAAACCCGCGCTTACAAGGGTGGAGGGTTTCCATTCACCAAGTTGTCCTGGTGGGACTCCCACCTTCTCCGCATACTTGTCCATTTGGGCATCCCAGATGCGCACAGGTGTGTGCCTGGCATGAGCGCAGCAGCTGCAAGACATGCTCACTTCCTGCGCTGTCTGTGCGTGTGCTTCACCCCTCCTCTCCCCCACCTTGGCAGGCGTGGCTTCTTCGGATCTCGCTGGCTCTCGACAAGGTGGGTAGAGTTGCACTCACCTACACCCGCATACGCAGACGCACACACTCACACACACACACACATACATGCAAACTCGCACGCATTCGCAGTCGATTGCTTGTTGCACCTCCATGTGCAGAACCTCAGCTGTCCTTTCGCTACTCTTGTACAACTTCATCACTAGGTTCAGGTTGTGCCGCTTCCTTCTCTAGACAACAAGGCTGTGCTTGCCAGACGTCAAGCGTGGGTTGCACTTTGCTAATACACAACCACTCGAACGTATTGCTGTACGTAATCAAAGATGGTATTTGCCTGGCGTGGCCCGTGATTATTTTGCATTTGCAGCTGCCGGCTTTTCCTATCAGTGGGGTACCTTCTTTACCCTCTTGCTCTATCCTTTATTTGTTATATAAAATGCAGGGTAGACTCTGACAGCAATGTTATCTATGTAAATCTCTCACACACAGCCTTCTCTCACCAAGTACCTCAATTAAGGAAGATTTGTGGTCCCATGCTGCCCCCCTTCAGACACACTGCTGAGGAGAAGCCAAGCGTCTCATATTGTTGCTGCTCATGCCTCAGTGCTGCCTGTCCGTGTGAGTCTTCCCTGGAAGTTGTTGGCCAAGCCGTGAGGTGCAAGTTCCTGAGAGAGAGACAGAGTGGCGTTTGTGCAGGCGCTGGATCTGACGGGCATGCTCAAGAGGGAGGAGGAGATGCTCAAGTCCGCTGCCCAGTACGCCGATGCCCATCCTGTAAGTCCTCACATCTCCCCCCACCCCCCCNGGTGTGTGCCAGGCTCTGCTTGACAGCTGCTTTTCTCTTGGGTTCAACGGAGCAGCCGGAGTGTGGATGCACACGGATGTGGTAGCTGTTAACTGGTGTCAGTGGATAGATGACACGAGTGAGTCAGTTTGGGCCCGATGAGACTGGCTTGCAGTGTGCAAGGCACAGCGTATCTTTTGCCCTGAATTTTAATTACCTGCATAACAGTGATTTTCAGCGTGTTTCCCTTGCTGCTGCCGATAAGTGAACTGTTTCTTTGCTCGAAGACGGGACCCTGGTGGAAGCACTTCTTCGTGGCATTCTTTCTCATCGTATGACCTCCACATGCATTGGTCTGTTGTTTCCTCCTGCTGCTGCCAGGACGGACGACAGAGCCTGTCAAGGGAGTCGCTGGATTTGCGGACGCAGCAAGCCATGTCGCGCCACATGTCAGCTTCCCGGCAGGCCTACTCTAGTCGGCCGTCGGCCCCCATCCACTGCTCCACATTTGCTCAGAACGTTATTGAGGGTCGACAGAACCCCTCCCACAAGCACACGCATGGACCTGGCCACGTTGTGTTTGGGCCCTCCAGCATGGTGGGTGGCGCTCTGACGACCGACAGGGAGAGGATTGTGGCCCAGGTGTTTCAGCCCAGCCACAGCCTGCCCACCATGAGCATCGAAGAGGCGGGGCTTGCTGAGATGGAGCTCAACAAGATCTTTGAGCGGCAGAACCAAGAGTTTCTGGACATGGTGAATGAGGGCAGGCCGCCACGGAAAGAGAGAGAGCCGAGGGAAAAGGGGGATGAGGAGGGGGAGGAGGACGAAGGGGAGGAGGAGGACGACGGGGACGAGAACGAGGAGGAGGAGAAGCTGATGAAGCAGAGGGCGTGGGATGAGTGGCAGGAAGACCATCCCAAAGGGCAGGGCAACAGCAAGCTCACTCCTTGTGGGTGACATGACATCGTTGAGGGTCCTCTCTGATCTCTGATCGAGCTTCTTCATTTGTGGCTTATCCAGCCGCAATGTGGTGAAATTTGCTATTTGTAACAGCAAGACCTTCTGGCTGAGGTAGACAGAGTAGATTGTATTTTCTAGTATATGTGCCTCTTTTGTAAAAACGAGTTGTGAATCTTGATTGACCTTTGAACTGGGTCTCACGCACTTCTGTGTGCCAGTGTGTGCCTATGCAAAGCTTTGTCTATTCTTGTGAAGAACACCTTTTCATATGTTTAGGCCTGTCTGTCAATGATATTTGGTTCATACGAGTTTCCATTAAGTTTCGCAGCTTGAAGTAGTTCTGCAGAGCTCCCTGACATGTGAGGCAAGGCAGCAATTATATTAAGAAACTAATAAGGGACCAAGGACCTCATATATTAATAATAGAGTCAGGGATACATAATGAAAGGGGTATGTTGACTTTTCAAAGCTGCAGGGGTTTCTAACCTCAAACACTCACGAGTCCACTGCAAAATGAACATTTCTGCAGAGAGTAAATGGAAAAGGACATGACCACATGGGTAAAAAACTAAGCTTCCAAATTGCTCAACAAGAGTTATTTCTCCAAGCGAGCACAAGTTGTGCGCATTTAGACTCTGCCTCTACATGAAGAGCAGCGCTGGCGCCAGCAAATGCTAACGCAAATCAAAGTACTGGTTCAAACTACAGTTCAAGCAAATTTGCATTTGGGTTGACAAACTGTACCATTGAATAAAAGCTGTTTCTGCTGCTATTTGTTCATTAGACTTGCTCGCGTGTCAGCTCTCGAGCATATACAAGTCCGAACCTATACACAAACATTGCTTTTGACATGCTTTACACATCGCTTTTATGTACAATATGAACACCATCACCGCAACTGCATACGTACAGAAGCGCAGATCCATATGCCTCAGACTGGACCAGGCTGTCTATGTCATATACACATGGCCACTTGAACCTCTCAGTCGAAGCTGCTATGCTCCACAAGGAACTCGCGCATCAGCGTTGTGTTGGACGCCTCCATCACCTGCATGCCCACACACCCCTCCTCTCATTGCCACGTCTTTCAGTGGAGTATCAACAAAGGGGGCCAGCCGACTGGCATGGATTCCTCCTCGAGCAAAGCACACACTCAACATGGCACAGCTCAATTATCTCACAAGCACTTTACTATCACATGCTGACGCCAGTCCCGCTGCAAGGACCACGACTTCTGTTCAGTTGATGTAAAGATCACCCGGGCAGGAGGCTGTTATCTGCTAACGATAATTCTTCGAACAGTTTAACATTCTCTTATCTGCTTTGCCGCCCCACACACCAAAACGGTTTAGCCCATGTAGCACGACTTGGACAGCAGAACTCTTTTCTGAAATGCAGGTCAAAAAAGGTGACAGAGATGGAGCATGAAGAGCTTAAATCAGAGATATGGTGAGGGCCAAGGTTCAAGGTGGACCTTAAGCGAACACTTGCGCAGATTGTCCCACTCAAAATCCTCCGTGGCATACGCCGACCTCACCTGCTAGCAGAGACACGCATAGTTACACATCAGGGCTTCCTCCCGCCATGATGTACATCAAAGTGTCTTACAGGTTGTTTACGGCTGCTAACAAGGCACGTCCACACCAACCTTCTCACTCCCTCGGCTGCCTCTTCTGCTCTTCTTTCCCTCATCATCCCCCCCCCCTCCCCCCCAAGTCGGGCCCTCGAAGCTATCCCCACTTTCTGATTGCCATCTTCCTGCCTCAGTGCTATGCAACTTAGCTCCAAGTCCACTAAACACCCCAACGTCACAATGATGACGAGATTAGGCATCAATTCCCTCACATCTGCACCTCGCCCTGCCCACGCCTCACAGAGGCCATCAAATCCTGCTCACTTGGAGCGAGCACATCACCATAATAAGCAATACATCAAGCCCTCTACGACTGCAGTCGCAGCTAGCCCAAGGGTCCCCCCGGCTCTGCTGGCAAGTGAGCTGGCCGGCTGTGAGTGCTCCAGCACTGTGATGAGTCCATCTAGCAGCAAGCAAAGGGAGCGAGCTCGGCCCTCCAACACACAAAACGTCATCATGCGCTAGCCAGTGAGGTGAATCTTCTGCTAAGCGAGCAGCAACAACCACACCTCCTGGCCAACGTGCTGAGCCAGAAGAAGCGTAGCCTCTCTCTGATTTGCTATCTAGAACAGCAGCAGCCAATCTGAGAAAATCCGCAGCCAGCCCAGCTGCCCCCCTCCCTCCCTCTTCCCCAGACGCCCAGCCATGGCCCAACCCGGGTCAAGAGCACGTCTCTGACAGCAAGAGTCCTCCTCATGCAGGCGTGCCGGCTGATTGGATCAGGACACGGATGTGCACACTGTCCCTTGACTTGCTGTGTGTCTCTCTGCTCAACCGTGCACTCACCGGCACCTAGTGAGCCTCCCCTCTCCACCTGAAAAACTGCGCACTACTTTTCTTTGTGGTCCTTCGGACTGAACTACTCCTCCCCCAGTCACTGACAGCACACACGCAGCACCAGCTGAGAGACCCTGCTTCAGACAGCTCTCACTGCACGGGTACCCCGGGAGTGCATGCAAGGAGGGAGTGTAGTGGTGTGAACTGCATCCTCCAAGCTCTTCTCAAGCTGCAGCACTCAAAGGCCCCAGTGGTCATGCTTGAGCTAGAGAGTGAGACGACGAATCCTTAGAACTGAACACATTGAATGAGAAGGCAAGTGAGGAAGGGAGCAAGTGAGCGCTTTGAATCAACGAAGCCCCTCCGATGCGAGCCACCACCATCCTCTTGAGCTCATTTTGAGAATCTAAGGAGAGGTATAGTGGACTGTGCATGCGGCGCTACCCTGGCAGGCAGACAATGTGATGACAGACTTCCCTCTGAAAAGAAAGCAAGCAAGTGGTCTTCTCCAGGCAGCCAGGGCCCTCCCAGTTTCTTCATCCAACCACTCCAACAACCAGTAACAAGAGTTCGCATCACTTATGCTATGATGCAAGCATTACAATGAGAGCTTTGCACATAACCCGCCACTAACACTATGTACGTGGGTTGCTTGGGCAGCGAAGACTTGGCAGGGTATCAGAAACTCTTCATCATGCAGGTGGTGGAAGTAGTGAGGGTACCTCCATGATCCTGAGAGCTGCACATGGTCGTCGGCAGGGCCATAAGCACCCGAGGATGATAAAGATGGCACACCGCCGCATCCCAGGACTCCAACAGGCACCCACAACCCAATGCCGTCCATCACATTGCCCCAAACTACCTCAGTATGTTGTGCAGGAGGGGGGAGGAAAGCAGACTCTAATTTCAGGATGGAAAGATGCATGTGAGAATAAGAACCAACTTTCTCTCTCCATTGTTGGCCTCCCGATGCCTGCCCCCTATGCTGCAACGGCAGCTGCGCAGCAGCAGCAAGCTCTACCATCATTTGCCCTGCCGTTTCGCACCACAGCGCAGGAACACCCAGAAAGGGAGCCCAACTCACCAATCTCACGACCTGTCTTCTCCTCCTCTGATACTCACAGCATGCGGCACCACACTAATTTGCTCATGCTGAAAGTTAACAGGGCCGATGGGACCATGGAGAGCTGAGGAAAGCCTTGCGAGCAAGGGGGCATGAGAAATGAGGGACGTAAGCACTCTCTTCACGACTTTGTCACTTGGTCACGTTGTGAGCTGCGGTGTCATCACAATGAACCAAACAGCATGTCTAGAGTGTCCAGGGTGTGCTTATGAAGAGAAAGGGGGAGGGAGTGCACCGAGGCCCTTGTGGCGGTGCGACTCGCGCATGAGCGCGCCCACAAACTTGTCACCATCCTTCAGCGGCACCCTCTCGCAGAACTCCATCAGCTCCTGGTGTCCCTCTGGATTGTACGCCTGCACGCAACGGTGGGGCAGGACAACAGGAGCAGAAGCAGGAGCATGAGCAGGAGGAGCAGGAGGAGGCAGCGGGTGAGCACAAAGAAAAGATGAAGGGGGGTGTGAAGAAGACCATTCAGAAGACGAGGGAGGTGTGAACGACGGGTGCCCCTACAAAGACCCATCTGCGAAACTTCTCCATCACCTGTTTTTCATCTGAGAAGAGGAATTTGCGCCTCAAAGAGTTCAGATAATGCATGTCCCCTACTGTCAATGTCTTGGGCCAAAGCATACAGCAGCTCGATGTGGGAGAGCATCAGGCACCACTGCAGCTTTCTACGACTCAGCGCCAGCACGGCACCAGCATGCATTGTGTGACATACACTCTGCTGCCCTGTCCAATGAGAAGGTCCCCGCTGCATTTCCGGGCTTCACTTAAGTCTGCAATGCCACAACAAGTTGTAGCTCCCTTACATACGTACAAATGTTGGTATTAGTACCATAAGTTACGGCGGCACCTTCTCAGTGCCCCTGATTTCTTCAGTACTTTTTTCGAGTGGCAACACATGAAGATATGCTCTTGGCCGGCAAAAGCCCCCGATAAGGATTGAAGATACAGCTTCTGGTGAGACACGGGATGACTGACCAGCACCCATACACTGAGTCAGGTGAGGGAGAAGGCGAAGGAGGTTGAAAGGGCCATCAAGGCAGCGCTGGAGTGCAGTTCATGTCGAGTGTGACTTGCTCGTCGCCTATGTATGCGGGATGCAGGTGGGAGAATGGCACCCAAGTTCAGCAATAGTGTATACTATGAACCTACACAAGCGGAGCTTTCTTCACACCTCCATAGTGATTGTTGGCACCCAAAACAACCAGGGAATCCGAATCACGTGCCCACTCCACATGAATACTTCTTCTGCAGATGCAAAGGAAATGCTGCCGCACAAAAGGAGAAGCGGTGTACCTGAAGTTGCGCAAGGACTATTTTGACGGCCAAGAACGTGAAGAAGTTGTGAAGAGAGTCGGCAGCCTTGCCCTCCGGCGACTTCTCCCCTGGACCTGCACCCCCACATCGTACCATGCCCCTTCCCATCTTCATATTTCATGCTTTCTTCATGCTTGGTTCTTGCGGAGTGGTACAAAGATCACTACAAAATTAAACTGCACGGCCACAACAACACCACCTAGTCTCTTCAATGCCACTCCACTGATGCACTCCGCTCAGGATTTCTCCCCCCGTTCCTTCTTCATCGAGCAGAAAATGATTCAGCTCCACACATCCTTTAAAAACGTTACAAGAGTAATGCCCCAGTAACACCAAGATCGCTTATATAAGTATATAAGCATGTGAATATAGTCACAGGCGTGTGTGTGCACAGCATGCATCCTATGTACACTGGGTGGAAGTCTGAATTAGCAAATCCTGCATGTGTCTCATTCGAGAAGGAGAATGAGAACGAAGCTTGGTTTCTGGTTGTTGTCCCACCTTTTCTGCTCCTTTCAGTCATCTTTAGTCTAGTGTAGAGTTATAGAGTAAACATGTACACAGCCTTCTACTATCCGCAGAAATGGAGAACGTCAAGACCACGTTCAACCTCAGTGGCTCCTCCATATTACTATTTTCTCATACTTGAAATGTCGTCACAGAATCCACTTCATCATCCTTCTTGTACAAACTCTGGAACACAATAAAGCTATGGGAACTAGCCGTTCAAGGCGAGGACCAATTGCTGACAAGGCTGTACATCCGGAGTGATATGAACCCCTGTCTTTTTTTTTTTGCTGACAACCTATTTATTAGCCAGATGTAGAGGGAGGAAACAAAGATCTCAAATTTGGGCTTGACTTATTCGACCACCTTAAAAAAGGAGTCAATTTGGGTAGACCATTAAGAATTTACTGCTTCAAATGGACACTTTGTCGTTCATGAGCTCCGTTAGTGGGCTCAGAGAAAGGAAGAGCAGAGATCTGTAACATATCAAATATACTATGAGCTCCGTCAAACTCTCTAGTAAGAAGAGAAACTATGCGCAAAGAAACACACATACTGTTTTTTAATCTAGACCGCTGCAGGGCTAAACAACTGACTGAACCTCACCTGGAATGTGCATCTTGGAGCATGGACTGGGCAACATAAATCTTCGTCTTTGACGGGTACGTCCGCTAGGCTCCATTGGAACTTGATTTAACGAGATAGAGTGATGCATTGTATTGGAAGACAGAAGCTTATTTGCGACAGCACTTGAAAGGCAGAGCTGATTTTCTGTTATACTGTACATTCTATGATGCAAGGTATTCCTCCGATTATTCATATCTTGCATGGCTCTTGAAGATGAGAATTGTGAATTGCATTTAGAAATCTTTGGAAGAACCTGACACCAAGGAATTATTATGCTCATACTTCCTACGTCTATTGAACTGAACGAAGTGGCCACTCTATTTGACAAAATTATGTGATAGCAATGTGCAAGCAAGTAATGACCTCGCGGAGCCTGATAAAAATAATAACATAGCCCTACAATGGCTTCTGCACACACCTTAAAGCGAGACGAGGAGTCGAATACATGAAGGCTGGAATCGCACCTCGCTTGGGGAAAATGAATCACAAAATGAACCAGGTCGCCCAGCTGTTATATTCATGTAATGTGCCGGGGCAAACAAACGGACGAACAAACGATCAGGTTGGAGCAGGTTGGACATAATATCTCCCAGCTCCTCGCCCCCGCCACGTCACCTTTTAAAAGTTGTGGCGTGGCGTCGTGTAAGTGCATTTGACGTTCAGCTCTGGAGTTCAGGCTCCACATACCGACTCTTGAGTATAGCGACAAACAGGCGGTTACAGACATTCTATGGGTTTCCCCAACGTTTGACCAAAAGACCACTTTTCTTCCAATCTCCAAAGCTTTACCCGAGGCAACCCGAGGTGTGACTTGCACGTCAATAAAACCTCGCTTGCAAACTTGAGTTGATATATTTTGCAACATTTTTGTTGTAGTCTTCTTTTACATACAAACTCATGCCTACACCAGAGCGGATCTTTGCGATTGCCACCACCGGGAAGGTGTTCAGCATCATCGATCTACGCCAAGGCTTCAACCAGATCCCTGTGAAAACAGAAGATCGAGGTAAGACCGCTTTCTGGGCTCAAAGGGAACTTTGGCAATGGACGGTAATGCCGTTTGGGCTGAAAAATGCCCCAGCCATCTTTCAGAGGACTATGGATAAAGTGCTGGAGGGGCTGGATTTTGCAAAACCATACATTGATGACGTAGTGGTGTTTAGCAAGTCCATGGAGGAGCACCTCGAGCACTTGGAACAAGTGTTCTAGCGCCTGGAGGAATTCCAGATGACGCTGCATCCTGGAAAGTGCAGATTCTTTGAGGCACATGTGCCTTACTTAGGACTTGAGATTGGGAACAATGCTATGTCCCCTCAGGCTGTAAAGACTGAGGCCATTTACAAGATACCTGCACCTGCGAATGTGTCTAAGCTGAAAGCTCTGTTAGGGCTAAGCTGATACTATCGTAAATTTGTGAAGGACTATAGCAAAATTGCTAAACCCTTGACAAGACTCCTGAAAAAGGATGTACCTTTTGTGTGGACGGAAGCCCAGGAGAAGGCCATGAACGAGCTCAAGGAGCGGCTGGTAACGGCCCCAGTCTTGCGAACGCCTGACTGCTCCAAGCCGTTCAATCTACACATTGACTGGAGTCGTGTGGGAATCGGCGCAGTACTCACTCAAGCCGCAAGTCCTAGAGAAGAGTATGTCATTGCCTATGCCTCGCGCTCTAACAACCGCGCAGAGAGCAACTACTCGTCCTATGAAGGAGAGCTGCTGACAGTGGTTTGGGTTGTCACACATTTCAGAGAGTATCTTTGGGGAAGATCCTTCACGCTGATCACAGATCACTCGCCATTACTCCGGGTGACGAAGAATGGAGACCTCACTGCTAAATTGGCTCGCTGGGCTCTCAAGCTCCAGGAGTACCAGATGATGGTGGTGCATCGAGCAGGTATACTCAACAACGACGCCGATGGACTCAGCAGGAACCCGGACACATCCTCAGACGACAGATAAGGAGCTCGAGAAGACGAAGATCCGAGCAGCCCAATAGAGTTGGCGGCCTGCCTGGCCGAAACGGCTAGAATGGTAGCGTCAGGTGAAGCTGAGCCTCTACCCTTGTTCATTTCAGAGATCTGGAAAGATCAAGCCACTATGCATTGGCTGAAGACGGGAGTCCACATGGAGGGATTATCTGTGAAAGAGAAGGACCAGGTAAGTCATTGAGCTAAAGGGTTCTGCTGGAAACGCAATAACCTCTTCAAGATTGAAGAAACTGGTCAGGAGAAGTTGGTGCCAGAACCCACCAAAAGGCGAGCTCTGGTGCAGGAAATGCACGAGAATACTGGACACTATGGTGTCAAGGAAACGTACAGTCTTCTGGAGCTGTCTTACTGGTGGAGGGGCATGAAGCAGCAGTGTGAGGATGTGATCAAGGCTTGTCAAAGCTGCGATCGCGTCAAGGTTGGTTTTACACAGCAACATCCACACTTGCAACCTCTGCCAATCATGGGCCTAGGCTACTGGTGGAGTTGCGATCTTGCAGGTGAGCTACCGCTGTCCAAGCAAGGTACAAGTCCATTATGGTCATGATTGAGCATTTCTCCAAGTGGATAGAGGTTGTGCCTCTATTTGCTAAGGAGAGTTTGGGGACCGCGGAAGCGCTCCTCAACGGTGTGATTGTACGTCATGGAGCTCCAGCAGAGGTGCTAACAGACCAAGGGTCTGAGCTCCAAGGATCTTTTCAGAAACTCTTGGACAGATGCTTCATTGACCATCGCACTACGTCTAGAGACCACCCACAAGCAGATGATCTAGCAGAACGAATGGTGCAAACCATTAAGTCTGCTTTGCGCAAATTTTGCCTTGAGCATGATAAGCGTGATTGGGACCTCGCACTGCCATGACTAGTTATGGGTTACAGATTTAGCAAGCAAGCTGCTTTGGTGAATTACTCGCCTTATCAGATTCTGTTTGGCAGAAGTCCAGTTGTGCCCAACAGCATCAAGCAGGACTTTGAGCAGGTGAAAGACCTTGACAACCCTGATGAACTGCTAAAGGTTATGGTACGCCGCAAGGCGTTATTTGAGCGCATGATGCCTGCTGCCCTGGACAATCTAAAAATTGCGCAGAAAAGAGACACACAGCTTTATGCCAGGACGCGAAATGGGAGCTGCCGCCTGCAAATGACGCAGATCCAGGAAGGAGACTTCGTCTACCGCAAGCGCCAGACCAAGACCACCATCGACACCAGTTCAGGTGCAGTGATCTTGCGCGTGAAACATGCGTTTGACAATGGTGTGTTGGAACTGGAAGGCTCTGATGGTAAGACCATGAGAGATCACGTGCAGAACTGCTCGCTGTGCCATTTGCCCAATATCGACCCAACGATTAAGGCCGTGCCCAAGGAATTGGTGCCAGCCACGCCTTGTGCCAGCTGCAAAGTCCTGGATGATCAAGAAGCAATGGTAACTTGCGATAAGTATAGTGCCCGTTGGCACACCTTCCGCATTGGTGAAGAAGAGATTATGGCAGGACAGTGGGAATGTCCTGACTGCTTTTCTAAAACCCCCAGCCGCAGAGCTAAGAAATAGAAGCTTTCAGCGGAAAGGCAGGGACGCCTAAGCTGAAAGGGAGGGGTGTGAGGGAAACTGAGTATAAGATAACTTTTTTTGAGGATTTCTACCAAGTGTGGAATGCTCCACCGCACGATGCCAGTGCAGGCGGACCAAGAATGGGTCAACCCCCAGCCAGCCTGTTACCGACACACGTGCAAGGGTCGATCAACCCGATTGATTCCTCATGTGCCGCAACGCACGTGCCAGGGGAGGTCCGACACTGTTAGGCACGACAGTTGTCGCGACTGCCAACCACTGGACGATGCCACACGCCCAATGCAAGTCACGACCGACCAGGTACGGAAAGTCAGCGTTGACTCACCGACCAAAGGACTGAATTATCTCAGTCAGCGGTTATGTCAAAGTCGTTATCATTGTCAAAGTGGTCACGACCCGTCAAACCCCACACCCAGGGATGGATGGGGATTTAGACGAAGTAGTCAGCCGAAAGGCTAGGGGTCTGGAACCAGTAATGAGCCAGCCCAACAAGTGCCAAGAAAGGTGCTGATCAATTGGCTATCTAAGCCAAGTACAGCAGGGATGTTGCAGAGGCGTTGTGTGCCACCTCGGCCAAAACCCTCAAGTGACTAAGCACGGCTTGAGCGTTCATCTCAAACGCTGCCAGCCGCCAGCCACATAGGCATCATTGCCAGCTGAAAGGCTAAGCAGTCACGCGCAACAGTCGCAAGGCATGCATGCATGCTGGGTGACAACTTCGAAGCTGTTTGAAGGCTGCTAAGTAAGGACGGCATGCATGCTAAGCGCTCTGACTAAGCACTGGCATTCTCGAGAGAGGATAATGTGTGGTGCCTACGAAAGGCACGAGTCCTGCCTGAAGCTGCCTCATTTTGGCTCGTATCGCGTTGTCAAGAAAGCAAAAGACACAGGTACAAAAGGAAAGGAGAAGAAGGAGCGCAAAGAAGAAGGAGTTCCCAAGGCCACAGAAGAGCCGAGACGCCACGCTTCGGCCGACGCTAGAAGATTTCTTCTCAAGTGTATCATAGAAAGGTTAGACCTCAGGAGTTCCCAAGAGGGGATCTCGCTGGTAGAAGGTAGAGAGCTGAAGAATAAAATCTGTTAGGAGATTAGCACAGATTCGGATCAAACACCACAAGCGTGCGAAAGCCACTTAAAATGGTGAGTGGTGTATTAATTTCCAAGTTCTCAGAAGTCTCAATTGTCAAATTGCTGATAGCAAGAGTAGTATTAACAAGTAAAGCTCTCAGTGAAGAATTGAGTGAGCCCAGCCAAGCAGTGAAGAACTGTTAAGGCGCGGTGTTGAGTGAAGAACTCAGACCAAGCCAGCATAGATGTGCAGTTTCAGAGTTTTGTAAGCTGTAACTTGTGAAAGTTAAACGAAAGCTTTGAAGGGCAATTTTCTTTGGATTGCCTGTTAAGCTGCTTAGACGTGGTTTCTGCAAACTACAAACGTGTTCATCCTATAAACCCTCAACTTGGGCGAAAGCCCGTGTGGAAGTAAGACGCTTTGTCCTACTTGTAAGGGAAAACTGAGTATAAGATAACTATTTTTGAAGATTACACTTCTAGAACACTTGTGTGAAGCGCACATATATAAGTGATAGTCCCTTCAATCTAATTCTTGATAACAAACTCCTTATTAATGCTACATATCCATTTACCATGCTTGAGAACCTTAAATGCATATAATAAAAGCTTTCTAATTTTTGTGACTCTGTGTACCACTATCGCACGTAATTATGCATCTTGACAAGCCTCATATGGAAGAACTTACAAGCATTTGCTAAGCCCGTCACCTATCATAACACTTCATTGCAGATCCTAACCAAATCAATCACAAGAAACTCCAAGTAGAAAGTGTTGATGCCCAAACTTTCCCTACTTTCTATTTTCTTTTTTTCTAGGTGCTGTTTAGGGTTCATGATAAAAGTGAACATGAAGCAAATGCTGATCATACACTGGTACACATTCTCCTTACATCTAAGACAAATACTTGACCACGGACATATGATATTCCTAGTCATATACCTGAATAGTTGATGAATAATCGCATCCGAAGTGCATGATCCTCAAATTAAGTAGACTCGTGAGTCGTATAAGTGAACCAAGAGCCAGCAATAGTTGTCAATATCCATCCAAAACCTTATCAAATTAAGGATGTAGCAGCAGCAAACCAAAGAATTTGCCTTAAAACATCGCCCAGCAAAGTGGTTCCAATGATGCCCTTTGATACATTGGCATCACAAATTGTCATGTTCTCATCGACCCAAGTTGCTCAAAACAAAAACAAAGAACATTCGTTTACGCTTTAATGTTAAGCATGAATCTGTGACCTTCAGAAGCGTGAATCTCTTCATCTAAAATTGTGGGTCGCTGCATGTTGTTTTCATAGTTATAACGAAGGTATTCAAGATGCATAGTAAAAATCACACCCACAAAGAGAACTTGGAGAAGGGGTTAAGCACAAAATCAACGGCAACCACCCGCATGATTGCTTGACTCAAGAAAAGTGAGTGCAAAGAACAACATTGGTGTGAACTTTGTGTATATATACCACTCTATAGTAAAATCATACATGAGTGCTTCCTGCTGTACTGCTCCCGACACGTGTGTCTGCTGTCCAAAGCAACAGCACATCAGTATGTAATGGGTGCAAGGACCTCAGCAACATCCTCCGCAGTGGCCTCCTTGACTGCCCTGGAGCGAACGCGAGAAGCCTCCTTCTTCTCCTTGTAGAAGGCCGCAGACTTCTCCTTGCGCTGGTCTTCCAACTCCTGAAAGACCGTGCATAACCCAGAAAGACCCCTTCAATACTTGTCCGTTTACCAATGCAATAATCTAGTTACACGACAACCCACTGCTGGCACACCCCTTATTTAACTTTTCGATTGTGTAGCGAGGTTCACAAGTTTCCAGCTAGCAAAACTGTGATCAACTTACTTGCTTTCTCTATACACCCATAATAGCACCCAAAAAGGACAACTAATGCCACCACCAGAGTGGCTTGACAATAACAAGCAATTGCAACTCTGTGCATTCATGTTAGTCCTCTCTATAGAGCTGATTCTTACACAAGTGGACAGGACATGTGAACCTGCATAGCAGGCAAATATGGGACTCAGAAGGTGGTCAACTTCCAAATAGGAAAAGTAAGGTCATTTACCTTGATGGTGTCAAGGTAGTGCCAGCCAACCTCGTGGGACAGGCGTCCAAGAAGACAGAAATTGTGACCTGGTTGCAACCTCAACACCCTGTACCCACAGATAACACACATTATTACCACCACTCAAACAGAGCCTTCTCCGATGATCAGCACACACTTCTTACAAAATGCATACCCTTGCGCGACTTCATGCACCTGGAGATGAGCTTAAAATCCAAAGATGTTATCCCTCAATAAATGATCAACATTGTTTGAGATACTCGTTCGCAAGATATGCCACCTGTTTTGAGCATTCCAATGGCCATCTCTGTAAGCTTGATATAAGGGGGTGCAGATGGACGTACTTGAGGGCGTCTGGAACAACCACACGCTTCATCTTGTCATAGGGGGCAGGAACTCCCTCGTATGACTTCAACCTCTCCAAAGCAGCGGCACCCCTCTTTGTCTTGTGAGGGATCATGCTGCAAATGAAAGAGACTTAACCAGTGAGCCCTCTGGATGAGTAGAAAGTGGAAACCGACTAAATGCCTTCGAGACGTGCAGCTAGAAAGATAGGCAAATTGAGCTATACCCGGCATTGGTTTGATATGATCGTTCTTGAACCTCCTAACTAAGGTGTGTTGTTTTAACGAAAGCACAGATGTGGAAGTGATGGTAAGATGGATGGGTAGGGATTTCGGAAAGAGAATCTGAGCCCCGGCCGTATATGACACTCACCCGCGAACTGTACGCCAAAAGATACGGGAAGGTGCGCGGAAATGAATGGGGCCCTTGCTAGGCTTTGTGTTCATGCGCTTACGGAGAAAACGCAGGTACTTCATCTTTTGCCTGACAAGGCCGCCAGACAAGCAGATCTCCTCAGCCCTGACAATCACCTGAACCCCATCCCCCAAGAGTGAACAAATAACTTAGGAGACCAAGACTAACCCCTTCGAGTAACGTTGGCAGAAAACGTCTATTACCTTGCCTTCAGACACTCTACATCACGCAAGACTTTAAACCCTAATGCTGCAGCTGATGCTTACGTACCACTCTCTGCCCATTGAGGAGCTCCTTTGCAACAATTGATGCAAGACGCCCAAGCATGTGGTGGCGAGCATCCACCACCACCAGCTTGGCGTTGAGACCCGAGCCCGAAACCATGGTGGCTATATCTAAGACGCCCTAGACAAGAACAGGGCTGCAATAAAGTCCTGCGAAAGAGGGCTCACTGTCGGACCCCCCGCCGCTTTGAAGGTGACAGTCTTCTCCTATTCGATTCGCAACCTTTTGAACAGCGATCATATTAATAACGAGGCCTCTTGGGGGTAATTTCCCCTTCGAATATGCTCAGAAAATAGCAAATATGCAGTCGGGCAAGTTCTCCCCCAATTGAAAATGTTGTCGACTGAAAATTTAATGTATGCCCCATCCATGGGGGTCCTGGACGATGGAAAGCTTATATAGAGACCCCATGCCATGCGAAATGAAAATCTTTTCTACGGTCATACCTGAGGAACAAAAACTGTTCACTTATCGTATACTGCAGCACTTATAATACCTAATATTCATTATTTTCACGTTACCCGAAACGGCGTTCCAAAAACTCTACACGAGGATAATGACATTTCGGTGCGCCGTTGCAATTGAGCTCAAGTTCTAGGGCTCGTCGGTTCCTAACACAGCTTTGTTCTTTGTTAGGAGTAGAGACTAGCACATTGTAGGGCGTTGCACGACGTGTGCGCTTAATCAAGCTGCGTTCCTGACATGGCTGCGTTGGCTTTTTCCCCAGCATGTCTCTCTGGTGGCGGTCTAGAGATTGCCTCCATTTCTGCACAATGCAGACAGCTGAAGGTTTGCAGCTAATCCTAGTGCGCCATGCAAAGATAATTCCTTGCATGTGTCGTGCCGCCAGTTGTGTTGACTGTCGGATTTCGCTTGATAAGTGAGGGGACGAAGATTGACTCTGGGAAGTAAATACATGTGGACTGATTGTAGAAAGTGCACTCTGGATGTTGCAGGTATCAACTGTTGCAGCCAGGAAGTGTGGTTTCAGAAATTCAGAACTGGTATATTCCGCTCCCCTTCTGCACAAGCAAGTTGCAGCCAAAGCAGTCAGGAGTTGTACAGTGCTTGCTGCAGCCCAGTTTGAGTTCGTAGGTGAAGTTCCAGTTGAAGGTGAGCCCTCCTACCACTGGCTGTGTAACGTGAGATGGGTTTTAGTGAGGGGGCGCTAAAGTCATGACGAACGTAGGGCCATTGCGAGGTGTTTCTTCTATGTTACATTCAGGAGCTGCAGGCTTCTACCCATATTGGAGCACTGCCAGTCGGACACATGCTTGGGGTTCCGGTTTGAGACAGCTATTAGCTCTTGCTTTTAGGGGCCCAGTCTAGTCAAGGCGTATCTGAGTTGAGGCTCTGAACCTAAGTGTACCGAATCTTAGACGAAGTCACTATCAAACTCACGAAATGAGTAGACCAGTTCAGGCAAGGAATGTTGAATTAGACGTGGGGTGGAACTAACTTGAAGTCGGTTGCGTCATTTACCCCTCCTTTCAGCAGGCACTGTAATTTGCATTGAACCCTTGGGTGTGGAAGGGCATGAACCACTTAGCTGAAGGAATATACCTGCATATGGATGGCTGCTTGCAGATAGGTACAGGTTGAACAATCTGGCACCCCAGCCAGGTTCCAGGAGGAAGAACTTGCGCAAGGGTAGGGGTATTGCAGCAGGCCAGGGCGCCAGCTGTGGTTTTGGTATGCGCGGGCAGAACTCTAGATCAGGCTCAGGTGTCAGACCTGGGTTTGAGGGAGGCCAGATGCCTCTGTATCGCCGTCTGCCCAAGTTGAGGGGTATTGCAGGAGGTACTGGTTCTTCTTACTGTTTTCTCCGCCCCTGGCCAGCTTTTCACATATGCCATGTCTTTGTACACTGTGAGGCTTTTTTGGGAAGAAACATCATATTTCCTGCCATTGCCAATAAGCTGAGAAGTGCTCTGTCAGTTGGTCAGTTGAAAAAAATGGCTGAACAAGGCATCCTCAGTTGGAGATAATGTGATGGTTCTATTTTTACCTCTGCTGCTCGGAGTGTGTAACACCATGAGACTCTGCACCCTGCTTAAATACTTATTTGTGTCTAGGTTGAGCTACTCCTGCTTGAGCATACAATTTCTGATACTAGATTCGCTTGATCCATATCTGTAGGGGCGTCCTTCTCAGATTTGGACTGACGTTTTGCTGGTACTCTGCCAGCGGCCCCTGTGTGTAATAAGTGACTAACGACATATACTCCTCACTTTTGTATCAAAGACACCTATATTGAGCGCAGCATCTCTTGCAGGATTTGGAACATAGCCACGCCGTGATTAGGTCCATTCGTGCAAATATTGAGGATGGCTTGAAGTTATTCCAGCTATCTATGCCAGGTTTGCTGCAAAGATGTGGTGACGCATGTGCACTTTCCTTGCCAACCCAGCAAGTAACCCGTTTCCACCCCATATCTGACCCATCCGACAAGGACGTGTTTGTGTGGTGGCAGGAATGGGAGCTGGGCTGCGCAAGTATGTCGCAGTCAACATTCAAGACATTGCCGGGTTGGGCCCAGAGGAGGGAGATGTTATCAACCTGGCTTATCTTATCGAGAAGGGCCTTTGCAACCCAAGTGGTCGCGATGCTAGGCTGCCACTCAAGGTATGCTCCTCCTCATTTGCTTCCACAGCTGTACACTTATCTGGCCTTTAGTGTGCGCACAAATCATCAATACTACCTGTGGCCATAGTCCTCCCATGGCGACTTGAGATGGCTCAACCATATCATGGCTGTGCTCTTTGCGGTGCGTTCAGAAGGTCTTAATTATTGGTCGTAAGTAGTAAGAGGTTGCCAACCTGCATACTGCTGGGTTTATAGTTTGTTCACTTGGACACTTCCTCAATTGAGTCGCGGGTGGAATTTGGCTCCAGCAGTGGGGGGAAGTAGGATGAGTTTGAAGGTAGGACGATGTCACCTTTCGCAACAGCACGTGTATGCTTGTGATGCTGAGGCCGTACTTCTGGTGGTCTTTGTTACACTTCTGTTGATACAAATTGCTTATACACCAATGAACTTGTGAATATGGCTGCCTAAAATGGTACTATCTCTTATGTTTGACCATAGCCATAGTATCAGCCTACGTGCCCCTCTCTTAGCAGACTCGGCTCTTTTCTGGTGTGGTGTACCTGGTGCTCGTATGTTTTCTTGGAAAAGGTGATGGGCGACGGGGAGATTGAGACGAAGGTGACCATTGAGGCTGCCGCCTTCACTGCCTCTGCTGCTCAGAAGCTTGAAACTTCTGGTTGCACGATTGTCAAGCTCCCTGGCAAGAAGAAGTTCTTGCCCGCTGGTGCCGTGAAGAAGCAGGCTCGGATGGCAGAGTACATGGCGAAGAAGGCAGCTGCTGCATAAGCAACATGGAGATACAACCAGTCGAGAATGATTGATAGGTGTAGATAGGAGTTGCTGTAATTAGTGAGGTGATATTGAAGCTTCACAAAGGCATCCATATTGGTTCACATCTTAGTATATTCTTTTTTTTGTTAAGTATGAGTTATAACATGCTGGTGGGTGTTGCAAAAAAAAAACAGTAATTAACCCCCTATGTTTTAATTGTAACATTTGCCAATGTCACTTCAATTCCACGTTTGTAACTGTGATGAGCTGGAATTTCTTTTGGTCTCTCGACGGCCCCCTGGCCTTGAGCAATGAGGACAAAGAATGTGACAAATCTGAGCACTTCTTACTTGAAGCTTTGGAATCTGCAGAACTTAGAAAAAATCGTCCACTTGAAGGCTGATGGAGACGAACCACGGAGGTATTTCTTACATTGAAAGGGCAGACGGGACAACTGTTAGAGTGAGCCGTGAGCATTAATATCGGCAGTCGTCGACGCTCCAGCGCATCTGTTTCGTACAGAGTCCGAACGCGAGAACGTCATATCGCTCTTCGAAAAAGCGTTCAGATAGGCCAACTGTCGACAATAGCTGGAGCACCTTGTAAATGCAGTGAGACTTCTTCAAATCTTTGCTCTAAATGGAGACAAGCTGTAGAAGTGTAAATCTACATATTCATTGTCACTGTTTTGCCAATTTGTTGGAAAACCTGGCTCGTGAATTTGTGTGTCCATTGGTGTTATGTGAAGGGCGATACCAGTACGCAGACTGCCAGAAAAAGTCATAGAGAGTGTAATACAAATCAACAGCCATGGGTGACTCTGGTGACAATGTTTTGGCGGTGGCCTGGCACAAGTACCTCCGCCAACTACGGCAGCGTCCTCTCGAAACAAAGGTAAGGAGGTGTCTGCATGCTGAATTCGACTCTAAGAACTCTAACTGCTTTGGCCAAGTTCCATCAGCGTTTGCAGTCACCCTTTGATACTCATTTCTCTTTGCCCTCTTGATGGCGCTGCTGAAGCGCGTGCGTCGTGGTTTCCTCCTGGCTTGCAGGCGATCACATCCGGAGTGCTTGCAGGTGTGAGCGACATTCTTGCGCAAAAGCTTGCAGGGGGGAAGGAGTTGCAGATGCGCAGGACCGTTCTCATGGCTGTACGTGTGGACACTATTGACATACTCGTAGTCTCTGTGACGGGTAGTCTCTGTGACGGGAATCTGTCACAGAAAGGTTGAGCTTATTACCAAGGAATTTGTCTCTGCGATTCATTATCTGAAGTATGCATGTTCCGTTCAGCTGGCTACTGCAGACAAGGTGCGCATACTATCCTGAAGATGAAATATATTTTAGTTGCATCGTGAAGTCTGGACCAACCTAGACAGCAGTGGAAATATTTGTTCTTAGGTGGCAAATTAGACAGCTGTGACCATAGCAGGAGATGCTCCTCACTCAAGATACCATTTCTTAGTGGAAGAAAGCCCGCCTCACATATGATTAGGAGTACTAAGTTGGAAAATTGGGACTGCCGGTCATGTCAATGTAGCACCTTGACTGAACTCCACATTCTACAGAGGGGCCCAAAATGGCGGGAACACAGTGGGGTCGCATAGAGAGGCAGGCTGTGCGGTTCTCCTACCCTGCTGCTCCGAAGATGAGGCGTACGCAGGACCTTCTTTAGGGCTGCAAAGAAGCCCACCTGGAACAGCAGATGGCGCGGAAGCATGGTTGTCAGCAGGGAGCCCATTTAATAAGTATGAGAGATACAATAGTTCGAGCTTTGAAAAGAGTGAGCAGGAACAGAAGGCAGGTGCGCGTGAGGGATATGCAACAGCTGGAAAGCTTCTGTGTCACGACATGCGTCTTCAGCAGGGCCACACACACACGCACACACACACCATGCATGTGCGCAGACACACATGCACACGCGTGCGCACGCGCACACACAGGCACACATTCACACACACACACACGCGCCCACACACACGCACACAAGCAGACACATGCAGACGGGTAGGGCTAGGGGCCTCTATCCTCTTCCCTTCTTTATCCCCACCTCCTAAGTATTCCATCTCTTCCCTCTCTCCTCTGCTTTCCCTTTTCTCCTCTTCTCTCTCTTTTCCTTGACCTTCTCACCTTCGTGTTAGTCCCTCTGCCTGTCTCCTTTCTCCTTTTCCATTTCCACTCTTGCCCTTTGATGATGACGACACTTGCGCATTTGCGACTGCCCACACCTCTGCCCTGCTGCATAGGCGAGTGGGAAGGGAAGCGGAGGGGGGCCAACCGGGGGCGG
>WELA01011412.1:144681-157418 GCA_009602735.1 Mesotaenium endlicherianum
GAGGGAGGAGGGAGGAGGGAGGAGGGAGGAGGGAGGAGGGAGGAGAGAGGAGGGAGGTGGCAGGTGGCAGGAGGCAGGAAGCAGGAGGGAGGTAAAGCAGGAGGGGACAAATGAAGCCACCTGCAGTCGTGGCCCTTCACGCCGGGCGCGTAGCCGGAGTTGCCGATGTGGCCGTCGGAGCGGAACGCCGTCATGTAGGTGATGTCCAGAAAGGTGACGGGCGCGTGCATCTCGTCCAGCACGTCCAGCGTGGCGTTGCGGAACCACGGGCGCATGCTGCCCTCCTCCACCAGGCTCTCGTCCCACAGCGGGTGCTTGTCGTCGCAGTTGCCACCCGTGTTCCATGCGCCGTGCCTGCATACAATGGTGTCGACGGGGGGCGAAGGAAGGGGGAGGGAGGGGGGTGACTGAAGCAGCGATTGATAAGCCCAGGGCATACATGTCAGCGCCACGAGAATGAGCGATGTGAGGAGCAGGAGCAGGAGCAGGAGGCTGGAGCAGCAGGGGCAGGAGTAAGCAGGAGCAGGACCAGGAGCAGAGAGGGAGAAGACGCTGCTTGCTTTGTGCGGGAGGAGGGCAGCTCGTCATAGAATTTTGCAAATCAATATATAAGTGAGTGATCAGTGATAAAATCCTTTCGGCTTTGTTGTGCTTTGTCTGCAGACTGTGAAGCTTTCCCCCGGCAAAAAGACAGAAGACGCGTTGAGTGTGGTGACATGCAATGGTTGAAGCTCAAGCCTCTTCGTGTGCACCACCAGCCCCCCCCCCCTGGCAGCCCTCTCGTCCCCCAGCAGCATGTGTGGAGCCCAGACGAGTGAGCTGCTGCTGCTTCTAATTCCACGTGGAGGATGATGACAACCATAGACGTAGATGCGTGTGTCCTGTGTGTATGCCGTGTGTTAGGGCACATGTGATGCCAGCGTATCTCTTACCAAGCATGAGAAAATGAGCCAACGCTAAAGAGGATGAAGCAGCACCAATCGTGAAACAATCAGCAAATATTGTGCTGGATTTTTCCCCACTTCTCAGGCATCGGAGGTAAAATGAAAGATGTGAAAGCTGGGTGAGTCTAAACCACATACCTGAAGTGCACAGGGGCGTAGCCACGCATGAACACCTGGGTCTTCCGCAGGTCGACACGTGTCTCCACCCAGTCAGCCCAGGTCTCCATGGCGTGAAGGTACGCGGTGGAGACATCCATTTCCTTGTCCACAGTGCCATTCACCTCAAAGTAGATCCGTCTGCCACACCACCGCCCGCACCCGAGCTTGTCGCCAACCTCAGTCCTTGCTCAGAAACGGATTCGGATTTTTGGAGGATGAGCCTAAGTCAGTATTCAAGCCAGGGCCAAGAGGAGGCGCACACATGCATACGCACGGACACAAACGGAGAGGGAGAGGGATAGGGAGAAGGAGGGAGAAAGAGGGAGAAGGAAGGAGGAAGAGAGGGAGGGAGAGAGAGAGAGAGGGGGGGGGAAGAGGGAAAGGGAAGGGGGAATAGAGATGTTCTCAAACAAGCTGAAGGAGTGCGTACTTGTCAGTGGTCTTGCCAGTGGACCACCAGTGGCCGTTGTTGAACACCATGACGTCGGCGCCCACTGCGTCGCGGCTCCACTGGTGGTCCGGATAGTCCAGCTTCAGCACCGCGTGCACCTCCTGCACACGCGCCCGGCCAGCATACAAAAAGAATGAAGAGGAGTGAGAAACTAAGAAGAAAGCTGCGGTGAATAAGGCATTTTGTTGCGCCTACTATTTGCCGGGACCGCAACTGAAAGGACAGGTCACCCCTTTCCGAAAATTCATTGCACCCTTCCCAGGTCACTTCCCTGGGAACCAGTTGCCCTCCCTAGGCCAGCCTTGCCGCACCCTCTCCACGCTCCCCCTGTGGACCCTCACACATATACAGAGACAGATGAAGGAGGGGTGCAAGAGAGCGTTGCGCCTGTTGTCAGCAGACAGAGCAGCCTCAGCAAAAATTTAAAGTCAGCCCCCGCACCGTAAAGACAACACTCCAATATCACGCTGAATTGCCTGAAGCCTTCATGAAACACATGCGGTGCCTGCAAACAATGGCACCCTGCCATACACTGAGGCGCCAAGGATGGCAAAACAAGAGCTGCCCCTTTGGCTGCAGATGGCAACACAAATTGGCGTTACCGCTTAGCCATCGCCATTGGTTCGTTCAAGCAGCCCCAGGGATAGTCTCAAGTGAAAGGGCCTGCTCATGAGATGCAAGCGCACATAGTCCACAGCAAGCTTGCGCGCGCCGCGAACCGAAGTGTGAGTGTGTGCGTACATGTGTTTGTTTGTGCAAATGTATGACGAAGCATCTGCAGAAGTGTGTTCGTGTGTGGGTCTTAGTGTGGGGAGGTTAGCGAGTGCGTGTGCATGTGTTTGTGTGCATGTGTGTGAATGCTTATGCGTGCGGCAAGCTTTGTGTGCCTGTATGCCTGCGTGTGCATACCTACAGCGTCAGGGTAATAACCTAACTGCTAGAATGCAATGCAGTGTGCAGGGGCCAGACAGCAGTGCCTCACGAGTGGCGCAGATCTCCTGGCTTGGCCCAAACAAAAGCAGCTGAAAGCAGGGAGGCCCTTTGGCTCAATCAGGCGCCAAGGGTGAGCACACAGGGTTTAAGGGCGAGCGCCTGAAAGAGAGGCTTACGGCGTCTGTATAGTTTGCAGTGGGGTGGCCGTAGACGATGAGGAAGGGCGAGCGGTAGTACTCCACTGTGAAGTTGAACTCCTCGAATGTGAACTTGAGAGCCCCCATGTGCTTCGTGATGGGCGAGTTTGTGGCCTGCACGCAAGCACAGACACACACGCGCAGGGCAGCGCAGCAGCACAGCAGAATAATCCAGCACCCAAGCGGCCACGTCAAGTGCTTGAATGCCACATCAGCCCCGACGTGCCACATCAGCACCTGGAGTGTGTGTATTTGAAGAAAGAGAGGGTGCAACAGGTTCAATGACTGCTCGAATCTTGCACTCGCCTGCCGCACAACCCACACATTGTGTATTGCTCTACGAGCGTTCAGGCAGAAAGAGCCTGTTTGCTCATCTCATTGAGAAGACAAGAGGGGGTATGCTGAGAAGCCTTGAAGACCTACCCTGTTCTGCTCATGCAGCAGCTGCTGCTGCTGCAGCTGCAGCTCATGCACTGCTGCAGCAGCTTGAGTGACATGCAAAGGGTGCCACTATGATCCAAAACAAACAAATGCCACTAGCGCTATCGGTATTGCCCTACAATCTGCCACTAAATCCCGAGCATACTGTTTGCTTGCAATGGTCATGCGCTTCCACAAGTGGCACCTGTCCTACAAATGCACGGGAAGGTTCTTACTAAGCACTACAGCGATGTTAACACTTCGTGAAAACACATACCACCCCCGCTTTCCCTCAAAACTGCCCTACTTCCCGTTGCCCCTTGATCTTCTCCTGCTCTTCCCCGTCTCACACAGTAATCGCTCTCTTTGCGATGCGAGGAAGTAAGGCATGAGAGGAAGGTCCCACCTCGTGCACACGGGAAGCGTTGATGCCGTGCGAGAGCATGCACATCATGGACTCGAACTGGTTGCGCCCCAGCGAGTCCCCCACAAAGACCATGCGCCGCCCCTTCATGCGATGCCGGAAGTGCGCCGCATTGAACCTGTTCATCCCACACAAGCTAGCTCGCGTCCATGATGCCAGCCTGCCCAACCCCTACTAACCACCCCCGGGGGCATAAGGGAGTAGGTGCTAGCGTACGCATGTATATGGCGATCCCAATGGTCAACAGTAGTCACCCTTCTGATGGCAATGCTGGCAACGGTCATGGTTTGGATTGAGGAAGGGCGGGGGAGGGGGGGACGGGTTCTGAGAGAGCATTGTCTCATCAGATGTGCGGCAGGAGGCAAGGCAGGGCCATTGGCGGCCCAACGGCCGATTGGACAGGAGGTTGGGTGGGGGGAGGGGGGGGGGAAGAGCGTGTGGTGATAGAACGAGGCCCTGTGATGAGTGCCACAAAACTGACGATACAGGGTTCAGCAAAGAGAAAGAGAACAGGGGGCAGGAGGAGGCGCGCACGCACCTGGGGATGTTGCAGCCGTGGGGCTGCCAGCGGAAAGCCATGTAGAAGCTGTCGCTGCGGTTTAGACGCTGGCAGTTGAAGCCCACGTCGTTGAAGGGGCAGCTGCGCCAGTCCCACAGGGGGTACCTCTCGTCGTACACCCACCGGCCCGAATACAGGTCGCACTCGGCGCTCAGTCCCGGGCGCTTGGCAGCCGCCGCAGGGTCGTCAGAGAAATGGCGGGGGATCCAGGTGGCGTGTGGGGGGGGCGGCGACACGGGCGCGCGGAACTTGTGCCTGCCCCAGCCCTTTGGGTGGTGCCCCCGCTCCCAGGGGGGCAGCTTGTGCCGCGGATCCGGAGCATCCGACGGCCCTGGAGCCTGCGCTGCAGGGCTGGTTGGCAGCTCTGCACTCTTGAGGGGCTGTGTAGAGAGGGGGGGGGGATAAAAAGTTGAAGGGGCGGGAGAAGGGGCGCGAGAGGGAGGAGCGGAAGGAGGAGGGGCTGCGTAAATATGAAGCTTTGGGTCATCTAAAATATCCCCTTCAGAGATGACAGTAGGGAGAGATGGGGGGGGAGTCAGTGGAGAAGACAGGTCATTCTGCCAGTCACGTTGTGAATGGGCACCAGAGCCAGGCGTAGTTGCCACCTGGCCAACATCCCCTGCCAGCTCAGCAGGCATTGATCCGCCTGCCCCATCCTCTCCAGTTTCGTCTTTCTCCAAAGGGCCTGCTGTGCCAGTGGTGCCAGGGAGGACACCTGGCCGGTTGTCAGGGGCGCCAGGTGGAGGTGTGACAGAGCTGCCGACGAGGGAATGCAGCGCGGCGCGGGAGTAGGCAGATGATGCGTCAAAGTAGGAGTAGTCTGAGAGGTAGAGGAACGCGACGACAAGAAGGATGGCGGCCACGCCCGAAGAGTAGGCATACCACGCCCTACGATTCACCGGTACCTCCTCCTGCTCTTTTCCTTGCCCTTGCTGCTGTAGCAGCTGCTGTTGCTCCTCTTGCTGCAGAGGCTGCTCCATGTATCTGCAAAACCAACACACAAGGACAAGCATAGGCATCGAAGTGCATGGGAGTGTGTCCACGGGCATGATAGACTAGTAGTGACTGGTAAGACTTGGGATAAGGAGATGCTGATCCAAAGACACACATGCATGCTGGCAGCTGGCTGGATGTAAGTTGTAAATCTGTAGGCAGCTGCAAGTGACAGGCAACCAATCAAAATACAGGAGGAGCCACAAAAAGCCACCAACTTTCTTCTTACACAAAGCGGCACCAAGTGAGATTAACACCCTTGAGAGCACCACGTTATAACCCCATCATCAGACATACAAGTGCCTGCAGCAACAGATGGTCTCAAAAATGACGAACACATACAACGGCCAGCAAGCAGCCAGCCAGCCCTCCCTCAACATCGGCATTTGTAAGCAGGCAATTCGAGTGGTCGTCTGCACTTTCACACTGTGGCATAGAGCATACGTAATCTTGAGGACAGCACGCTGGCATGAGGAGAAACAAAACCTGTTGGGAGACAGGTGCTGATACTAATAATTTGGACACGAAATGATCGAAGAGACGTTCAGACGCTTAATGGCCATCTGTTGGCAACTTCTATTCAAGTTCACTTTGTTGACCTCTTATTCACTATCCAACAGTTTCATTGCAGCCAACCGACTGACTACCCCTTCTCTCTTATGGAAGCAACTGAGCACTTGCACCTGTCAAACTTCATGCACCAGCTCAGATGTTGATAAAGGAACATCAGTAAGTGTGATCAAGATGACGTGCTCATGTCTATCCTCGTTGATATGACTAGCATGAATAATTAGCTCACTGGAGGAATGACACTTGGTCCTGCTTGCATGCCCAGAGATGTGCCAGAATCCGTACCTTAAGCCAACTAATGGTTACAAGGCTAATATTGGGAATGTGAGTCACTTGCTTACTCGCTTGACTCACAAAAACTGAAACGCATTCAGCAAAGACACAGTAATTACCTGCACTGTTACTACATTCTGCTCCGTCTTGTCTGGTTCTCCATGCCAAAAAGCAATGTCCTTTCTTCCCCTCAGATAGAAGCAATCAATGGTCCACTCGTATGAACCTGCATGCCAGTTAGTCCTGCCAACATAGCAGATAGAAATAAGAGGATTGAGGTGCCGGGTGTGCCTCAGTTATCATCGACCTTCATCGGCCAGTTTTGTAACCCAAAGAGCTCAATTCCTCTACCCATCCACTCATTAACATGTACTACTAAATATCGCGATTACTTCAAGACCTAGAGGCAATCAATTTCCAGAGAGGCTATGCATGCCTGAGGTTCCTCAGTTTACCTATTGACGGATCTACTACTACGAAGATGAAAGATATCGGCAGCTCCTTCACTAGCTTGATCCACTACTTGTACGTCAGGACATGAGAAACTCCCTTACCTACAGAGTAACAGCTCCTAAGTACTCAGATGTAGAGGAAGTTGACAGGCTTAAGCACATACTTGATATCAAGAAGATGACCGACAACCTCATACGCACGAGATAATGACAGAAAAATCATACAGTATCCTTCTTCTTTCACGCGCTTCAGTGTGTACCAGCGAAAATCGAGACTCTCCACATGCTCAGGTGTCGAGTGCGAGCTATACCAGGTGAATAGTAACTCATTTATTCCGGAAGCTCACCTTACATGAATACATAGTACCAGATCTGGAAAAGCAGACTCGACCACGGATCCTAGGGCACATGCAGTCTGAAGGGCAGAGTGCTGTTCGTCAGAATATTCTGCTGCCTCTCTCGGTAAAACTGCAGATGAGATAATTAGTTCCTGCACTGGGGGAACAGCTAGACCATATGGCAGGCACTGCTGAAATATGATCTTACTTAACGTTGCTCCTACCAGAGACTAATGTTTGTTTAGTGAATCACGAACTCAGCAGTTACGTCCCACAGCATTCCACAAACCTGCAGAACACAGCCCTGATCTTAAAGGAGCTCCATGGAGGGCCTTTGACTGGTGACAGGCAAAACGCCCAGGAAATGACAGGAAAACTCATAAAAATATTCAAATTTGCGTTGACGAGCTAACAGTGGACTCGAGCAACTTGGAAGTCTAGATTACTCGAGCTCGATTGGATCATATAACATCTACGGATGTTAGTAAAGTTATTTGTGGTTGTCGGGACTGCGACCCACGATTGCGACTGCTGACAGACAAACCAGGCCATTGATGTGCACGGAGGCTGGAACAGAAGTGCAAGCCGAAGAATGCGCATGCTTGTTACTGACAATTGATTATTGTTATTGGCAATTCCGAATATGGAGCATATGAGTCATGACGATCCACAGTGGCCAACATGACGAGTGCATGTATGTGGTCGTTGATGGCAGTTGATGGGGTATGTACGCGTCCACTCATGTGCGTTACTATGCATTCATTTACAGCGGACTGCAGCGGACCACATTTTAGGATCCATCACCCTTGCACCTGTGCTACCTGTGTGGCTGGTGGCACCAATGGCTTATCGTATTAAGCTAGTACTTATCCGGTCATTAGAAATGCTACTGAAGCTCATATGCAGTATAACACATATCGTCGGGGTTGCACCGGTAAACATAGGTGATGGCCGAGGGTGGTCTGCTGGACTGTTGGCTTATGAGGTGGGTTGTCGGGAGGGTTTGTTAAGCAAGCGGTTCTGTAGGTCTCTTGAGCGCCCCCATCTTCATTCCCGGGCTACAGGGCTCCTTAGGCAGGAAACAAGATGACTGCAGTCTCGACTTGCTTGGCTTCCCGTCTGTCCTTGGGGGCTGAGCGGGTGATGCGGCCTCCTCCTAATCTTCGAAGATCATATCACGTTTCAGCATTTCCTGTAAAGCACTGGAGCTCTTTGAGTTGTAAACATTTCTCCAGTGCAACTACACTTCCTGGGTGAGTCTTTATTAGTCAGTTCATAATCATAGTCCCTAATGCACCTCCAAGGCTTCTTTCCACGAAAGTATGAAGCTGTTTTTGTATTTGACTGCTCTATTCGCAACCAGCAAAATGTCGCCCGTTTGGGCAGAGGAATAAAGCCTCCTTCTGCCAAGCACATCACAAGTTTATTTGTCGTGATCAGACAGGCAAGGAGTGGCAGAAAGGGAGCCTTCATGATTAAAGCCTCAGCTGCAGGTAAATCTCCATCGCAACCCTCTGCATTGGCGGTATAAGCGGCCACCTGTGGACTAAGGAATCGTTCAAATTTGATTTCGTGTGTCCATACTCAAGTACTACACAAGCGGGATGAATGTAGCTGGTTGCTCGGAAATCTAAAAGCAATGGAGGCCTTTTGTAGCAGGCAAGGGCACGTGGCTCCAGCTTTGAGCTGCCTGTGGTGCCATGTTCGTGGGTTGGAGCCAGAGGTGATTAACAGCGGGTGGCTTTTTAAAACCTCTAACTCTGCAGTGTCTGTGCAGCCAATTCAAAATGCCTGTGTTTGGGTAATATTTTGCTGTCGAAGCACCTCAGTAAAGAGCATTGTCTGGTGTGTAGCCAGAACAGAAATGTATCTCTTCTTCTTAACGAAGCCACACACTTGCCACGTGTTTCTGCACGTGCAAATATCAGGAGCTATGTAACGATCTTCGACCCACACACTAGCTCCCAGATCAGTGAAGCCCCTGTCTGATTCCTTTTCATTCTGGTTAATCATATCCAAGTCCTCACATAGTATGTGCAGCTTAACTTGGCAGATGGAGGAGCTGAGGCATTTGGACAGAGCAAAGTTCCTCTACCAGATACCCGTGCTCAAGTCCAGGTTTGAATCATTGCATTTACCAACTGTCAGCCTGTCAACCAACACGCAAATTGAGACACATATTGCACGCTAAGCCCAAACCTTCAGTTTCTCTCAACCTGGTGTATGTTTACTACCTGCACCCCTGCCTATATCTGGTATGGAGGTGAGGAGACCTGTGCTTCTTTCACGTCAAATTAGGCTCTCTAGCAGCCACCTATTTTGAAATTTGGAAGGAGCTACTCTAATGTGGGGGTGGTCTCAGTAGGTCCTTGAAGAAAGAATTCACGGTTTGGTTGGGTGTCAAGTGAGCTGACTGGCGGCGTGGGCCAGCTCCCAGGTAGTGGTGATGAGCCTGGGGGCACGTGCTTACTTTCATGCTGGAGAAGCTGTAACTGCTAGAGTAGAACTTCAAGCCGTGCCAGAAGGAAGGATTGTGCAATGCAGCAATGCACCAGAAGCTCATGAGCTGCGCAGACCTGCTGCTGATGCTGGGCTCTCTCTACTGCTTGGGTTCAACCAAAGAACCAACCGAGTGGTTGAAGCCCCACATTCTTGCACTGTCTGCACGAGAATTTTACTTGAACAGTCGGTGTGCCTCTAACTCACTGGCACTCCTGCCTTTGGAAATGAATGTCCCTTATAAGCCAAGTCTTTGTGTCGATATCACGTCCATGTGTGAGTACCGCACTAGTAACCACAACCACCCCCCCACACACACATACGCCCACGCCCACGCCCACGCCCACGCGCACATGCACATGGGGTACTATGCATCCCGCAGTTTTACTCGTCATGTGCAAGCCAGAAGTTCTTTGTGAACATGCCTCTAGAGCCGGCAGGAGCCTGTCCCTGCCCCTTCACCCCTCACCTACTGAGCTCGTCTCATCCTCCTGTCTATCTGTCTGTCTGTCTCTCTCTCTCCAGCCAAATGCAGTGGGGCAGGCCTTCCAGGGGGTGGTGTCCCTGGGGCTCCTGGTGGCCCTCGACAGAGTGCTGAAGCAGAGCTTTGCCGCTGCCTCCATCCGCTTCCCATCGGCGCTCTTCGGCATGCTCTGCATCTTCTCCGTCCTTGTCGTCATTGATCTCATCCGCCCGCATGCGGCGCAGGTACACACTGCACACGCTCCCACCCAGCTCGCTATCTTCTGTCTGCACTGTTGGGGGCGAGAGGAACACAGTTGGGCCGCCCCGGGGTTGGGCGGGAAAAGGGGGTGAGGGGGTTTTTTTGAACTGTCTCTGACGTGCATGTTGTCACCCTATTATGATCCGCTCATGCAAGCTTTTGCTAGCAGGAGTTCAAACTTGCCTGCCGTGCTCAGGTGGGAACGTTCTTGAACACTTGCATCGCGCTCGCCTGGGCTCAAAGGGTCGCTCCTAACTCGGTCCAATCAAGTCTTCCGACCGTGATGGCGTCAGCTGTCTCAAGCACACGCACGGCAAGCTTTGTCCGCTGCGACCAGCGCCAGCAGAAAAAAAAGCCAGCCAAGTTACAGAGCGCGCATCCCTCCATCCGTCAGCGTACAGCAAGTCAGCAGACACTGTGCGGGTCCCATCGTCCGCCGGCGCACATACTCTCTGCCAAAACTCTTGCTTGGCGATGCCAACGCGCGTGCAGGGAGTGCTGGACTTCTTTGCGCCGGCCAACACGTTCATCCAGCGCTACCTGCCCCTCTTCTACGTGCCGTCCCTTGTGGTGCTGCCTCTGGCACTGCAAGGCATTGCCCCGGCTGCCGGCGCCAAGATGGCCGTCATTCTCTGTAAGCCCACCACATGTCCGAGTGCCCTCACTGACACTGCTCCCAGGAAAGCCCACTTCAGGCAGTAAGCGCGCACACCTTGCAGGCGTTGGCGTCTCTTTTGGCTTGGTCGCTGTTTTCCTTACTGTACCCACAAAGGCCTGCTGATGAATTGGAGAAACTCTTTGATTCTAGTGCTCCTTGTGACATCCCAATTTACGGGCGCTGTGCTTGCTCATCAAGTCTTGTTGGATAAAGAACACGCACACCCTCACTTGCGCACACAAACACATTCACACTCACACATGTATGGATTCGTCTCTCCCTCCCTCTCTCCTCTCTTTAAAGAATATATGAATATATATACATATATGTATATCTATCCATATTTACAAATGGTTACTTTGGTAGTGGTAGAGTATCACGATGTACTACTTGTGATGTACATAAAACGCGTGTATCATCGCCCTCTCGACGAGTCAAGTCCCCATGGCTTGTCTGCTCTTTTCCGACGGTCCATGCTCTGCAGCAACCCCTCCCACTCCTGGCCTCACGACCTTGCAAGCTAGCAGTGGGCGCGCAGCACCTAGCCCCAACCAGCCCACCGTCTCATGTGATGCGTACATATTGCCACATGCTCAGCAGCACTCTTGGCAGGCCTGGGAGGAGCACCCTCTCCCCCCCCCTCTCAAAGTACAGAAACCCGCCTCTCCCACAGACGCAAGCCCCCTCCTCTCACATGTCTCCGTTCCTATCCTCCTCCACGGGTTGTGCGGCGCAGCCGTAGGCTGGATGGGCTCGCTGGCAGTGACGGGGCTGTCGGCCGTGGCGGTGCGGGGCCTGGTGAAGACGGAGATGAAGCCGGCGGCCGCCGTGTCCAAGCCTGCGCCGCCAAGTGGCACGGAGGTGCGCGGCTGGGCCCTGGCGACGGCCGCCTCGTTTGCGGCCGCAGTGGCGCTGGGGTTGTCGTCGTCGGTGCACCCGGCGGTGGCAGCACTGCCTTACCTGCTGAGTGCCACCGTGCTCGGCTACTTCTGGGGCTCGCGGTTCGTTCCTCCTCCACCTACCTCCCCTCTGCTAGCTGCATGGATGTGTGCCCCCTCCATCCACCTGCCAGCTGTGCGCATGCTCCCTCTATCCTTCTGCCAGCTTTACGTGTGCTCCCCGTGTCCCTCTGCCAGCTGCACGCCTGTTTCTTTGTCCGTCTTCAGAGAGAGCACGCTTGCTGGTGTGCGCGTGCAACTCGTGACCTGTTAGGCTGTGCCCTTATTGTTCGGGCAAGCTGCTTCAGTCTGGCACTGCGCAGTGCTACCTTCTACTGCGAGTTAACCACTCTCAATGCGTTCCATTGTGTTGTGAACATTGGAGAAGCAACTTGTCTCTTGCTAGTCCAACCACACCTGCCGACCTCCTCTCTCCCAGTTGCTTTCTATCTCCCCTTCGCATAGCAAAGTAAGGTTGCCACCTTCACGTGCCTGAACAGAGCGGTCCCGCTGGAGAAAACCTTGGCTGTTGGCTACGATTTGGCGCCTGTCCTCAGATTTCCCCCACAATGTTGTCCCCCCAAGAAATAGTATATATTTCCCCAGAAATATAGAGTAGGAGGTCGGCGGGAAAGTACATTCTCCCCTGGGGGGGCAAACGACCCAAGTCCCAGCAGGCTTCCCCCACCAGCGCAAGTGAGGGGTGTGCTGCATCCCATCCCATTCATTTCATTCTGAGTACCCTGCCATGGCCCACGCACACTCATGTGCCCCCTCTGTCTTTCTCTTGCCATCTCCTCCTAAGGATCCCTATTCCACGGGCATGCCCACGCGTGTATCTCCTAGCTCTCTCCCCTCTCAGACTCTGCACCCCTCTCACATGCCAGGATCCTGACGGAAACGAGGGGGGTGCTGCATCCTATCGTGTGATGAGAGCGTCCGCATGCTCACGTGCTCCCACTGACACTTTCCCTCCTCCTGTGCGCTCTCTCCTCTGCCCTCCCTGTCTCCCTCTCCACATTCCGCGCGTGCACCAGGCTCCCCGCGGAAGTGAAGGGGGTGCTGCACCCCATCATCACGTGCGCCCTGTCCGCCAACCTGGCGGCGTTCGCCCTGGGGCTAGCCCAGGGCTCCTCCTATCTCACCAGCCTAGGTGCGTACCCCCTCCTCCCTTTCCCCCCTCCTCCCCCCCGAACCCCACCCCT
>WELA01011412.1:171038-185904 GCA_009602735.1 Mesotaenium endlicherianum
CCCCCCCCCCCCCCAACCGGTCCTCATCTCGCCTCCTCCTTCCAGTTTCACAAAGGCCGTTTTTTCAAGAAGCCAGGAGAAAGGAATTAATGAGCGGGTGGCAATAAATATGGTGCAAAGAACATGTTGAGACAAACGACATGGAAGGTGCAAGGTGCAGGAAATAACTCAAACACGTGCTGTCACCTGCATGCGCACCACATGCAAATTGCAATGATTAAAACCTGAATGCACGTGTCCAGTGACTCTACTGACCCTTGACAAATTAAAGTGAAGCTACGATCCCCCCCCCCCCCAAAACAATACCCACACAGTCAAAAGAGGGAGGGGGGGGGGAGGAAAGGGAAGAGGCAGCCGGACTTTCATATCATGCTCGTGAGCCTGCGGATAGTTGTGCACATGCACATACGGCAACACGCGCAACACACGCGCTGAACCCTCCCATCTTTCCAGACAGCATTGAATCGCATCGTATGCACACCATCCATGGCTCCAACAAGTCATGGCCTCCCCGAAAAAAAAACTATCAGGTAGCCTTGGAAAGCACTTATTAAAAGAAAACCACGACCTTTGTATCTTCACATGTGCACGGAGTCTTGAAAAATCATGCTTTGGCTCATTGCACCTCAAATTAAGAGGCAAGCAAAATTGAAAGGTGGTTTTGAAGCATTTTTGCATGAATTGAAGAATATGAGCAACGCAGTCAATCACGCGAGGTAAAGTGCACAAAACAATCTGCTATACACATTCTCAAACGCCACTTTTTAGACAAAACACTCGAAGTCATTTCACTGATTAAGCGTCCAAGCGCTCGTCTCAGCATCCAGGGCTCATAGAGAGCACATGTAGTTAATCGATTGGTTGAGCCCTTTTCCAGCTTCAAGAATCAACAATATCTGCTTTCTCCAGCTTCGACAAGCCGGAAGGCAGACGAGTCAGTTCCGAATAACATCAGCTAACTGGACAAGTTAATTAATGTGTATGATATATAGCTAACCCACATAAATTTGCATATACCAATACGCAAACACGACCGTTGATGTGCTGTGCAATCCTGGCAATTGAGGCTGGCTGGCATTACAGCTCAGCTCTATCTGGAGTCAAACAGGGTATCAGTTTCCACCCGCATGCAATCAAGGGCCGGACAGGCGCAGCTCTCACCTATGGCGTTCTTTCTCGGCCCAGTCGTGCAAGAACGCGAGCATATTGTCGCGAAATGCGCCGGTGAAGGCGCGGGAAGCCTCCAGGGCAGCCAGAGAGACAACTGGCGGGCGGTGCTTCCGTTTGTGAGAGCTCGTCTGCCAGGTGTTGCCTTGGCTGCTCTCCCTTGACGTCGACCTTGACCTAGAGGCTCTAGGGATCTGGCCGGCTGAGTCAGCACTGCACTTACGAGGCGAGAAGCTCGGAGTAGATGCGGAGGAGGTGCACCAAGGCTCCTCCTTTGGCTGCCATGGCTGCCATGGCATAAAAGAGGCAGGCGTCACGCTGACAGCGGGCCTTGCTGCTTCGTACAGCTGATACGAAGCTCTGAACAGCTCCCGAGGAGAGGTTGCTTTGAGATAAGCCAGGGATTCCATTGTCCTACGGGCGCACAACCCTTGGACTGCGCACTTATTTTGCAATGCACTCTGCGTCAACTCTAGCACAAAGCTACCTGCAAGCTAGTGGATATGTAAATTCAAACTAGGAAGTGATTTCTGCTTGGAACACTATACTTTTATGGAATCAGCTCTATTAATCCACAGTCGTGCGTGCTGCAAAATCCTCGTAAACTTATCTGCAGAGGAGTGATCCGCTTACGGTGTGCAACTTTAAAGAAACACTTTCATAAAGCTGGGCTCCTGTATAGAAAAACCATGGTGGCTAGGTGTTTACATCCCTTCACGACAATTAATCACGAGAGAAACTTGCAGGCGCATTAAGTCTTAAGTCTAAATTGATGCTGTGAACGTTGTCGCAGCGTTGCAAATCAAATCGCCACGCATGCCCGTTTGCATGAAGGCTTCCGCTCTTTGAAAGTGCACTTTTGTTGCTCCATTGGTCTGCAGGTATCGTCTTACATGAGCCTCATGTGTGTCGAGGTTTACACGTTATTGCGCAGTAAGCGATTGGCAAGTGGTGATTTGAGGAGCATGTCTGCGGTGATCAAATCCCCTTTCTATGTCGTCGACACCTTAACCGACAATACGCGTAAGTGCTTCCTTACGTTGAGTAAGATTGCATGAGAAGCAAGTCTGGCGTACCAGCTGCTAGGTTGGACCACTATCACGGTCCATCATCTTTAGCTCGAAGTACATGCTCGAAGCTAGTGCATGGCTCTGTAAGAAGCACATTACGCTACGAAGTCGGGTCCACGCTAATATTCACATGACAGATGGTATGGCATCGGATTGCATAAGAGCAAAATAAAGCGTATGCGTCCAAATGTGTCCGAAATGTCGGAATTGTAAAAGGATCTGATCTCTGACGGACGAGGCATGGAGTTTGGCAGCTTTTGGTGCTTACGTTCTTCGCTGACGCTTGGTACTACTTGGTCAAGAGAGCATGGCAGCAAATCTTCAGCACTGACCAGCACGAGCTTGAGTGACACATGCCAGAAGACTTTTCACGTGAATGAACATCTGTGATTGCTCGAAAGCTTCGATACATCGTTTTTGGCGAGAAACATGCTCTTTAGCGTGCTCCAGCACAAGAGCAGCCAGAGCAGCTAAAAATGGCCGAAACATGTGCTGTCTCGATACAGACAGAAATGTATGTCTGGGATTCGCAGAATAGTATCTGCAAAGCTGGCAGCAGGTGGCAGCAGGAGCTAGCTTGTGAAGATGCCAGGGTCTGGACCCCATTTAGGGCCGCTCGAGTACGCTTGAGCTTAGGGGCGCTGGTGGGCGCTGGACTTTTCGAGAGCAGGTTTCTGACAACAAGCCTAGAGGCGGGCTAACGCCACCTAGCATGAATATGAAACGACGCTGGTATCGACAGAAGGGAATTGGAAGTATGGGAAATTGTGAATACACAGCTCTGACTTGGTGAATCAAATGCAATGCTACTGGACGACTTTCAAATGCTTTTAAATGCTTTTAATTATGTGGTGATAGCTCCCCAAAAATTTGGGCATTTATTGCAAAAATCATTTACTGTTGCGCAATGAAATCAAACTTTTCGACTTTTTCTGCTCATTTTAGCTCCAGAGGTTTCGAAAACAATCAATAAAGCGGGAACCTTAGCGCACGATCAATATTTTTGAAAAGTCACAGCCACTTACAAGTTAGCACCCCATGGTTTGAACAGTCATTTTGTCCCATTTTCAGCGATGCGCATGTAGGTTTAGCTGGGGAGGGAGTGATTGATGGCTGCGAACAACGTGCCGGCAAGACCGTATAACGCATGGATGGGAATGAGTAGACTCGGAAATCGGGAGTGGTCGGGAGTCGGGAGTCGGGACTCGGGTAGAAGCTCCTACCCACTCCTACCAGCTCCTACGGATAAATGTAAAGCAGGTGTTTGATAATACAGACTTATGTGGCAATACTTGTTTGTGTTTATTGGCGAAATAATGCAATTGTACACGTATGATGACCGCAATCATTAGTACTACTGTCTATAATCTGACTAAGGATATTATGTTTAGCGAAGTTACAAGGACTAGTCTTATGCGAGCTATTCTGTGGTTGCTAGTGACGTATGCATGACCTCCGCGCTTTCTACTATAGGAAAGTATGTGTGGTGCACTCTCGTGTGCCGCGACGCTATTAATGCGTACGGGTGGGTGGGGGGCTCGTAGAGTGCAAAATGCAACTATTTGCCTGTGCAATGACTGAATAACGGCGGTGCAGCGCCTGATATAGGCTGCTGGCGCAGTGCCTGCGCTAGCCACAGGCAGCTGATTGGCTGCGCCACTTCCGCGAGAAAGTGGAGGATTCACGATAAGTCTTCACTTATCAACCTATATCTTGAATATTTTTTATATACAAAATACTAAGTTGTTGGTGGTTGTCCTCGCGTTGTGCGCATGGCTGCTAAAGAAAACTGACATTTTTCGAGAGCAAGTCGTGCCGCCTCGAGCGCAAAGGTCAGTTCCGTTGGTTTTCTTTACAACGCCTAGCTGTGTAAAATGAGCTAAACCATCCAGAAAGACAAGCGCTAAAGGGGCAAATTATGAATCTACCCCCCAAAAATCGAAAATGGAGGCAAACAGCGCTTACGCATCAGAATATTTTCTGGAATCGGAGTCGTTGAAACCTTGGTATTGTTGACAAAAAATTCGTACACATTTGTGACGCTCTCCTTATGGCACAATTTTGTCCTCCAAACCTGTCGAATCCTTGCAAATTCCATTTCGACCCCAGAAGCCACCCGAAAGCAGCAATACGAATGCACAGCACTGCCATCCTCTCTTGAGAGGAACACTGACACGCACCAACCCCTCGGTCAAGGCTACAGAGAAGTTTTCAAGGACCTCAACCGTATGGAACGGACAAAATGGCAAAATTTCTTTCTTTTCCCCTTCCTCAAAAAACCGTTATCTTTCGTCATCACAAGAAGGGAAAAGTTCCTTTCCCCCGCCTTTCCCTTTACCAAATTGAGACGCGCTAATAGGTGGTCGATATCATGGAATTTCCTTTCCTTCTGACACATACCGACCACCACGGGTAACGAAGAAAGTATGGGCCTTATACACCGAAATAATAAACAAATGTCCTGTAAATGTCATTTAACCGTTACGTGAGACGGCTCGACCCGTCCACCCTTCCCGTCAATTGCCTGCAAGCGCTTCGCCCCCTTAGCCTCCGCCTGTTTTTTAGTCACCCGCAACGCGACTGGCTTTTTTCATGTTTGAGCAAGGAGCCCATTTTACGCCACAAAATTAAAAGTCCAAACGAATGGTTTGGAACAGCTAGGCATTTCGAGGAATGGTCGCGAACAATTTGGGGAATGGTCATTTCGCAAGGATTTCGCTAGTGCATGACAAGATTTTTGGCCGACAATTTCCACCAATGGGGTACGTACATGTCATACAAAAGAAGAGAAAGAAAAGGAGATCGATGCGTCGTTCTATTGATAGACGCCGTTGCCTTCTGACACCTTTTGAGACACCAAAATGGAGGGCGGTAAGGCATACCTTTCATCCCAAGCGAAGAAATTTAAATTCCGCCCAGATGCAAGTGGATCAATGTGAAAGTTTTGGTGAAGATACGCCACTAAACGACACATTCTAAGTTCGTTTTGGCTTAATTGGCTCACGTCACCATTGTGTCTTTTCGACAAATCCTGACCGTCAATAAGACTCTCTCTTAAAGGAAAAATTAAGAAGAGAAGGGCAAGTCGTGAAAAATCCCCAAACAGTTGCTAATGGGTGGAGGCTGTAACCCTTTTCCGAGCTGCTCCGTGCACACTTCGAAACTTGAAGGGAAGAAATTCAAGCTTTCCCCCGCCATCACTCGAGGCTACAAGGTAAGTGATGGCCTATTTAGCTGGCAGGTCAAGCGTGAGCCACACACGTGTAAATTACACGTGAACAAAAACCTGAACATGACCATCCTATGATGGTTCGTAATGGCTGGCGGGAAAGTGCCCTTAACGCAAGCGACTGTACAGTTGCACGAGGTAAAATAGAAGAGGTTTTACTACCAAATTATAATGAATCAGTGTGTTGGTTGATATAATATTCATTCAAATAAAATAGCTAAATAAGTTCAGCCTGCTAAACTCTAGTTAATATTCAGTCTGCTCGACTTTATGAAAGTATCAGTTTGATGACTCAGCCGGAAGCAGCAGGCCGGAGTCAACTTAAGTCAGGTTGTTGACACATTCTTTGACAGCCAGCTGACTTCCGTACTCGGTAGCAGCAAACTGCCTCGATATGCAATTAGTGTGATACGCTAGATGAATGGCCAGATGACATCCCTATGATGGATGGCGATTCGAGATGATGGGAGATGGCGGTGGATTTGATTGACCGAGGTCCTACCAACGTGGTTAACTCCCGGATAGGGGGTGCCATCGCACTGGTCGTTGAACAGTAAACTCATTCCATGTACATATGCTAGGCATTGCTCTCGAGTTCGGCATTTGGAAACGAGGCCAACTCTCTTGTACAGCTTACTGAGAGAAACCTGAATTTAAGGCAAGAAGCCAATGATACGCACTGTCTTCCAACCTTGCTTATGTATGAGTTTACTGATTGCATTATTGATGCTAATTTACTTGCATTTGACTAATGAGTAATGTCCACAGCTAGTGTGTTGTCGTTTGCTGTTTAATTGGTTAACAGAAAATACCGTAAAGATTACTTGCTGATATAAAGATCTTCATTAATTATTAATCGTCTTGTATGGTAAGTCAATTCATTTCAGTGGTATCGGAGCTATTATCACAGTTTTTTTTGTATAGTAAAGACAAGGTCTCAAACTAGCAACTCCCGAGACATGGAGAACCAGGATAACGAGAATGTCAAAAACCAAGCTGAAAGCCATGTAGCGGGAACCTGTACTTATATTGAAGCAGTGGCAGATACTGCAGCTAGAGAGGCTGTAGATGAGGACACTGCTATTGCTGCAGCCGCCGCACAGCAGGCTGAAGAGGAGAGAGTCAGATTAAAAGCTGAACGATTTGCAAAAGCTGTTGACTATACAGAAAGGAGGGAAGGACAGCCAGCGGACGAGCGCACTGTCGAGGAATTTATGGCAACAAGGGCCAATGTTTTGAACCCACATCCTGTTGTACAACTCAATGTACCCCTAGGTCAAAATTGTGACCGGCTGATTGCGGCAGGAATTGCTGCTGCAGGAGCGAGAGAGACTGCTGGGGACACTCCTCAGCGAGTGGATGCCGCTGATGCACTTGCTAGACTCCCAGTTCAGAGTGTAGATTTGGGAGCATTATTTGTGCAAATGCAATCGCAATGGCGAGGATGTACCAGTTCCAACAGGAGGACAAAAGAATCATAATGTCCCTGCTGCGGGACAGAGACCAACTGGGTTCTCAAACCACGAGTGGTGGTGACAGAGGGCCAAGTAAGCCTAAGCCAAAACCACCCTAGGACTATGATCCTGAGGAAAATAAGAAATATTACCTGATCAAGTTTCTCGCTGATGTTGAGCAGTGGTTGGATGTAATGAATCAATATATTAGTAGATATAATATTCATTTAAATATAATAATTAATTGAGTTCAGCCTGCTGAACTTTAGTTAGTAGTCAGTCTGCTGAACTTTAGTTAATAATCAGTCCGCTGGACTTTACATAATTATCAGTTTAATGACTCGGCCAAAAGCAGCAGGCTGAAGTCAACTTAAGTCAGCTTGCTGACACATTCTTTGACAGCCAGCTGACTTCCGTGCTCGGTAGCAGCGAACTGCCTTGATATGCATTTAAAGTACCACCTGCTAGATGAATGGCCAGATGACATCCCGATGATGGATGGCTATTCGGGATGATGGGAGATGGCGGTGGATTTGGTTAACCGAGGTCCTACCAACGTGGTTAACTCCCGGGTAGGCGGTGCCATCGCACTGACCGTTGAACAGTAAACTCATTCCATGTACATATGCTAGGCATTGCTCTCGAGTTCGGCATTCGGAAACGAGGCCAACTCTCTTGTACAGCTTACTGAGAGAGATCTGAATCCAAGGCGAGAAGCCATTGATACGCACTGTCTTCTAACCTTGCTTATGTATGAGTTTACTGATTTGCATCATTGATGCTAGTTTACTCGCATTTGACTTACGAGTATTATTCCCTGCTAGTGTATTGTCCTTTGCCGTTTAACTAGTTAACGGAAATACCATAAAGATTACTTGCTGATATAAAGATCTTTATTAATTGTTAATCGCCTATTTGGTAAGTCGATTCATTTCAGTGGTATCGGAGCAGTTATCACAGTCTTCTTTGTATGGTAAGGACAAGGTCTCAAACTAGCAACTCCCGAGACATGGAGAACCAGGATAACGAGAATGTCGAAAACCAGGCGGAAAGCCATGTAGCGGGAAACCGTACCTATTCGGAAGCAGTAGCGGATACTGCAGCTAGGGAGGCTGCAGATGAGGCAGCTGCTATTGCCTCAGTCGCAGCTCAGCAAGCTGAGGAGGAGATAGCCAGACTAGAAGCTGAACAAGTAGCAAAGGCCGCTGAAGATATACAAAGGAGGGAAGGACAGCCAGCTGACGAGCGCACTGTTGAAGAACTTATGGCATCAAGGGCCAATGTTCTGAACCCACCTCCTGCCGTACAACTCAATGTACCCCTAGGTCAAATACGTGACCGGCTGAATGCGGCAGGAATTGCTGCTGCAGGAGCAAGAGGGATTGTTGAGGACACTACTCAGCGAGTAGATGCCAATGCTGCTGCTGCATTTGCTAATCTACCACCCCAAAATGTAGACTTGGGAGCATTGTTCGTTCAGATGCAGTCGCAAATGGCGACCATGTATCAGTCCCAGCAGGAGGACAAAAGAATCATAATGTCCCTACTCCGGGACAGAGACCAACTGGGGTCTCACACCACTAGTGGTGGTGGCCGAGGGCCTAGTAAGCCCAAGCCGAAACCTCCCCAGGACTATGATCCTGAGGGAAACAGAAAATATTACCTGATCAAGTTTCTCGCGGATGTTGAGCAGTGGCTGGAGAACTACCCAGAACTGCAAGATTACGAGAAGGTCAGGCACACCGGTGCGCTACTGAAAGGCAGTGCCGCAGACTGGTGGCTTTACTGGAAGGAAGAGCGTAAGGCTCGGCAACTCGGTGATCCTACGTGGGTAGAGTTTGTCGAGAAGTTGCATGAGAAGTTTGATGTCATCAACCAGCAGGAGAAAGCTATCTATGCGATGATCTCCCTGACATTGAAGCAGACCACTTCAGTTGCTGAGTTTGCTCAAAAGTTCCAAGAGAACATGATGAAGCAGCCTGACTTGCCAAAACGGTATAGGATAGCATACTTAGGTATGGCTTGAAATCCGAGGTCTCTGGTCATTTTGCTGAGAAAAAGTATGAGAAACTGGCTGACTTGATCCAGGATGCTGACGCCTGGGATCAGCAGCAGTTCAATCACAAGCGCCAGAGTAACGCTTTGGTGTCTAAGATTGTCAAAAAGCCCCACGGTTCCTACAATGCAGTTGAAGGAGACCAGGCTGAGGATAATCAGGGTGATGAATATGAGTATGAGTACAATGCTATTCAGTCTAGAGGTAGAGGTGGTCCCTCTCGAGGTGGCTATGGAAGGGGTGGTGGTAGGACTAAGCCGAGACCAGCCTCAGCAAAATCTACTTGCTACCATTGTCAGCAGAAAGGCCACTACAGAGAACAGTGTCCGGTCAAGCACCTGCCTAAGGTCGAGAGAAAAGACCAGCCTTTAAAAGACAGCAACAGTCAGTAATCCAGTCTACTGACTGTGAGGATGCTAGAGATAGTGAGTCGTCACTAGCTGCCCTCGTAGCAGGTATTATGGGTCCTGCTGAACTGGATTCACTATGCATGCCTGACAAACAGATAAAGGAGACCATCAGTAATATAGACGTCCAGAGAGTGCACACTCTGGATGCTCTTGTTCCACCTGATGTCCAACATTTCTTTGCTACGTCAGGAGAACAATGCGAAAGTCAGGAAAAGACAGTCCCCCCTATCCTACTGCATTGCATGATTGCAGGTAGGAAGGTGAGGGCATTTGTTGACGGAGGGGCGTCACATACTTTTATTCACAAGGACTTAGTTAAGCGGCTAAGGCTGCCTACTGTCACCCAAGGGAATAGAAAAATATTCCTTGGAGATGCCTCAAGTATCCCGGGAGGAGTTATAACCAAGCCTATTGAGGTCCAGTTAGGTTCTGGCATTGCAGTTCTAACTGAAACGCTTACATTTGAGGTACTCAACACTGGCTTTTATGATCTCGTGCTAGGCAGGTCCTGGCTTAATAGACATCAAGCTGAAGTGTGTTGGAGCAGAGGTACAGTTAAAGTGAGAGGAGCCAGTGATGGGCAGACTGACTTGGCACCCACCAGTGCTCTTCCTCTTGTCCTGTGTGGATGGCAAATGAAGGAAAAGAAGAGGCTTCCAGAAGGATGCAAGTTGCTGAATGCAATGGAGTTCGTCAAAAGCTGGAACCAGAAGGAAGACAGAATGTTCTGTCTGCTGCTAAGAGAGGTACCTCCTCAACCTGAAGAAGTGGTTGAGAAAAAGGTAAGCCCTCCGGAGCACCCTACTGCTGCAAAAATTGTTGCTCAGTACACTGATGTGTTTAACATGCCTCCAGGACTACCCCCTAAAAGGGAAGTAGATCATAGGATTGATCTATTACCTGGTAGCCAGCCACCCTGGCAACGCACTTATGGCTTGTCTTATTTGGAGAGCGAGGAGTTGAAAACACAGATTGCAGAGCTGGAGGAAAATGGTTACATTTCTCCCAGTAAATCACCGTACGGCGCACCTATCCTATTTGTTAAGAAAAAGGATGGCAGTATGCGGATGTGTGTGGATTACAGAGCCCTGAACAGAATTACAGTAAAGAACAAGTATGCTTTACCCAGAATCGAGGACTTGCTTGATACCCTGTCTGGCGCTAAGGTGTTCAGTAAGATAGATCTCAAGAGTGGTTATCATCAAATCAGAATTGCTGAGGGGGATGAACACAAGACTGCTTTCCGCACACGTTATGGACACTATGAGTTCAACGTGATGCCATTTGGACTGACTAATGCTCCTGCTACCTTTATGGGTGCTATGAATGACATTTTCAGACCTTATTTGGATAAGTTTGTGCAAGTTTTCCTGGATGATATTTTAATTTTCTCTAAAGATGAAGCTCAGCACACTGAACACTTAAAGAAAGTGCTGGACACTCTGCGGAAAAATCACTTGTATGCTAAAATGAGCAAGTGTGATTTCTTTAAGGAAAGTATTGAATTCTTAGGCCACGTTGTCAGTAAAGAGGGCATCAGTGTGGATCCTAAGAAAGTCCAGACCATAAGGGACTGGCCAGTACCACAGTCTGTCTCTGAAGTTAGATCCTTCCTCGGGTTGGCTAACTACTATAGGAGATTTATTGAGAATTATTCCACAAAGGCCAGTAAACTGACTGACCTTACTAAGAAAGACATCGGGTATGTGTGGGGGGAAGAGCAGCAGGCTGCCTTCCAGACCCTTAAAGATGCCCTTTGTTCTGCCCCAGTGCTAGCCGTGTATGACCCCAGCAAACCGGTGCAGGTGGTTACTGATGCCTCTGATTTTGCCATGGGTGCTATTTTGTTGCAGCCTGCTGACAAAACCACAAAGGATGGTAAGGTACGGCAGGAGTGGCATCCTGTGTTGTATGAGTCTATGAAATTTAATCCAGCGGAGATTAATTACTCAGTGCATGATAAAGAGCTGCTAGCTATCATTCATGTACTCAAACAGTGGAGAGCATACTTACATGGTAAAGCTTTTAAGGTGATTACAGATCATCTAGCTCTGACCCACTTTCAGAAGAAGTCCAAGCTGTCGAGGAGGGAGAACCGCTGGAGCCAGATGCTGGAGCAGTTCCAAGTCCAGATCGACTACAAACCAGGGAAGTTGAATCCTGCTGATGCACTCTCTAGAAGACCTGACTTGCAAGAAAGGAACTTTAGTCAGCATGCTGTAGATAAAGTCCTGTGTGCACTCACTTCACTAAAGGTGAAAAAGTCCTTCCTTGAACAACTTAGGAAAGCCTACCTTTCTGACCCAACATTTGAGCCCAGCCCCACTACTGGTGTGTGTCGTGCTACTGCACTCGGGTATAAGCTCAAGGGAGGGGTCTGGGTGACTGAAACCACTTCAGGCAGGCTGAAGCTGGTCATTCCTAATAACTTGGAAATAAGGTCTCTCTTACTGAGTCAAGCTCATGACAGTCTCCTGGGTGGACATTTGGGGCAGGCCAAAACTGTTGGCAAACTGGCAAAACATTATCATTGGGAGGGGTTACCCCGGGAGGTCTTGAAATATGTCAAGTCCTGTGACCAGTGTCAGAGAAATAAGTCTCGGCACACACCACCCGGAGGTCTCTTGCAACCGCTACCCATCCCAGCGGGACGCTGGGAAACTATATCCATGGACTGGGTGGTCTCACTACCAAGAACTGCCAACGGGCATGATTCAATACTGGTAGTCGTGGATAAACTGACAAAAATGGTCATTTTTATCCCCACAACTGTCAAAGTGACTGCACTCGAAACAGCGAGACAGTTTTACAACCATGTAGTATGCCAACATGGGCTCCCTTCTAATATCATCTCAGACAGAGACTCAAAATTCACCTCTAAGTTCTGGAGAGCTTTAATGGGGTTAATGGGAGTCAAACAGCTGCTCAGCACAGCAAACCACCCTCAGACTGATGGGCAGACTGAAAGAACTAACCGAGTTCTGCAGGAGGTGCTGAGAGCATATATTAACCAAAAACAAGATAATTGGGATGACCTGTTGCCTCAAATTCAGTTTGCGGTCAACAGTGCGGTGCACGCGTCAACGGGCAAAACTCCTTTTGAACTCAGCCTGGGTAGAGTCCCTAAGTCTCCTCTAGATGTGCTAGGGGAATCTTTAACTCACCCTGAAGGGATTGACAACCCGGTCTCCCTCCAGTTAACTCAGGAGTTTGCTGACACCCTGTCAGAAGTCCAACGAAACTTGCACACGGCCCAAGAAAACCAACAAAAATACGCTAATCAACACCGTCGGGAACTGACATTTTCCAAGGGGGATTTAGTCAAACTGCATTCTCAGCACCTGTACCTCCCTGGTGTGGTCAAGAAAAAGCTTGGCCCTGTCTGGGTCGGTCCATATTCGGTGGTCCGTCGTGTCGGTCAGAATGCTTACAAACTGAACATGTCAGCTGAATACAAGGGGCACCCGGTCTTTAATGTCTCCTTCCTGGAACCGTACATCAAAGGTGATACACTGTTCACAGGTCGGTACCCTGTCCAACCGGGACCGGTCCCCGCTGTCCGGGACGGCGACCCTGAGGAATATGAGGTCGATGAAATTTTAGACGCTCGCTCGGTCCGTCGATCGTCTAAATATGTCATGAAATACCTCATTCGATGGAAGGGTTACGATGCCTCTGGGGACACTTGGGAGTTTAAGGACCACTTGACCAATGCCAAAGGGGCGTTGACACGGTTCCACCTCCGGGCCGCTGGAGTCCCTCCATAACTGTCATTTCAGTTGACACGAGAAGGTGACAGGCTGTCCTGTCTCCATTTAAGTTGGAGGGGAAAATATATGACAGTTAGTGAGCGAGAGCGATAAAAACACACTCATACGTTTATGTGTAGCGCATCGCAACTACGTCAACTTTTAGCAATCATCCTGTAAGGTAAACAGCAGCGAAGCCACTATACTAAATACTAACATACTTCCTGCAATCCCTATGACAAAGGTCCATATCCTACTAACTTGTGCCCTGGTTACATGTGCAGGATGGCGCCCACCACACAAAAGGAGGACAGAAAGCGCAAGGCAGAAGAAGCCAGGAGGACAATGGAGCAATACCAGAAGGAGCTGGCGGCGACGTCCCTCACCAGGAGAGAACAAGAAAGGGTCCGCAAGCAACAAGAGGCGGCAGAAGAGGCACAGAGGAAGAAGGATCAGGAAGCGGAAAACCTCAGGAAGGCTGAGGAGGAGAGACAGAAGAAACAGCAAGAAGAAGCGGCAGCGGCAGAAGAGGAGAAAAGAAAAAAGATTGAAGCGGACAGACAGAAGAGCTTGGCCACTTACAGGTATACTGTGGTGGGTGGCCAAAACTTCGATAACCTGAAGGAAGCATTGCTGGCAGCCCAGGAGATCAACAGGCTGGAACAGACAACACTGCTACAGAAGGAAGGAGCTACAGCACTGGACAGGTACATCGAGACACACACCGGCGTGGTCCTTTACGAAGATTATGCTAAGATGGTGGGCTATACAGCAGAGCAGGCCCGGTATCTCGCAGATGATTCAGAGGACAAGCCGGTCCCCATACCGGGAATAGTGGGAGATCAGAGACTCATCCGGATGGTGAGCATGCGGCCCGATAGCTTTAAGGATACGGTATTCTACCTCACACTCCTGCCAGCTTACAATGAAGTTGAGAGAAGGAGTTGGGAGTACTTGGCCAGGGAAGCAGGACAGCAGATGTACTCTCCCCACTGGTTCCCGTGTAAACTGAGGAAGGCTGAGCACGGACCCCAGTACTACCAGCAGCCAACAGACTGGAGGTGGATGACCGTCACAAATAAGAAGCAGGAGTGTGACCGAGCCCAACCGGATGACTTCCACTATGGCCTAGACGGCTATCTCATCCTACCACCTCACATTGCCCCTTGGGACCCCAGGCTGAATGGATGCCTGAGCAATATGAATGCAGAGACCAAGGAACATAGGAGGAGGGGAAGAGAGTACTTCTCTAAGGGAAAGCATGCCTTTGTCAAATGGGCAAAGAATGCAGGCCGGATAGATATCAGTAGGCTGAAGGCCAAGCAACCTCCAGCGCGCCCTAAGAAAGGGAGGTCGGTAGACTACTCCATGTCTACTAGGGAGCAAGACGACTTAGTGGACGAGACCCCTACTCTCTCCGAGGAGGAGGATGAGGAGGATGCGGAAGGAGAACAAGGCAGAGGAGAAGCATCAGCAGCAGGTACTCAGGATACCCAGCGAGAGGCAGTGGCACTTCCTAAAGAACCACGATCAGGTGTGTGGAATGTGATCCCCGTTATGGCGACAACCGGACCCCGCGCGCGCTCCCCCAGCCCACCTGCCCAAGCAGGGGAAGAAGCCGATCTGACGGTACTGGGCAGCAGACCCAGACAGGAATCCCCAGAGGACAGGGATGCCAGAAGAGAGACACGCGGGTGGGCCAGAGGTATGCCAGCCTCCCCCTCCGCTCGA
>WELA01011413.1:13227-25974 GCA_009602735.1 Mesotaenium endlicherianum
CTCTCTTAGCAGCAGACAGAACATTCTGTCTTCCTTCCGGTTCCAGCTTTTGACGAACTCCATTGCAATCAGCAACTTGCATCCTTCTAGAAGCCTCTTCTTTTCCTTCATTTGCCATCCACACAGGACAAGAGGAAGACCACTGGTGGGTGCCAAGTCAGTCTGCCCATCACTGGCTCCTCTCACTTTAACTGTACCTCTGCTCCAACACACTTCAGCTTGATGTCTATTAAGTCAGGACCTGCCTAGCACGAGATCATAAAAGCCAGTGTTGAGTACCTCAAGTGTAAGCGTTTCAGTTAGAACTGCAATGCCAGAACCTAACTGGACCTCAATAGGCTTGGTTATAACTCCTCCCGGGATACTTGAGGCATCTCCAAGGAATATTTTTCTATTCCCTTGGGTGACAGTAGGCAGCCTTAGCCGCTTAACTAAGTCCTTGTGGATAAAAGTATGTGACGCCCCTCCGTCAACAAATGCCCTCACCTTCCTACCTGCAATCATGCAATGCAGTAGGATAGGGGGGACTGTCTTTTCCTGACTTTCGCATTGTTCTCCTGACGTAGCAAAGAAATGTTGGACATCAGGTGGAACAAGAGCATCCAGAGTGTGCACGCTCTGGACGTCTATATTGCTGATGGTCTCCTTTATCTGTTTGTCAGGCATGCATAGTGAATCCAGTTCAGCAGGACCCATAATACCTGCTAAGAGGGCAGCTAGTGACGACTCACTATCTCTAGCATCCTCACAGTCAGTAGACTGGATTACTGACTGTTGCTGTCTTTTAAAGACTGGTCATTTCTCTCGACCTTGGGCAGGTGCTTGACTCGACACTGTTCTCTGTAGTGGCCTTTTTGCTGACAATGGTAGCAAGTAGATTTTGCTGAGGCTGGTCTCGGCTTAGTCCTACCACCACCCCTTCCATAGCCACCTCGAGAGGGACCACTTCTGCCTCTAGACTGAATGGCATTGTACTCATACTCATATTCATCACCCTGATTATCCTCAGCCTGGTCTCCTTCAATTGCATTGTAGGAACCGTGGGGCTTTTTGACAACCTTAGACACCAAAGCATTACTCTGGCGCTTGTGATTGAACTGCTGCTGATCCCAGGCATCAGCATCCTGGATCAAGTCAGCCANCAGTTTCTCATACTTTTTCTCAGCGAAATGACCAGAGACTTCGGATTTCAAGCNTTTCAAGCCATACCTGATGTATGCTATCCTATACCGTTCTGGCAAATCTGGCTGCTTCATCATGTTCTCTTGGAACTTTTGAGCAAACTGAGCAACTGAAGTGGTNAAGTGGTCTGCTTCAGTGTCAGGGAAATCATCGCATAAGATAGCTTTCTCCTGTTGGTTGATGACATCAAACTTCTCATGCAACTTCTTGACAAACTCTACCCACTTAGGGTCACCGAGTTGCCGAGCCTTACGCTCTTCCTTCCAGTAAAGCCACCAGTCTGCGGCACTGCCTTTCAGTAGCGCACCGGTGTGCCTGACCTTCTTGTAATCTTGCAGTTCTGGGTAGTTCTCCAGCCACTGCTCAACATCCGCGAGAAACTTGATCAGGTAATATTTTCTGTTTCCCTCAGGATCATAGTCCTGGGGAGGTTTCGGCTTGGGCTTACTAGGCCCTCGGCCACCACCACTAGTGGTGTGAGACCCCAGCTGGTCTCTGTCCCGCAGTAGGGACATTATGATTCTTTTGTCCTCCTGCAGGGACTGATACATGGTCGCCATTTGCGACTGCATCTGAACGAACAGTGCTCCCAAGTCTACACTCTGGAGTGGTAGATTAGCAAATGCAGCAACAGCATTGGCATTTATTCGCTGAGTAGTGTCCTCTCGTTCCTGCAGTAGCAATTCCTGCCGCATTCAGCCGGTCACGTATTTGACCTAGGGGTACATTGAGTTGTACGGCAGGAGGTGGGTTCAGAACATTGGCCCTTGATGCCATAAGTTCTTCAACAGTGCGCTCGTCAGCTGGCTGTCCTTCCCTCCTTTCCGTATCTTCAGCGGCCTTTGCTACTTGTTCAGCTTCTAGTCTGGCTATCTCCTCCTCAGCTTGCTGAGCTGCGACTGAGGCAATAGCAGCTGCCTCATCTGCAGCCTCCCTAGCTGCAGTATCCGCTACTGCTTCCGAATAGGTACGGTTTCCCGCTACATGGCTTTCCGCCTGGTTTTTGACATTCTCATTATCCTGGTTCTCCATGTCTCGGGAGTTGCTAGTTTGAGACCTTGTTCTTACCATACAAAGAAGACTGTGATAACTGCTCCGATACCACTGAAATGAATCGACTTACCAAATAGGCGATTACCAATTAATACAGATCTTTATATCAGCAAGTAATCTCTATGGTAATTTCCGTTAACTGGTTAAACGGCAAAGGACAACACACTAGCAGTGAATAATACTCGTAAGTCAAATGCGAGTAAACTAGCATCAATAATGCAAATCAGTAAACTCATACATAAGCAAGGTTAGAAGACAGTGCGTATCAATGGCTTCTCGCCTTGGATTCAGATCTCTCTCAGTAAGCTGTACAAGAGAGTTGGCCTCGTTTCCGAATGCCGAACTCGAGAGCAATGCCTAGCGTATGTACATGGAATGAGTTTACTGTTCAACGGCCAGTGCGATGGCACCGCCTACCCGGGAGTTAACCACGTTGGTAGGACCTCGGTTAACCAAATCCACCGCCATCTCCCATCATCCCGAATAGCCATCCATCATAGGGATGTCATCTGGCCATTCATCTAGCATATCGTACTTAGGTGTACGTCAAGGCAGTTTGCTGCTACCGAGTACGGAACTCAGCTGGCTGTCAAAGAATGGGTCAGCAAGCTGACTTATAAGGACTTCAGCCTGCTGCTTCCGGCTGAGTCATTAAACTGATAATTATGTAAAGTCCAGCAGACTGACTATTAACTAAAGTTCAGCAGGCTGAACTTGTTTAGCTATTATATTTAAATGAATATTATATCCACTAATATACTGATTCATTACAATCCCTCCAACTTGGTTAGCTATTATATTTAAATGAATATTATATCCACTAATATACTGATTCATTACAAGGCGGCAGCTCACTGTCCTGACCACAACAGCCTTCCGCAGACGTGTCCACATTGCAACAAAACTTTCTCAACAGTGTCAGACTTGCAGCAAGATACCATGAAGATGACACGTGGCAAGCCCGACAAAGAGAGCAGACAAGCGCGCCTACAGTACCAGAAGCTTCACAAGGGACAGAGGCACAAGAAGGCGCCACTACTAAACATCCCTCCTGAAGACTGCGTCCCATGCATTCTACATTTGGTGCTGAGGATCACGTCAACACTATATGAAAGGACCCTACATGTCCACATTCCTCCAGGCGTGGAGGAAGCACAAAAGTTTTTCAATCTATTGGAGGAGAAGGCAAAGGTGATTGTGGGTAAGAGTGCAGTGACAGCATTCAGCAAAAGCGAAGTTAGGTTTAGGGATGCAAAGCCCACCTTTATAGGCAGGGAGTGCCACCTTCTCATGGAGAACGTTGAGGAGCTGGTTGACCACCTTTTCCCTTTGCCTACGGATGCTGTGAAGAAGCAAAACATACTGCTTACGTGGGAGACCTTTCGCGAGTGCATAGCTGTCCTTACACAAGCTCTACCCTCGACCGACTTGCAAGAAGAAAGAGATAGAAAAGCTGCAGAGGTCTAGGCACTTGCAGAGGTCTTTGATGACACATTTGTAGATACATGTGCTGCAAAACACATAACAGAATACATGCACATACTAAGGAGTCACATACCACTGATGATACAACGTCACGGAGACTTGGATCAATTTAGCGGGGAGGGAATTGAGGCATTGCACCATTGGAGAAAAACCTCAAACACTAATAAGCGAAGATGCGGAATAGACAAGGTAGGCAGGAGATACAATGTAAGGTCATAGGTTTATAAAGTGCATTTTTGAGTTTCATGAAAGTATGTTTTGATTGTGTCGTAGTATAGAGTGCATTTTTGTGGTCATTTTGATATAAAGTTCATCGAATTTGGTCAAGTATTGAGAGAGTTAAGGATTTCTGAAGTTTGATTAGTTTTGAGGTCAGTTGACGACTGTCCTTAATTCGCGGTGAGCGCGACCGTCGGATTGACCGACAGCGTCAAGCGATCTGGCCCGTTAGAATGAACTCGAACCTTCACGTAAGTTCGGCTGACGCGGAGTGCCAACTAGGTCGATTTACCTAGAAGTTTCGGTTTAGCCTAGCGCGTCTAAGATAGAATATTCTAGTAATGTCGATGCATGTATGTGGACGTCAATCCGGCCTGACACATCAGATTAGATTGATTTGGCTTAACCACGAATATTCTGGAAGGGACGATTTGACGAACACTCAGGTTAATCCGTAGCTTCCTCCTAGAGAGGAGCACTTGGGCAGAAAATTATAAATAGGCATAACTTCTTTGTTTCTTATGAGTTTTCACTTCTTTAAATTTCTACGGGTCTGTAATGACAGGGCCTTTCATCTTATACCATTTGTGAGCAGTTTCTTGCTACTCAAAATGTTGAGTATTTTGCCTAAGCTTTGTTAGTGATATGCAGCTGCACTCTTGAGTATGATTGCAACTAGCTTTGTTCCTCGTGAGTCACTACGCTTCCACTAGGGCACTTTTCCCCTTTCATACACTGTCAGTAGAATTTCTCAGAGTAATTCACACGAGGCTTGCAGAAGATCAGTTGCTAACATGCTTCCTGTTTCAAGAACGGAGCGACAGCACATAAAGAGGCTGGAGGGTGTTGTTGAGTAATTTATTTAGCATACACATATCAACAGAGCATGCAGCAAGGCAACTGGTAGATAAACAGGACAAATAAATTAGCAGCAGCAAAACTTGTATATATAGTAGACCATAAAGAATATGCATACCTCCAGTAAGTCCCCTTCTCGCTTCCTTGTACATGTTGTGCACATACTCACATCTAAATTTATGCGCTGCCTTTGCATGAGTGCCTCAACCATTGCTCTAGCCTTCTCCCTTGCACTCTTCATTATTTCCCGGCCCTTAAGGTTAGCAAGTTGAGCTGCAGATATTGGGGGAGGTGCAAACATCCGAGCTATATTGGCAGCTCTCTCCTCTGGTGTTCGTAGTGCATCCCGGCCCTCATCAGCTAGATCTCGTGCAAGTCTTCTTTTCATCTCTGCTTCTCTTATCTCGCGTGCAGCTCTCTCTCTTTCATTTCTCTCCCTAGCAGCAGCCTCTTCGAGTTGTTGGGTAAGAGATTGCCTAGCATGGCTACCAGCCTCTAATATAAAATCTGGAATTGAAGCATTTGAGTAGGATAATCAGCCATTCTGAAAATAATATAACTCCTACAATTTATGTTGTGAGGAGCTTTCCATACATCCCTGTCATAACATTGATCCGAAGCTAAGATCACATGTCCCCCCCTATTCAGTATAGCAAAGGAGAACCTTACAGTTAGAGTTTCTTCTCTAGATGAACTCTTTCTCCATTGCAGAAAGACTGGAGGTATGACTCCCACTATCTCACTTGAGCCTGGCAGTACTTTAGCAGCACCCCAACCAGCCCCCTCTTTAACGTGCTGAAAGGAAAGTAAAGTATCTAAATCCTGCAGAGACCAGCAAACTCTCGTAATACTCTTACTCTCATAGAGGTCACTCCTATCAGTGTAATGTGCACATTCCTTGCCTAACTTATAAAACATCATGAGGTAAAGGTCTTTAGGCACGTTTACATCATGGATCCTAACACCATGCTGTGGAACAGCATCTATTCGTTTATAAACTCGCCGTTGGTAATTTGTAAGCCAGACATTCGGATTCACTTTCACTGTTAAAGTGAAGAGCTTACCACACTTGCAATCTCGGCCATGAAGAGCCCTCTCCCGGCCACAATCACTACAAAATCTAGGAAACTTGGGCAAAGTCATGAGGAGCTACCTGCACACCAAACCTTAGCCGCCAAGTAGGCACAAGTTAGTAAGTGTTTAACTTGCATGCTAGGTCCAAAAAAAAAATAACAGCTCAAAATAACGTGTAGGAGAAGGCGTTCAAGAGGTCTATCTATCTCTCCTTTAGCATTAGCATTTAGAACCCCCAGCACTAAATGTACAATTACACACAAACGGTTTCAAAATACAAGATTGTGTGCGGCAGAGGAGAGAAGAACTCACTGTGCAAGCTTTTAAATCTATGGACTCACGATATACTTAACAGCAGCCTGAGATTGTGGATGACGCATTTGTTAGAATCAGCCATTACCTGGCCTTCACTGCTACTATTTAATTCTACCTCCCTTCTTGCAAATGGTAGCGCTAAACGGATTCTTCACCAATATACATTGTAGAGGAATTGTAAGAAAGGTACCCGCGAGAACGACACAGGTCGCTATCTAACAGTTGATGCGTAAAAGGGAGAGAGAAGTAATAAATCATCTTATGAGTGCGGCTTCTTAAGTCAAGTACCAACTCTATTTCGGCGCGAAACCTTATACGAAAGACTACAAAAGTACCCTCCGCGCAAATTTCTCCTGCCCGTAATTTTCCCCAGGTGAGTTTCATGTGTTGCTACTCAACAATTGACCACGTCAGCTGTATGTGAAGCTTCTATGAGGAAACCTGTGGAACAACATGCGAAGCAACCCAAAAGTAATGTTTAAACATGCAGCTTTTAGGAACTTAAAAGCCTACATAAATGCACATCAATCTATGCGCAACACCCAATGTTTATCATGCTCGTGCTTAATGATCTAAAAGTGACTCGCTTAGGCACAGCGAAGTGAGGCAGAAACTTCACTCAAGGCTCTTCAGGGATGCTGTTGCACCCCGTATCTTACCATGTTTAGCATCCGATACCCTGGAAGTAAGTAGGAAATGCAACCAGCTACGCACACATAGAACATGATGCTACAACATTAAACCGGATATTATGAAACTATGGTCAACAAATTGCTAAATTAGCTTTTCCCCCAATGTCAGACACCCTCTTGGTAGATACACAAGTGGTAGGTAGCTTATATGCATGATCTTTCACATAAGCACATAACCAGAAGTAGTAATTTGTGTAGCTCCCGCTTGATTTTTTGCAGCAATGATGTTACTAAAGTGATGAGCAAAGCAAAAAGGCCGCTACAATTGCATCACTGCAAAATAATCTTGGATTTTAAGCAATGTAGATTTCTGAAGTTTAAACCTCAAATGTACACTTCTAAGAGGTGGCTTGCATCAAACGCTCCTTGACAAGGGCGGAGACACGTGGCGCGTCAACTGTTACTGCAACTTTCACAAGTGGCTTGTGAGACCACGGTGTCTCAAACACCCACCTGCTCACCAAGAGTTTGCAAAGGTCACACGAGAATGAGGACTTCTCGTAAAATTCTCACAACTAGATTGCTCGCCACAAGAATGTTGTGCATGTGGAACAAAATTACAAGCAAGTGAACTTTTGGAATTCTCACACAAAAATAAGGGTGTGCATTGTACTACTCAATGACGATTGCATAGCCGGACTATCTCATCATACCTACTTTAAACAGACCACCAACACATATATGAACATTCTCGAGAATGCATGCACGCGCACATGTCCCATGCCTTCAAACTCGGAAGGGGAGGCAAACTCCCTATTACTTCGCCCCAAAATCAAGCCAAAAATTAGCCCATGATTGCAAAATGAGGCCCTCCAACTTTGCTACAAAGTCATTCATTAAACTTGACTACTCCAAGTAGTAAACTAAGAGAAGAGGCATTGGAGAGCACAAGATTGCAATAAGCAACTAACGGCCCCAAATTGCAAAGGGGAGAAAAGGGAAAGGGAGGGGCAAGAGATATAGGGACGGAGAAGAGCGTGGGGGGGAGAGGTGAGAGAGGATTATTAATTATCATTTTTTTATTTTTTTTTCGGTGCGTACAGTTTGTCGGTGTTGTTCATGAGCGTGATGCCGCGCATGATGCCGTCGAGCTGCACGCGCACGGCGCCCTCCTTGAATGTGAACAAGTCCTGGGCGGCGTCCAGCGCGGCCACCATGGTGGTGGGGTCGTGCAAGTACACCGCTGCGCAATGAGACGCAGGGGACGGGTAGCACACTTGTGAAGCCGCTCGCACTCTCATTTGATGCCGTACTTCCGCGGACAAACATTCGCCCTTTGTGTGTGTGTGTATGCTTCAGGGGTAGAAGAGAGCCCCAGAAGAGGGGACCCAATACTTCCACTGTGTGTGTGTGTGTGTGTGAGTGTTTGTATTTGTGTGTTTTGTGCACGCATGTGTGTGTGCTTTGCGTGCGCATGTGCGTGTGTGTGTATATGGTCGTGCGTGTGACTGGAATCCAAGGGAGTTCATTAAATGTAGGGGACAAAGCGTATACAGGTTGGGACGCGCCCAAAGATGTCGAGACACTACCCTCACACGCCCAAAGAAGAGCCGGTGGTTCTAAACTTGAGTCTAACCAAAGGTATGCGTTCACACATGAGGCGGGCCCCTCGCTCCATCCTCTCCACGCAATCACAGAATCCTTACCCTAAGTGCGAGAGTGACTTGTTGAAGCGACCCCCTTGCTTTCAGACACATCGAATGTCCGCGAATGGAAGAGAGGGAGGTTGCATCACGGGGAGAAAGCGCTCGGAAGCTTCCCCTTCCCTCCCGCCGTCACTCGGCCCGCAGCACTCTGTGACTGAGAAATGAGCAAACCCCAAAGACCGTCGTGGCTGACCCAGGTTTTTACTCGTGGACTTGCGGCATCGCAAACTGGAGGTCACAAATCAAGTCGCGGTGACGACCAGGGGCTTGCGCTGAAGGCTGGGACCATAATTGATTTAGGGTTATAGAGTTGGGGTCAATCTTAAGATTAGTCATTGTGGGTGATATTGAAGTTAGGGTTAGGAGTAGGTTATAGTTAGCCTTAGGGTTAGGAGTAGGGCTAGGGTTAGGGGTAGGGGTAGAGTTACTTAGAGCTAGGATTGAAGTTAGGGGTAGGGGTAGGGGTAGGGTTAAAGCTAGGGTTAGGGTAGGGGTAGGGTGTCGAGACTAGGACTCAGTGCTCGAAAGCTGGAGGGGATGTGGGAACGGAGCAATTCAATTTTGTGAAGAGTAGGAATGGACGATGTGGCGTGTCTAGCCTCACCGTCGAATTGGTACGCCTCGCGGTGATACTCGAGGTAGAACTGGGAGCACGCGTGGATGTATTTCCCGTAGGGCCCATCGGAGTCGCGGATGTCGTCAAGATCCTTGGCTGCCACGCTCGAGCAACGCGGTTGCTTGCTTGTTTTGTTGGAGTAGGCGACCATACAAATTGACAATATCATATACATCACTCGAGCAACGGGTTGCTTGAGGCCACAGGATTGCGCAATCTCTTGCGTCAACAGTCGTAGGGACACGTATGTGTATGTGCACGTGTGTGTGCACACGTGGGGCACATCGTGTCATAGTGAGCCCACTCAGAAACTTTGCAAGCACAAAATTGAAATCAACAAAAAAGGATTAAAGGGCCGACACCACAGATGGAATGAAGAGAGGCGGGTACTAATAACGAGACAAAGTACAATAAATCCAAATAGAGGAGGAGAACATGGAATACATTCCTCTCTACGAGTAGCATAACAACAGCCGTGGCGGGACGCAGTGCAATTTGACAACAGCCCATGAGAACGCTCGGGCGAACAATAGCCGCAGGGGAGGCCGGGACGCGCGCGTGCACACCTGTCAGTACCACCTGGTGCGTGATGTTGATGCCGACCGCGAGCACGTCGGCGCCACAGGTGAATACCGCGTCCGCCGCTTCCGGATCGCCGAATATCTGCCATGGCCGCAGAATGGAATGACAGAATCAAATGACACGTACAGTGACCCGTCCGAAGAGAAAACGGAGCAACGTGGAGTCCCACGCGGGGCAACGTGTGTGTGCTCCCACGTGTCGATCGTTTTTCGAGAGAGTGGAAGGAGGCCAGCCGGAGCAGGCACGGAGGAGAAGGCCGAGAAGGGGCTGTGCACGAGTATCGTCGGGGAGAAAGTTGAGAGATGAGTGTTCCCGCTCCACGTGTGATAGTAATGGAGAAAGTGCATCACGTGATCATTCTTCTTTGAGATAAAGCTCGATATTTTTGGGGTGAAAATGGACAAAAACTTGGAGCATGCAAATTGTAAGATGTTTATGCATAAAATATGTGTGCATGTCAGCATTTGTGTGTGTGTGTGAGTGTGCCTGTGCATGCACAGCGGTGACAGATGAGTATATTAACTAACAGTTGTGCATATAATGTAGCCGCATGATATAGCCATATAATATAGCTTCATAAGTAGCAAAGGTATGAAGCATGCCAGTGCATATACGTCACACGCTGTCCTTCAGAACAATAATTGAAGGAGATGTTGAGAACAACGTTTTCAAGTTTATCTCTGACATTGCATTGCCGTTACAGACGTCGTTGAGATTCAGTCCGGTGTAAGGATAGCCAACTTACTCCGCATGACGATTCTAGTACAGAAGAAAAAAAGAATACCAAAACAAAGTGAAGGAAATAAACAATAGTCAAACAGCGCGCCATTTCACGTACGACTTCTACTGCACACCAAAGAGCAACGTCTCCACCACGGGCGGGAAGTGACTTGATGCTGTCATACAAAATGCTTAGAACAATCAAGACTGCCCTGACACACCGGAAGACGTGACCGGTACGACTTAAGACCCAGCGTGTGCGTGCGTGTGCATGAGTGTGCGTAAGTGTGCCTGTGTGAGTGTGCTTGAGTGTGCGTGAGTATGCGGGTGTGAGTGCGTGTATGTGAGTATGTGCATGTGCATGCGTGCGTGCGTGCGTGCGTGTGTATGTGAGTGTGTGTGTGAGTGTGTGAGTGTGCGTGTGTATGTGTATGTGTGGGTGTGTGTGTGTGAGAGAGAGAGAGCAAATGAGAGCAGCGCGGCGTCAGAGGGCTTCAAGAACAGAATGCGTGCGCATTGCAAACCAGCACACTGAAGCACTGCCCACGCAGATCGCCTCACCATTTGTTAGGCGGTGTTCTTCTCAGATCAGCACATGAGAGCGCAAAGTGCTGTCTTTGGCTTTCTTCTACCAGCACACGCAAGCTTTTGCACGACAGCCCCTTGCGCAAAGGGTGAACTCATCTTAGTTCGTCCCTCACGCAAAAGATGCCTTTACGCATACCGTCGCAGCAGGAGCCACAAGCACACAGGCGTGCGTGCATGCGCGCGCGCGTGCGTGTGCGCATGCGTGTGTGTGTGCATGCACGTGCATGTAATGATGCGTGTCCACGTAGCGCAAATAAGATGGATGATCACACGTATACAAGCACGCACGCAACAGACCAGGGATGACAGGCGGCAGATAGCAAGAGGAGAGAGGCCGGAGTTAGCCTCCGCGCGTGCGATGCGTATCCGCCATGATGCGACTAAGATCACTCTATACACTCCACAAATATACATAATATATTCATAGACAAGCGCATTATCCTAGGCACGCGCCTGCGTGCAGCGAGTCCTAGTGACAGAATATAACAGTACTCTGTACATTCCACATAAGTTTGCAGACAAGCGCGTGGGCTGTGAGGGGTATGAGTCAGCGGAGCAGAAGAAGTGGGCCCCACGTTGGCCTCCGCGGCGGGGTTGACGTTGCCGTTGGCGAAGAAGGCGCCGCCCAGCACCACAATCTGCGCCACGTTGTCGACGAACGAGGCGTCCAGCGTGATGGCCTGCCCATGGCCGCCGCGTCGCACACAGGGAGATCGGACAGAGGGAGAGGACCGAGCGCATTGATGCGGGTCATTCTCGCGCCGTTTTTGAGACACCGGGCATCATGTGTGTGAGGTCACAGGCGTACCATGTCGTCGCGCCAAGAGAGGACCGAGAGAGGAAATGCAAGAGAGACGTCTGCTTACTGCAAGAGACAGAGCTCCATATGAATCTGCACGTGCGGCTGTTGCATTCTGCTTGATGGGTGGTGCCTGACGTGCGAGGTGTGATTTATTTGACGTGTGATGTAGTATGATATAATATAGTATAGTATGATAAAGTATCATGAGTATGATACTACACATCAACGGGGTCGCAGCTGGCGTTTTCACAATACACGGGATGTCCTGAGGAGCAAAGCGCACGCACTCATAGAGCCGCGCAGATTTCAACAGCGAGGTCGGTCAACGTGCCCTTTCATTCAGGTTTAAGATAGGATTTTTTTCTTCCAAATAGGGATTCTATGTGGAGACCCCCACCTAGTGCGAGTCACCTATGGCCCTTGATTTCTTCAAGGTTGACAGTTTGGGGCTCGCGGTAAGGCTCCGGAGTCCCAACTGGCCGTAACTTCAATGTGACGCTTCGCTTTGGGTGCAACTGCGATGCCCTCAAAGGGATTGCACGGGACCCCGCACGTGGCTGCACCTTGGCGAGCTTTGCGAGGGGGGGACATTTGAGCGTCAGGGTCTTAGGGTTGACTACTTGGTCCGAGTTGACTTTTGGCTCCAAGTTGACTTTTTGGTTTGATACGAGGGCTTCACAAGAGGGAAGGTGGGAGGGCCCACCTTGGCGAGGTTCGTAAGGGGCCCCAGCGCGACCACCGTGATTTCTTTGGGGTGTTTTTTTGCCATCTCCACGAGAAACTCGGGCGCGCTCTGGCGGACGGCTGCCCCCTTGGGGGGGGGCGGATGCGTGTTGCCCAGGCCGTCGGCGCCGTGCACAAAGTCAGCGACGCGCACCTTCTCTAACCCCTGGGGAAAGTTGGGGGGGGGGGGGG
>WELA01011413.1:26693-40445 GCA_009602735.1 Mesotaenium endlicherianum
GGGGGGGGGAACAAAAGAGACAAAAACAAAACAAAAAAAGGGGGAGACCACAGATGAAGCGGGGTAGAGCACGCTGTCATTTGTTTCTCTGCGACAACGGAAGGAAAAACGGAGGGAACAAGGCTTTGGACACGCAATTGTATGAATTCCCTGGAGAACGAGGAAGGAGATATGTGACAGGGAGGGACCAAGCATCACCAACTCTGCCACAGAAAGTCAAAACTGGTAGCGCGCACTTTCTCTCAACCTCTGGGCGAAGAGCAAAGGATACCAGAGAAAAAAGAGGGTGGGGTGGGGGGGGGGGCTACGAGTGCCAACCGTAGCAAAGCGAAGAAAAAATTGAAAGGAGGGTCAACTCTGTCAGATGCGCGAGTGCAGCATGAGGGGCGAGAAAAATCTGAAAAGCGTGCAGTAGAAAAAGGGGGAAGTGATGAGAGGATAAAAAAGCGAGGCGGAGTAAACATGCAGCGCCCGGGGCCCCTTGAGCACCATGGAGGAAACGGGGTTGGAGAAGCAGGGGAAACGCGACCAGCTGCCGACAGATGGCAAGGTCAGGAGAGGTCGAGCAGAGGTTGAGCAGTGCAACCAGAAAGAGGGGCATGAAATGACGGCGCTGGCAGTTGCTTTGAGCCGAACGAGAGCAAGGCAGCAAGGCGTAAGGGTCGGGGGAATTCGAGTCTGGGGGTTCAGGGTTTGGGGGTTGCGCTGGAGCACTTGGCTTCAGGGGAATTTGAAATTAGGCTTAGTAGGAGTTAAGGGTTAGGGTTGAAGGGGCCGCACCATGAGAGTGCGGAGCTCCCCCTGCGCCACGGGCACGTCCGGCCTACCTGCCAGCTCGCACTGCCGCCATGATAGAACCCAAACAACCGAAACAACCAAAACAATCGGGAATGATTGAAACGATCGCAACAAACCCAGCCCCCNGTCGTGGATGGGGGCATAGACGACAAGGAAGGAATCGGGTTGAAATGAAAGAATTATTGAAAAGGGGCATGCGGACGCGCTTTGACCCCGGCATGCGGCTCTTCCGAGCGCAACACCGTCGAGGGAGGGGTACTTCTGTAAGGCTTCTGGGTGTTTGAGGTTCAGGAGCAGGGTACGGGTTTAAGGTTCAGGATCAAAAATTAGGGTTTGGGGTTCAGGGTTAGGGGTAGGGTTCAGGAGACAGCGCGTGAGGCTAGGAGTGAGAATTGCAGAAGGAGCGTGCTAGTGATGGGGGGGCAATTGAATGACTGGGGTCCATCTGAGAGGTAACACTTGAGAGGTGCAGAACCGCGGGGAGAGGCACTGCCCGGCAGCAGCAAATAATAGGAGACAGGACCCAGAAGCGGACCACGTGTGAACTTGGGCGGTGTTCGGACGGCTCCGGGGTTGGTCTCGTGTGGTTGAGGCATACAAGCAAGGAATAAAGAGGACCAAGTGGGGCGCATTGAGATAGGCGGTGCACGTGCGTTTTTGGATTGAGGGCGAGGAGGGAGATACGTAGGAGCAGAAGAGGTCGGGCTTGTTGGCACCTGGGAGTGGGCGTTTGGACGTCTTTGCTTAGGGTTCGCAGTTTAAAGTTCTTAGGGTTTTGGGTTTGAGAGTTTAAGATTTAGGATTTGGGTTTGGGCACAGGAGAGAGAACTGTGGAAACAGAGCAGGCGGGGCGCTCTGAAAGTGGCAGTGAGCGTTCGGGGCTTTTACTTTTGCTTTTGCTTTTCGCTTTTTGCTTTCTGCTTTCGGGTTCAGGATGCGCCGCGTGAACTAAGGGAAGAAATTTCCAAAGCGGACCAAAGTGAAATGCGTTGCAAGTGGCGGTGGGCGCGCCGACGCCTACAACTAGGGTTTGGTTTTCAGACCTAGGCATTTGAGTTTAGGCCCCGGAGCGAGAGCCTTAGAAGCGCACCAAGTGGAGCGCGTTGGAAGTGGCGGTTGGCGTGCGCACGTTTCCAAAAATGGTGGTCAGCCCCACCACGTCGAGCTCCGGCGACTGAAAGGCGAACAGAATGGCCATGGCGTCGTCTGCGCAGATTGGGTGATGTGCAAGAAGCACACACGCACACGCGCACAGACATCCACGCACGTGCCCACATACACGCACGCACACGCACACGCACACGCACGCACACCCGTGCACACGCACGCACGCACGCACACGCACGCATACGCACGCGCACACACACATGCACGTGCACATATACACACTTGAAATGAGTGTCATAGAAACACGTATATAAATGAAATATGTGTGTTGCGGCGTGGCATACATGCACACGTATATACATACACAAGAACAATGTAGTCCAGGTACTAAGTATTAAAGCTACGAGCGAATGTTGTAGTGCTATAAAGCGCTACAAAGCATAAGGACATTCATAATATACATGTAGAAGTGCGCCAATCACACCACTTGAAGTTTGTAGTGCCATCCACGTTAGAATAGAATGCCGGTGAAGTCTTTAACATGAAGACTCTCAATAGAGATATGTGTATGTGTGCGCGCGCGTGCCCGCTCGTGTCATGTGCGTCTTTATGCGTAGGCGGGACTGTGAGTGTGTTCGTGCGCAAGCCGGCACAGACACATAAAGCTCCACTAACGCCCGTTCACACCTGTGTGATATGCTCACCACCACAAGTACGTACAAACTTATGCATGAGTTCACACGAAAGGTTTAAATCACAGTCACACCTCAATTTATATGACAAATCTTTTGAGGTCATAGAATCAGAATGATGGCAGAACACTTATAGAATCCGAGTGAAGGGCTGAGCGGAGTGACGGCAGAACCTGCATGAAGTTGCATCTAAAGGACTAGATGTGAGTATTCACTAGCTTACAAATACCATGAAGGCATGAAGGAAGTACGCTCGCAATTGTTGCCACATGTGGTCACATGTCACAAGGCACAGTTGCCACCTGGCACAGGGCACATGTGTGGCAGCCCAAAGCAAAAAAATGGATTCAACAAGGATGTGTCATACATATTGTCTATATTATACGTCGGTGTGCATGTGCGCATGCTTCTCTCAGTGCATATTGGCCGGGTGTTTATATTTTGTACTTGTATTTGCGCTGGTGTGTGTGTGTGTGTACAGAAATGTGCGTGTGTGTGCGCACATAAGTGTATGCTCAAGTGTGAAAAGAGAGGTCTATACATTTATATGACGAGGAAATGCGCCACCTGTGTATTGTGTCATTACGTGTGAAGGTGCATGCACATGCGAGAACATCCACAGGGCAATGTTTACTCAGACACTGCTCTCTGACCACTGCATGCGCTCACGCCTTCAGAAAAGCCAAGCACCTATCCTTGAGCTGTCACGCATTTTCGATGCTGATTATGTAGTGGAGAAATATCAAGACAGTACTCTCCTGTTTATGATGTAATGTATATACAATACAAATGTATGCATGTATATTACACTATGTACAGCCACATACATACATCCAGAGATGTTTGCTACATGTATGTGTCTGTCTTTGTCTGTGCTCACTGAAGCCTGGTGCCACTTGCGTATGACTGAGCTTGCTGTAGGGAGTGCCACCTAGGCAGGCCGGTGAGAGCTGATGTCAGGCGGTGTGTGCTGACGTCGGGCAGAGCGTGTGTATGCATGTGTGCATGAGCTCGATATCCCTTACTGCGGTAACTCTCGTGGGATGTACGTGAGTACACAAACAGTCCAAAGCTAGATACAGTAAAGACATTCTATCCACCCCAACCCTGGCCCTTGTCTCTAGCATTGAGGGAATCTCAAAGACTGCATGCACACTTGCCAGTATTGCATGAAGCATGTGGTGCCTGATGTCAAGGGGAACATATTTGCTCACCTATACCAGGGTCTGTGTCAATTATGATCTTCTTTGGCTTTCCTGCTCCATCTCCTCCAACTTTCTGCATCTTTTTTCTTTTCTTTTTCCTCAATCAAGTGCCTCCAGTTTCCTCCTTCTTGATTATTCTCTGAAACGAGACAGCTCAGCAGAAGTTCTTACAGTCACAATTAAGCTTGTGATACACCTTGTTTATGTTCTCTGAGGTGCTCAAGCCGACGGTGTAACAATCAAGGCGTGAAAGGAGCAATGTTGCTCTCAAGTTTGTAGAGCAGGCAGGACGGACATGGAATGGAGATCCAGTTTGGACCTATATGAGCCCTCTCCTAACGCTTACGACATAAGGTCCCCCAGGTTTTTGGAATCCAAGAAGCAGAATACCGACAAAAAAGTATCAGGTGGCTTTGACTTGAGTGAAAGACGCTGGGACCACTCGTTTGAATGGCTGTGTGTGATGCTTTCGAATAGCCTATCTCTCGAGATGTGTCCGTATTTTCGGTTGAAATTGCGCATACATTCACATACTAGCACATGAAATGCGGGTACAGATAGAGTTTAGAGTTAGGCTTTCTATGCATATGGCTATCCTGCAGTAATCCGAGTCTCAGTCCGAGTTGGTATGCATGGGCTTTCAATGCGCTCCTTTCATATTTGACTTCCGCTTAGGTGGCAAATAGTGCAGCAAAGGGAGTCGATAGCATTTCATTGGGAGCAACTATCCTGAAAATTGCTGAAGATAAATTATTGAAGTAAGACGATGACGACCGTACAAGTATCATCGCAAAGGCCGAGTCTGACGATCGTTGATAGTGGTTGAAAGTACATGCTGTACAAGATAAGTCAGGCTAAGAGTGGCAAAGTTGGGCTAAGTACCAGTGAGCTGCCAGTGAGTGCCACTGAGTACCAAGCTCTATGTAAAGCAATGTACGGAGTCGAAAGATGACCGGAGAGCGATGATTACTGGCAACCGACGAGAAACACTCAACTGGCGATTCCTAGTGATGTTGTGTGCCTGACCAGACTCTACCACACTACTCAAAACCAGCTGAGGAAGCTAAGCGACGAAGCACTTGGCCGTCTGAGAAGCACCCTGTGCCTTCAGCCACTGATTATCCCAATGGCGTGTGAGGCGTTGCTAGCTTCCAACGTTGGGTCTCTGCTGGGCTTGTCATTTAGCAGGTAATTTCCGAAGTTGTGGTACATGACGCAGATGCCGGTATGCTGGTGTCCTATTATGTTGCAATTGGTACACAGGGCGTATAGCACAAGCCGTATAAGAAGTACTTCAGTTTCTGCCTTGGGTCGGATGGCTCTTCAGCGTACTCAATTGTGTTGTTGTGAGACGAAAATGCAAATGCAGTTAGTTTCTACCGTCAGTCTTTACCACATGAGAAGATTTCAGCTTGTAAATGCACGTTGAAGTGAAGAGTCGGAGGGGCAGGAAGAGCGAGGGGGGGCTAATTTCTACTTGACGCTCTCTATCTCCCTCGCCGTGTCTTTTCTATATTCCTCTATGAGTGAAGTGAATGTATGCATGCAGTTTTTCCCGCACACCACAAGCAACGGGTGATATACGCACACTTTAAATGATAGATAATACTCGTAGCTCTCATATATTTGGTGTTAGGGGTGAACCTCGCCTTCAAAGTTATGCATAAGTGCCCTGTTGGGAAAAGTTGCTACTGCATCCATTGGTTCCCAAAGAACACCACATTCTGAGTGAATTGATCTCGTTTCCCCCCCATGTCCTTCCCCTCCCCTCCCCTCCGCTCCCCTCACAACCTCTTTCCACGACGCAAGCCACAGAAGGGAATGTGGCCTTTTGTTAGTGCAAGGGGTCAAACTGCTTCTCTCTAAGCATAGTGGGAAGAACAGGAGTGCTGTTGACTTTCTCCATAGAACGACCTTTTTAAAGGGTTGACATGCCTGCTCCCCTGGACTTGGAAGAAAGGAGGAGGGAGGGCAAGAATGGCCTGCATATGCTCGGACCTTACCCGATGTATATTTCAAACAAATATTATTGTTGGAAACACTAGCAGCAGTCACTGACAGGGGTACGTATCCGTGCTGCTCCCGTGGCTCTGAACCTGTGCCAGGTGTCAGGCTGCGTGTCTTGCCAAGTCAGCTTACCATGGGCGGCAGCTGGCAGTCCCCCGCCAGGTGTGCCCATTACCTTCCGTTGCCCTCCATCACTGCCGACCTGCTGCTATGAAAACGAAGTAGTCACGTGCGAGCCACCGTGTCGGGCGCCTCGCCAGTTATTGTGCAGGCAATGTTGGATTTTAGAGTTAGGGTTTGGTTATCCTCAGCATATGGGGGAGTATGAGTTAAAACTCATCCAGCTTCCCGTGACCCCTTCCACCCAAAAGAGCCTGCAGCAACCCAAGGCCGCTATCAAGTAGGAATTGGCAGATGTCAAGTGTATAGGCCACTTATGGGCCCCCACTGGGGTTCTATAGCTGGAGAATTGAGATTAGAGTTAGCGTTAGGATTAGCGTTAGGGTTTAAAATAGGGCTTCTGGGGTCAGGGTTGCACAGCTGCAGGACTTCTGTGTACGCGCATGCTCCCAGCTCTCATGCCCTCTTTTGGTGCACCTCTGCCCCTCTCCAGGTGACGCTTCAGACACGACAGCAGAGCAGGCAGCGGTTGGGGGGGATCAAAAAATCTTCCCCACCCCGCCGCAGCCTGCGCCAGGTTGCGGCAGCCGCCGGGCCGGGCGGCAGGGAGGATGAGGCGGACGAGCCCCGCAAGAAAAGCATTTTCGAATTCGTGACGGACAACCCGTCGAGCCGCGGCGCCATCCAGATGGAGAACACGCCCGCCGAGGACAACAACATGGGCGAGATGATTTCCGTGAATTCCAAACCCTGTAACTTTGACCCCGAAACCCTAGACCCTAATTGTAGGCTTAAAAACTTAACCCTAACACACAACTCCCCAGCGCTACTTGAGCCCGAGTTGATGACCCTTGCGCCTCCGGAAGCCCCTGCTCTTCCTCAAAGTAAGCCCCCGGAGAAGCACACCTAGTGTTGGCGGCTGCAGTTCTAGGCCAGGTAGGTGGGGGTTTCAGGGTTTGAGATTTTGCCAGCGGGGAGGTGCGGAAGTTTGAGAGAGGCGAAGCTTGCACACAGACGGAAGCTGGGTCAGGTGAGCTCTAAAATTAAAGCCTTGGCTCTCTTTCAAATACAATGCTCACTCACATTCCAAGTTACCCTAGCCCTAGCCTAAATTGTGACACACTGTGTTCAAGTCCGCGTGCCAGTCATTCAAAATCGGTACTTAGTCCCACGTCTTTTCTGGAGCCTCCTGGCGGATGAAGCAAGCTTTAACCCCAGCTTTAAGGTGCGACAGCCCCTCAATGGGTCATCAGCCCTGAGGGGATGGCTGTGCAGTAGGTACTCAGAAAACCCTAATTTAACCCGTTCAAATCTGACACAGTCCCTTAACACTTATCAGTTCTCCCAGTATTGAAGCCTGAGCCTGAGGTCCTTAAACCCTGCTTCCCGGCCGGACCTACTAGACGCTTTGCTAGGCTCTTGACACGGCTCAGCCTGAGCAGCCTGTGTTCAAGCTGGAGTCAACTTGTAGTCAAGGCTGGGTCAATGCAAGTTGCTGCTTAAGTGATGCACTCGAGCACCCAGTCTCCTCATTTTGAGAAGCTGGCTTGAAGTTGGTAGCTGGAAGGCTTGAGCACCGAGGCATCTCCGCGTGCAGGTCCTAGTCTGGATTGAGGGTCAACGCCAGGTCAAAGTCAACACAAAAGTCAAAGTCAATGCCAAAGTCAAAGTCAAAGTCAACGCAGATGTGAAGTCAAGTCAACATGCCATGACAATTTCAGTGCCAAAATTGGTGTTAGTGGCATTTAGGCATATAGCCTTCAGTCAGACGTTCAAACCGGAGACACTGTGGGGAAGCCATGTGGCACAGGTGTAAACCCCCAAGTGCTCATTCTTTCTTAAGGGTATTATTTATAAATTTCCTTTCAATTGTTTGCCAGCCCCAACCTTGTCTGCACCCTAGGTGTGGACTGGCGGCCCAAAGTTTTAATATGCCTTCTATCCATCTTCTTGTGATGTACATGTATACGTACATTGTGCATTCTATCTACCATACGTGTGTTGGCATAGATATTCATCAGCAAGGGGTTTCCTGCAATTTGATGATAGTGTATCGGGTCATGTAAGCTGATGAACGTGTCAATTGTTCACTTTTGCGTTTCTGTTTGCCTTTGCACTGGTTAACCACCGTATGGTTGTGCCTGGGGGTGGCTCTGGGTGTGTGCGCGTGCGTGTGTGTGCCGCCGCGCGTGCGTATGTGCGGAGAGCAGAGGATAGAGGGCAAGGGGCGCGACTTCGGGCGGCTCGTTCGGAGCGGCAGCTTCATCCACTTCGTGCGCGAAACTGGTGAGTGCCCGCTCTTGCTCGGGCTTGCTCCCGCTTGCGCGTGTGCTCGTCACTCTGTCACCAAAAAAAAAAAAACAAACAAACAAAAAGAAAAAAGAAAAAGCAGAGTATTGTTAACAGTGCCCCCCCCCTGTGTCTCCCAGCCCGCACTGGTCCCCTCAGCGCGCGGATCTGACCCCGGGGGCGCGTTCACTTGTGCACTCGTACTCACAGCTTGCGGGTTCTCTGAGGCGCAGGCAAGAAGACCGACCCGCTCATCCTCTTCCTGCACGGCGTCCCCACGCAGTCCTATTCCTTCCGCCTTGTCATGCCCCAGGTGTGACTGAAACCCTAAACCCTAACCCCGCGTCTAACCCTGCACTTCTAACCTCTGAAGCTGAAACCCGATACCAGAGCTTCGATGGTTTGTCTTAACCTCATCTGATTGGGGCTTTCCTTGCCTCAGCAGTGGAGCTCGACCTCTGCCCTCCCCCCCTGCATGCCCTCCTTTGCTCCGCAAGCAGTCCCCTCCCTTGGCCGCCCTCTCGACCCGTCAGGCCCCCCACCCTACTGCGCAGCGGCAGTTGCACGCGCCACTCCAACCATTTCACGAGGAGCAATATTCAAATTCGGAAGATGCCGGCTTCGCAATGCGGACTCGGTTTGAATCTCCGAGAAAAAGAATAAACCTCCGAGGATAAGCCCTGCTTGAGGACCCGCCGCGCGCGCGCTCGCACGCCTGGCGCGTGTGCGTCGCCCGCCTGCGCTCTTGCCTCCGGATCGGCGGGTCGACGGTGGTGGGTGCCCCTTTGCGCGTGTTCGTGTCTGTGCGCGCACGCGTATGCCAGGTGGCGGAGGCAGGCATTTGTGTACGTGCGTGCACGTTTGGGTGTCGGGGACATCCCTATTCTCCTGTGTGCGTCCCAATTTGTACGGTATGGGTGTGTGTGTGGGTGTCGATGCCAATGTGGGTGTGAGTTGGGGTGCGTGTGCGGCTGTGATGAGTGCGGATGTGAACATGGGTGTGAACGTGGGTGTGATTGTGGGGCACCGGGTTTTGATGCGGGTTTTGATGTGAGCGTGCGTGTGGGTGTGCGCGTGGGCGGGTGGGTATGTGTGTGGGAGTGCACGCGGGTGCGGACGTGCGCGTGGCTGTGACTCTGGCCGTGGATGTGAGCCTAATTCCCTCGTAAATTTCGATGCGGGTGGCGGTGTGGGTGCCGCCGCGGGTGCCGCTGTGGGAGTGGGTGCGGGTGTGGGTGTGGATGCGTTTGGGAGCGTGTGTGGGTGCCGGTGCGAGTGTGGGTGTCGGTGCGGGTGTGGGTGTGTGGTGGAGCGTCAGTTTTCGGAGAAGGGGTACCGGTGCATCGCGCCCGACGCCATCGGGTTTGGGCTCAGCGAGAAGCCCCAGCCCGAGTACGACTACGCTTACACAGGTATCAGAGAGCACGCCACCTCGTCTCCTTGTGCCACTCGTTTGCTCGACGTGTTTGTGTTGTATCTCACGAGCGCATGCGCACACGCACCCAGGTGCGTTGACACACACACACACACACGCGCACACGCACGCACGCACACACGCACACACACACACGCACACACACACGCACACACACACGCACACGCACACACTTATTCACACGCAAACACGCACACACACGCGCACACACGCACACACCTATATGCACGCACGCACACACGTAGAGACAGACAGGCACGCATATATGCATGTGCTTTCTCATGTGTTCACAGAGAGTCTGCAGATCAGTTACGGCGTATGCATATGCACATGCACTCTCAAGGCACGGGCAGTGTGGGTAGATACCGTTACTGATGATGCAGACGAGCACTTGCTGAGAGGAGGACAGAGTGAAGGAGTGAGCCCCTCCTTGCGGCGTTAGCGCAGTCAAGTTGCCTGAGGTGCACGTCCTTCAAATACACATAGCCGCCTCACGCACGCGCATGAGCGATGCCCCGCATCAAGCCCAGGTCTTACTCTTTTAGTATCTGCTGACAGCGACTGAGGCTTGTGGCACTCTCTGTTGCGTGGCACCGTCCGGGCTGAGATTGTGAGCAGCGCTTTCACGTGCTCAGAAGTGAGAGAGAGTTGTGTAGTGCTAGAGTGCGGCAGGAGCCACATGCACGTATCTCTGAGTGCCTACGTATGATTCATGACGTGTACATGTGTGTGCGTGTGTGTGTGTGTGCATGCGCGGGCGCCCGTGCCCGTGCATGCATGCGCATGTGCGTGTGCGTGTGCACATAGGTCTTCATTATCATGCGTATTCCATGTAATGTAGACAAAATACTTACGTGAAATGCACGAAGGTGTGCGTTTGTGGATTTATTTCACACACCTAAAGACAGCAATAGGTGCACATACACACACATTCGCGTCCATGTGTCCACTGATATACGAGTATGCTACTGAATCCCCTCAAGTACATGCGTGTCCGTCGCATCCACAGGCTGCTGCACGCTGCTGCGCGGGAGCCCTCTCTTCTGTCGGTGGCGCTGCATGTGCACACACAGAGAGATCAAAATATCCTCTTTGCATGTGCACGTGGCATGTCCATCCACCAGTGGCTACGTGCGTGTATGCTGCTCCGCGCGCGTCTCGCCTCATGCTGGAGAAGTGCAGAGGAGTCGGATACGACACTAGAGAAACATTCATCTCGGACCAATCGACTGCGTTACCTTTTTTTACTACCTGCATTAATTTCTGAGGGGGGAAAGAAAAACTGAATGCGTTTCTCTTCCTGGTGGTGGTGCAGAGGAGGCGTATCACGAGCAGCTGGACCAGCTGCTAGATACACTGGAGGTGGACGCCCCCTTCTACCTTGTTGTCCAGGTACAGCGCACCTGCACCTCTGCCCCCCCCCCCCCCCCCCCCCCCCCCCCCCCCCCCCCCCCCCCCCCCCCCCCCCCCCCCCCCCCCCCCCCCCCCCCCCCCCCCCCCCCCCCNCCCCCCCCCCCCCCTCTTTCCTGCGCGGAAGCTGGCCAGGTGGCGAGACAGCTGGACCTCGTCTAGGTCGAAGCAGACACGTGTACATTGAGTTTTCTGCGTGCAACACTTGTAAACCCAAATACACCAGGTCTAGTTACTTGGTGCTGTTGCAGGCATGCAGACCACCACGCCCCGAAGGCCACAATACTGAGATGGTGGAACATACAGGTGAAGAACACGTGGTCGGTGTGCTCACGGTACATGTGCACACACGCACACACACGCACACACGCGCGCCCCCACATGTGCACACACACGCGCGCGCGCGCACGCGGACGCGTAGACCCAGCTTATATGTTCTACCATCTCAAAGTTGGGGCTTTGCTTATGCGGTGCTTTGCATGCGTGCATCAGCACCAAGTATTCAGGCCCGCCGAGCTCTGCCTTTCATTCTTCCTTCTCCTCCTTTTGCTGTTGCTGGGGGGCACAGTTGCTCGAACTTTCCAAGGGAGCCACAAGAGTTCCTTCTTGTCCTGTCTCCTCCTCCCCTTCCTCATTGTTCTCCTTCTTCTCCTTCTTTACCTCCCCCTCTTCTGGTTCTCTCTCCCCCTCCTCCTTCTCCCTTCTTCTTCTCCCTCCTCTTTCTCCTTCTTCTTCCTCCTCCTCCTCCTCCACCTCCTCCTCCTTGCTCCGCCATCTTCGTCTGCTCTGTTGGGGAGGGGTATTGGGGGGGAGGGGGTGTTGGGGGGGGCGAGGGATCGAGCAGGGCCTGGTGCTAGGATCGTATGCCCTCTCGTGGGCGCTGCAGCACCCCGAGCGTCTCATCAAGCTGGCCGTTCTCAACACGCAGCTCTCGACAAAAGCCATCTTCCTGCCATCTGTCTTCTACCAGCTCAGGTGCGAGCGCGCTGCAAGGGTCAGGAAGGCCGGGGAAGGGGGGCATGTGGCCTGTTTGCATGTGCCTGTGTGTGTGTGTGAGTGTGTGAGTGTGTGTGTATGCGTGCATGCCGATTCCCGAGCGTGTAGTGAGGTGCCCCCCTCTGCGGCACACTCCTTGTATGTGCGCATGTGTGTGTGTGTGTGTGTGTATGTGTGTGTGTGTGCACGTGTGTGTCAGTGTGCTCGTGTGTGGACCGTGAGTGTGTGTGTGCGTGCGTGCGTGTGCTTGCGTGCGTGTCCGTGTGGGTGCATCTGTATGACTGGCGGGACACATGCCGATTGCCACTCGGCCAGGACGTTCCATGCTGACGCCCCGTCCGCCTGCTGCTGACACGTGGCAGGATGCCGTTGGTGGGCGAGTTTGTGAGCCAGAACGCCATCCTGGCCGAGCGCTTCATTGAGGCAGGCAGCCCGTGAGCTCCCATCCACACGCAGCCCCCCCCTCCCCCCCTCCCTTTTTCCTTCCTCCCCTCCTTCTGTCCGTGCGGTTGTTCTGGTCAGTGCGGTCAATGAGGACCAAGGCCCCTTGCCTCGCCGGGCTCCGTTGGGCCGGGAGACCAGGAGCACGCGCGTAATTATTTTTGTCAGTGAGAACGGGGGGTGGGCTTGGTGGGCACTGCTGGGCCGGAAGGCCAGGAGCACATTTGTCATCTGTAAGCAACCCGGTCTATGTGGTCGATGTGGTCAATGTGGTCAATGTGGTCAACGTGGTTGGTCGGAGAGAACAAAGAGAGGGTGGGTTGCGCGTGGTGGGCACTTGCCGGGGCCAGGTACGTGGTGGAGAGCGACGACGCGGACGTGTACCGCCTGCCCTACCTCAACTCCAGCGACGCCGGCTTCGGTAACTGGCTCGGCCTCTCTCTCACTCCGTCGCACCATCTAATATCGTCAGGCTTGGCTGCGTGCGTTGAATTGTATTGACTTGCGTTGACTTCTCTTGACTGGTCTGCCTGACGTCAACTCGAGACACTGTGATACCTTGGTGCATGCCGTTGACATCCGCTCTGATGCAGGGCGTCGCGGGGAATGCTGCCCAATGCGAGCTCCTCGACTTCCCCCCCTGCTTGCATCCGCTCGCATCCCTCTCTCTCTTCTTCTTCAGCCCGTTCCAACTCCAATCCGCCCTTGCCATGCCCTCCCGTTGCAGGCACCCTGGCTGCTGGTGTTTGCACCATCCTCCTCCTTCCTTGCCGTCTGCTGTTATGGCACCTTCTCCTCACTGCGTGCAGCCCTGCTACTTGAATCCGCAGCACCCGCCCTTCCCTTCCCTCATCGCGTGTGTTCCAACTTGCTTCTGTCCACGTATCTTGGTTCTGCTGTTACGGTACCTTCTTGTGTGCAGCCCTGCTGGCCACATTGCGCAAGTACAATCCCCAGGTGTCGGCAAGTCAGTTCGAGGCCGGCTTCAAGCCGGATAAGTGAGTCCTTGGCTCCTCCTACCCTCGCCCTTATTCTGAAGTAGAAGCCGGCTTGAGGGGACGTAAGGGGGGGTAAGCGGGGAGGCAAGAAGGAGAGGTGGACAGAAGGCCCGATAAGTGAGTCCTCGGCCCCTTTTGTTGTTTCCCTTGCCCCTTGATCTGAAGTTGGAGCGAGGGGTGAGAGGACGTTGGGGAAATAATAAGTGGAACGGCGGGAATGCAAAGATGGCGAGGGGGGGAAGGGAGGGGGTGGT
>WELA01011413.1:40537-51772 GCA_009602735.1 Mesotaenium endlicherianum
GGGGGGGTGGGGGGCTGGGGAGGGGATGTTTGAAGAAAGGACGCAGTCGCTCTTTCAAGCGGGAGAGTGTGATGAAGAAGAAACAGATGCCAGAGTTCTGCTCTTGCGCAAGAAAGCTGAGGGCTCGTCGTCCGGCTCGGGGTTCTGGCATCGAAGGATCGGGGCCGAGTTTTGATGCTGTGTAATTATGCTCAAGGTGAGCCACGGAGCATTTTAGTCTCAGTTGGATATCTGGGCTTGCTGGGGCTTCTGGTTCTAGCCTTTCAGTGTTGGTGGTTCTAGCTTTGGGGATGTGAGGTGAGGGAAGTGGCAGCTGGGGTACGAAGGTCTTTTGTTTCTGTATCATGAGGCGACAAAAGTGTGCGCAGAGCAGGTTTATCTTGGAAGGAATAGACGACGCTAAATGGGGATGTATGCTTGCTCACAATGATTTTGGCCCTTTCAACCCAGCCGGGAATTTCTAGTGCTAACATGCCTCCTGGGCAACCAACTGAAGCAGCGGCAGCAGCAGCGGCGGCGGCCGGCAGCGCGCGCACAATATGCGTGCATGGGCAGTTTCAGGCAGAGGCCTCGGGCTGTCTTTTCTTCTTTTCTTCCGTAATCAAGCATTTGATAAAAGAAAGAAATTATCATGAGCATCATCATAATCAGCACCGTGTCAAGAGTAGTAATCTGATGCTCCGCTTAAGTAGGGGGCAAGCCCGCAACCTCCGCTTTGAAACTTTGATACAATGGCGTTGAAGGAGAGCGTGGCAAATGTCAGCAGAGAACCACCCGGCACCGGCAGCCCCACGGGGAGCATCGTATCTCTCCTTTTTCTCCTCTTAATCATTCGAGCCTCGTCTTCGCTCTCTCGAGCCTCACGGCCCACATCTCTGATGTGTCCTTTCTGTGTGTCTGGCGGGGGGTTGCGGGGGGCCGCGACCATGGCTGTTTTCCTGGCGGGGTTGCGTGCGTGCGTGCGTGCTTGCGGGTTTGGCTGTGGCTGTGGCTGGGGTGTGGGCTTCGGTGTGGCCATGGGCGTGGGCGGGCGTGCGTGTGTGTGGGTTATGAGCTGGGTGTGTTTGCATTGGTGGGGTCGTGGGGTTTGGGGGTCGCGTGCCGTGTGTGTGAGGGGAGTGGGTGTCGATGTGGCGGCGGGTGGGGATGCCAGGTGGACGACGCCCACACACGTGGCGTGGGGCGTCAATGACAAGCACTTGGCGCAGGTGAACGCGGAGGCCTTCCGGCTGATGAATCCGGAGCACATCACGACCAGCATGCTGGAGGGGGCCGGCCACTTGCCGCAAGAGGACTGGTGCGTGCGCTTGCGAGTGCGCGCATGCGAGCGAGCGCTCTCGCTCTGTCTCTCTCTCACACTCTCATGTGTGTGCGTGTGTATGTGTGTGTATGTATGTCTGCGTCTTTGTCTCTTTTCCTTGTGTTTTCCTCTCCGTCTCTCCCTGCTTGCTTTCTCGATGTCTCTGTCTCCTGCTTCTGGATTATGTTCTCTAGTTTTGGGGGAGATGTGAATCATTTGTTCCCTTTCTGTTCGTGTATTCTGCTGCGCAATATTCTCGGAGAGTCATGGGAGAGACTTAAGAGTTGTTCCTTGCCGTGGCCTTTGTTAGGATGTGACAAGCTTGATCTACGCTGCATCTGGGTATTGTTTGTTGACGTGTGTCATCATCAAACTTTCTTACAATATTTTTTAAAACTACCACTTATGGGCTCAGTAACTACATCACCATGTTCATTGCAATAGCATTCCAATTTTATAACGTCACTGAACAACGTCAATCAACACCTGAAATGTGCTTGAACTCTGTCCATTGCATTTAAACGTGGTCATGATGGCCCGTAGCGATTGAACTGCAGCGTTGCTGTCTGCCGGCAACATCTTGAATATATAGTAAAAAGTACTCTTGTATATGTGCACGTCTCCCTCTTGCCTGTGCTCCCTCTCTCCCTGTCCGCGTGTTTCAAGCGCAAACCTATGAGACATTGCAGTACCATCCTCTTGCAAGCTTCTCCACCTTTTTTCAGACCTCGTAATGCACTTGCATCGCATCATTCCTGTTATTCAACTTCGTCACGTGTTTCTCTCTCTCTCCGTGTGTGTGTGTGTGTGTACGTGGGCGCTCGGCAGGCCTGAGAAGGTGGTGGACTCTCTGCACGCTTTCTTCAGACGATCTTCATAGTTTGAAGCAAAATTAGATATGCATACACTCACTCTATTTCAGTAGGTATGCGTATGCTAGTCCTTTTTGTTGCGTGCAAACAGTGCGATGCATGGGATCTACAGAATGTATATATCTGAGTACATAGTAGGCCTTGTACATTGCGTCATGTGAAATAAGTGCAAATCTGGTGTATTCTACAAGACTTTGTCTCTGGGTATTTTTGAAGTAGATTGTGCAAATTCAGTGAGCTTCTGCTGGGTTGATTTGTTTTTTATCTGCAAAGAGGAATGTGCTAGTTGTGACCCTAAACAAATTAACGAAGCTATGCCAGCTCTTTGTAATGCCTTGTGAGAACCACGTTCTCGTACAGTCATCTATTTACTTAGTATACACAGCGTACCAGTACTTTTTTTCCACAATCCCTTGCACTGAGTAGCTTTAAAGCTCCTCACATTTGGCCCGTGGTATGCCCTCATGCAAGGGTACGACTCTTGTTGTGCAAGCAATATCTGTAAGATCGTACCCATTACCGTCGCTAGTGTCATGTACCTTCTTTTTGGCAAAGAATACTTGGACTGTAAGAAGTCATGTACTTACAAAGCAATGCACATTGTGGCGTGCTGGTCACTTTCACATTGCGTCACGAAAAAAGTTCCATTTGTGGTAATGATTAGTCAACAATACTTGAAAAGCTCATGAAGGAGTTTTATGAGCTGTATTGTTGTTATGCGCCCGAGTCTTAGACTTGCCACTTCCGAGGCACGACAGGGTAACTTATGTATGCCCCATGATTGGTCAGTAGCCCTTGCAGTCAATTCAAAGATAATATAGTTACTTCTGAGGAGCACTACTCCTCGTCCTGAAGCTAGGACAAACTTCTCACACTCCATCTTTCTATGTCCCCAACAAACAAGTGTGCACCATCGGCAGGCAATGTCTTGCAAGTGGTTGAAGCCTCATCATCTTAATCAGGAAGTGGAATGAGAGATTGTCTACCGGGTTTTTCGATGGTGAAAGTCTGCTGCACAACACCAGCTGCTTGATTTTTTCCTCGATCGTAGCTAGTTTACTAGCTTGGTTGGTGTAACATTACATTAAAGTAACAGTGTTTTATGGTTTTCCGTAATGAGGTGTAAGAAAGTCATTACAACTAGTCACCTCGATTTGAAATACCATAAGGAACCCTTGCCCATGCCTCATCATTTGAAAGGTAAAGCTACACTGAACATTCTGCAGTTCCAGTAACACACCCCCGCGGTAATATGTATTCACCACTTGTTTCCGAAGTACTACCAACCAGTTGAGGCCACCTTCCTCAAGAAAGTGCATAAGCACGTCTTCATCTTAGGCATTGCTATCCCCGTGTGTTTCAAGCTGTAGGTGGGTGGGAACAAGGGTGCCATTTTTATTCCTGTTGCATCTGCAAGACGAGGAATCTGAGCTTTGCAAAGGTTTGGAGACAGGCAGACTTCTGTCAGGCAACGATCAAATCTACAACCACTCCACTATCAAGCTTCCATCTTGTGCTTTAAAAAAAGGCCATCGACATATACTAGGGACAACTTAAACTCTGCCCAGCTTCACGCGGTAGGAGCAAGCTAAGGGTCCCAAATACAATGGATCTCCATGAGATAGTCTAAGAAGGCACAAGTGAAGGTGCTCATTAAGTAGCAAACATGCTTTATTGACGGAATAATTATTCATTGACGATGTAGCACTTAATCAAAAACCGGATATATACTAATCAGCCTTTCTACCTCTCAAACCTTTTGCGACACACGAAGCTGGTCACTAATACCTGACGCATTCATTCTACTTCAAGCACCCCCCTCCCCCCCCAACCACCAGAAGGATAGTCTTGGGATATGAAAAGTAGTTCAGCCCATAGCCATGACTTGATGTGCAAATCAAACACATCGACCAGAAACTTCCTACATGACAGATGAAACTCAGAAGGCCCAGAAAGCTTGGCCTGACTGAATTTAAGCCTTCTTGACAAGAGGCTTCACCACCTCCCAGGTGAAGTCGGGGTCATCCCTGCCAAAGTGTCCGTAGGCAGCCGTCTTCTGGTATCTCTTGTTGCCTCCACGCTTCAAGTCCAGGTGGATAGACATCATGCCGGGCCTGAAGTCAAAGTTCTCCTTCACCAACTCTAGAATCTCATCGTCGGGGATGGTGCCGGTGGCATAGGTGTCAACAAAGATAGACAAAGGTTCTGGGACACCAATCGCATATGACACCTGCAATACGTAAACAGTAAATGTTAGATGTCAATAAGAATACATCCAAGCAAAGGTTAAGGTATGAGAATCATTGCTGCCACTGTACACCCCATATCTCAAGCCCCACTTCTCCAGCTCTTCAACTTCCAAGGGAGTTGCAATCAGTGGAATAAGACCACCCACTATCACCACCCTCAGTCTCTTAGAATCCTCAGACACCCCTTGTTTTCCTTCTCTCTGAGAGTGAAAAAACAGGCCACTTTGTGTTCTCTCAGATGTCCCATTAAGATACTCCTGAATCTGCACACACCAGGACTGAAAAGCAAAGGCGCTCCCATTCAGATGACCATAATGTAGCTAAAAACACATCCCACTGACTTAGGTGCAAAACCATGAAATCTGTCAGCTCTGTGAGCCCGAAAGTTAATTGAAAAATTTCCATCTTGTGTGAAGTGATCCCATTACTGGCTCTTTTCAATAACTTCTACACTCCCCTTCCAGTTCACCCTCCCATCACATCCAATTTGCCAAGGATAAAGAGAGTAGGAGTCTCACCTGCACAATGGCACGACGGGCAAGACCAGCTGCCACAATGCTCTTGGCAGCCTGACGCACAATGTAGGCGCCAGATCGGTCAACCTTGGTGGGGTCCTTGCCGGAGAAAGCACCACCACCGTGGGCACCCCAGCCTCCGTAGGTGTCAATGATGATCTTACGGCCAGTAAGGCCAGCATCACCGTGAGGTCCTCCGATGACAAAGCGACCTGAAGGGTTCAAGTGGAAGATGGTCTTCTCGTCGAGGTACTTAGCAGGAATTACAGGCTTAATGACATGTTCCCTAAGGTCAGCAGCAATCTGATCGTTGGTGACAGTCTCGTCATGCTGCAAAAAAAAGAAGGTAATTGTCAGGATCATAGCAAGGACTCGGGAATAATCTGAACCCTAGTATCTTCATTCAAAGCTTAAAATGGTTCAAAAAACCACTTCAACCAGAAGTTCCTTGCAATACTTTCTGAAGGCATCCAGGTAGTGACTTATTCGAGAGGTAGACCCCAGAGACTACTGCACAAATACTTGCAGTACTACCAATCATTCTCTACAGGATCAGGATAACATCAGCATACTGCTTCACTTTTAAGGTCTAAGGAGAAAGAAGGCTTTACCTGAGTGGAGATCAAGACGGTGTGGACACGAATGGGGACCATTGCGCCACCCTCGTTCTTGTATTCCACTGTGACCTGGGTCTTACCGTCAGGTCTCAACCAGCTGCAAGAAGAAGATCACAATATCAGCATGCATATAGACAGGCATCTTCTTGTACTCAAAGAGAAAGATTCCATAGGAAAAATGGCAACAATGAAGGTTTGACCATCACCTGCAGGTGCCATTCTTTCGGACTTCTGTGAGCTTGGCACCAATCTTTGTGGCAAGGACGTGAGTGAGAGGCATCAACTCCTCAGTCTCGTCAGTGGCATAGCCAAACATGTGGCCTTGGTCACCGGCACCGATGTCCTCGGGCTTCTTTGTTCCCAAGCCGTGCACACCCTGACCGATGTCAGGGCTCTGCTCCTCAATGTTGACTAGAACCTGTGCACACATGATGAACCAAAATAAGGCCAGAGTATACTATAAACTCCCTGATAGAGATAGTTAAAAAGTGGTATGCGCATTGTCCAGTCAGCCTCTCCAAACAGAAAGTGAAGGCAAGTCCATTCATATGTGAGCTTCATAAAGTTTATCTTTCACCTTCAAGAAAGATCGACATCCGAAGATAACCAAGGTGAACACATCTATATTCACCAACAATGTATGTAATGGAGGTCTGGGCTTACCTTGCAGTTGTCACAGTCAAGGCCAACTGCAGCTGATGTGAACCCAATCTCGCGGCAAGTGTCACGGACAATCTTCTCATAGTCAACCTTGGCCTTGGTGGTGATCTCGCCAAAGACCATCACCATGTTGGTCTTTGTGCAAGTCTCGCAGGCAACCTTGCTGTCGGGATCTTGCTCCAGGCAGGCGTCCAGTACTGCATCGGAAACCTGCAAAAATAAAATGTCCTGTGAGCTGGACCATAGAGAGCACTGGAGCGCCCTACCAACAGATTTGGCCAGCACGGAAACCGTCTCATCCAGCTGATGGGTGCAGAAACAAATAAGGGTTAATGATGCATCTGTCAAAGAACATAATCAAATTTTTAAAAAACTATGTGTACAGGTATCTAAGCGCATGAACGTGAACCAACGTACACATTGCCTGCTTGACAAACTGAATTACCTGATCACAGAGCTTGTCAGGGTGACCCTCATTGACAGACTCCGATGTGAAAAGGAATGTACCAGTTGTCATTGTGGCTGTACACACAAAGCAACGAAAAGGTTACCACAGCTCATCGCATCCGATACATCCATTGGAGGACAATGACCATCACAACTGGACGGCATAACACTAAGCTAAACCTCAGGCAATTCAGTAGCAGCAAAACAATCAAGTCAAGCTAATCCTTCATTTGTCTACACTAAAACACACTTCCAAGTGGCTATTTGGCTGCTCGTTGAGAAATCCACAAGCACACAGAGACACAAATCACAGTAGATTCAAGCCAACACATATCCTAACGCAGAAATGACGATCCTTCTTGAACCTTGGATAACATAGACAACCTAAGGACCTGGATGGCTTCAACTACATACGTGACAGAGGGCTTAGTTTAGCATCCACTTGAACGCTGCTTGCCCGAATCATAGATCTTTGACTGTCAGAAACAATCTCTCCTGGCACATGTGCCCGCATCTGCCTGCTAACTGACTGTGAAGATAGATGACAGAATGCACTGAGCTTTTGCTTCATTTGAGATTTTCGAGAAAGTGCTTCTCCGAGGGAACAAATAGAAGGGCTTGCATACTGCACCCTGCATCGAGATGCAGCATGTTGGCAAGAGTGAAGGCCAACCTTCAGCACTACAGTGACTGCTGCAGAAGATGAGAAAATGGCAGCCATACTTCTTACATATGCTTCAAGAACTAAGCAATGCTCATCCGTATCTACACAACCTCCCTGTCTTCTCCCCCCTCACAATCCGTCTGGGTGTGGAGAAAGCCAACTGGACGTACCCGAAATTACACGACGCAGAGAGAAGACTTACCAAGTGCTGTAACTTAATCTCAATGGAGGAAATGAGAGCTCGTGGTAGAGATGATCGCGGCGCCAAGAGACCTGTGCAAGCAAATATTGAAGCTTTCTGATTGTAAGATGATGCACAATTGAAACGCCCTTCCCGCGCGCTTGTTTTGTAGGGGCACCTTCACGGGCACATTCTTCTTCAGGGGGCCAACCATCACATCCTTCCCGAGGTCCAATGCGACTGCTTGATTCTGCATCTTCTACACGGTTGTTGTTCACCGGAGGTACATTATAAGGCCCAACGATGTAGGTAATCCGACGCTTACAAGCGCGAGATAGAGTCAAAAAGGCGATGGCGGACACAGGACCTTCCATGACCGGCCGAAGCAGGCCAAAGTCCTCTTTGTTGACCCCCAAGAACGTCTGACCTCATCTGACTTGCGCCAAACCTACACGAACTCCATCTGGGAAAAAGCCGATCGGCAGCTCCCTGCCGCGTATCTCGCAGACTTACACGCCTGATCCATATCATTTATTGGTCAAACCCCTCCCAACTCTAGGTATTGAACCTGTGCCTACTGTTGTCAATACGCGGTTGCGAAATGTTTTCTGCTACAGTTCGTTGTATGTGGCCTTCTTCAGTACCGTTTACCGGATTTTATAGTGAAAATAAAACTTTGTTACGTTCTTTTCGTAGCAGGGCCAAATAGACTGCTTATAGATGAGAAGAGTGGAATGCGATACGCTCGGTAAATGACACATCTAGTCTTCAGAGGTCTCTAGGTTCCTCTTAACCAATCAAAAACGCCCAATCAACCATGTTGAAAAGCGGCACCAGTACCGAGTTGTTGGTGCTCGGAAGCTTCGTGATAGGACCGTCCTAATCAGTCCTAATCCTGTATTGTGCAGTTGGCCGCAGTGGGCCGCAGGCTGCAGGAAACGTGGAAGATTCTGGATGCGATTTGATTGGTGCTTTTACAACGCCGAGTTCCCGACTGTTGTGGCGATTGCTCAAAGAGAGCATGGAGATTAGACCTTTATCGCCGTTCATCGCCGTCGATATTGCGAGATTCTTGTCAAAGCAGTCGGCTGCTGATGCGGTTGCAGGCAGCTCGACCGGGCGCGGAACGGTCCTGACCCTAGTGCATCTCTCGGATCAATGACCGGCTTTGAATAGTCCCCAACCTGTTGCCAGCTCCAGCGTCAGTATGCATCTCCTACAAATTATTGTCCCGAGGATGTGGAATCTTTCAGTGGAAATATGTGCCATCAATTTCACCTACATCACTGGTAGGTATGCAGTGCTTTCAGATCTGCATTGTGAACGTTAAATACTGCTACACGAACACAAATACAAAAATATGACTTTAAAGAACAAGTGCATGGAGTGCAAGATGCAGGACCCTAGAAAACATGAGCATATCTCTTAATTGCACAATTTCAACGCTAAGGCATCATTTCTACTATGCTAAGTTGAGCTCACACATTACTCTTTGGGCGCTGGCAGAATAATATTTCATCAAAAGTTATTATGGAGTTCTTCACAGCAAAAGTTATAGTAAGATTGAAAAGTGCATGAATTTCTTTTTCTACGCCCAAAACAAAGGGTGCGTAATGAAGAAACGTATGTCTTTCATGCTGATCAGTGTAGCATCTCAAAGAAGAACAATGTAGTATGATGGATAGAGGTTTAACATTTCTTGTACATGTTAATCAATGAATTGAAACAAAGAGGTAATCACCAGGTTCAAAAGCAAAAATAATCTGTAAACCTACAATCCACAAATCAAAGTTCAAACAATCTCTTCTTTGAGCAGTCTTCAATGTTTTGATACCTCAAAGTCGGATGGACTTAACTTATATGATACCAAATTTCCATTGCAGAGATGATGCTACGCATTTCCGCAAGTGTTGTCTCGTATTTAATGTACAGGCCTGCCAATCAATATACACTATGACGGCAAATCAATAACAGACCACCCACTTAACATCAGTGGATATGGTCAACAGCGGTCATAGTTACGGCAACCAGATGTGTTCACAACATACTGGCTTACTCTCAATTCTTTGAAAAGCTCACCCATCATATGAGTATGTTATCTTGTTCTCACCACCCTGAGCTCACTTTGCAGTCTCTTTGTGTCTACAAGAAACACACCTCGGACAGATTGCCACTCCGGCTACAGGTCCAAAGACCAGCCGAAGTTTCCAACTTATTTACAGGGAGAAGTACCACACACAATTTACACAGTAGAAGCAGATATACAACTTAACACGCTTTGACTGGCTGAATCACGCAGCAACTGACGCCGACTTGGACGCCGCCTGGTCAAAGGCAGCAACAAAACTCTCGGGGGACTGTGCTCCCGAGATTGCCTGCTTCCCAATCTGCAGCCCCCCAGCACCCACTCACCTCATCAGATTCATCCTGCAGCTCGGAGGAAAAGCAAGCCCATCACATCGCCCCCACCGTCTCCTGACAACTTAGCTGGAGTTTCCCCGTGAGAGCCCTCACTGCTAGATTTCAATTGCAAGCGCTGAGATTGTGTACCACTCTCCAGAAGGTACTGATCCATTTCCAGCAGCAACAGCAGCCAGCAGCAACAGCAGACTTACTAGTGTCACATTCCGAAGAGACACTGACACTGAAACAACGAGTTGAAAACACACATCAAAAGTCCATCCACAATATTCATGTCAGCTAGCTTCTCAGACTAATCCCCCAGCCTGTCATGTAATCTTTCAGCACGGGCAGAACCACAGACAGATAGCGGGTTGATGTGCGCAACACGTGCGATACATATCACTCACCCGAAAGAAGGGCACCCCAGAAACGCCAACTCCAAACTTGCGCAACTCCTCCTGAACCTGCCAAAGCCACGAAGCCCCACTCGTGAACCACGCTGGCAGTTTCGGAAAGGCTCCCCTTTCTCTGAAAGGGAGAAATTTATTCAAAGAACCTCGCCCTCCAGTGAGAAGAGCGCATGTTTCAACAGGCTTGCCCTCCACCTTACAAAAGAGCGAGAAGATTTGAAAAGCCGCCTCCTCCTTTCAGGATAGCAGATAGTGCTGCTCCAATGGCCATGCCCAGCTTCAAGCTCTAACCTACTAGTGCACATTCTGTGCTGCAATTGACTTATCCCGGGAAGATTTCAAAAGCACTTGTATGAAATGAGTTCACCGGATAAAAAGTACGGAAGAGAAGACCGAGCACAACCACCAAGCAGCAACATACAAACGCAGCCGCAGACACAAGCAGACAGAATCAAGCATCACACACACAAGCGTCACATACACAGCATCCGAGAGGCGCTCCTAGGGGCAGAGAGGCACAACTAGGGGCAGAGAGGCACGGCGGAGGGCACGGCAGAAGGCACGGGGACCACAAAGTGAGCAGAGTGCGCACCTCAGGAATGCCATTGGTGGGATCCTGGAGCCATTCACGGGCGCCCTTGAGGCCGACCTTCTCAGCCGCCGCCACCAGCACCTCTCTGCCAAAGAGTGCCCGTGCATTCATTCTCACCCCGTGTTAATTGCAGGAGTTGTCTCTGTCACTGTACGCAGCGCGCACATCTCTGCTTCCCTCCACACACACCCCCGCCAAACGGGCCCGCTTTGCAGCTCGCACACGCGCGCGCGCGCGTGCGTACAGGCAAGCATCGCGACCACTGAGCAACAGCACAAAATGTCTGTGCCATCACTCACTCATCACTCCCCTCTTCGACCCCCCC
>WELA01011413.1:61172-71870 GCA_009602735.1 Mesotaenium endlicherianum
CCTGCCCCCTCCCCCCCCCTCGGTTCCCTGCTGCAGACATCTTCAGGTTCGACCCCAGCTTCCTCGAGAACGAGGCGCGGTACGACCAGTTCAAGCGCGAGATTCTGGACCTCGACTCGGACGACGAGGACGACGGCAAGGGCAGGGGCGGGGACGACGAGGAGGACGGCGACGACGGGGAGGAGGAGGAGGAGGAAGAGGAGGAGAGCGAGGACGAGGAGGAGTACCAGCAGCGCATGGAGATCCAGGACGCCACGGAGACGAACCTCATCAACCTGCGGCGCACGATCTATCTCACCATCATGGCGTCCGTCGACTTTGAGGAGGCCGGCCACAAGCTGCTCAAGATCAAGCTGGAGCCGGGGCAGGAGGTGAGTTGCGCGCGCAGGAGCCCCAGGGAGATGGGGGACTGCGTCTCAGCTTGCGCGGTGTTTTCGCTCGCGCGATGTTTTAAATGTCCTCTCTTTCTTGTGTTGTATTTTGAGTGTGTGCACGGTGCTACAATCGCGCCCGTGTACGTACGCGCTGTGTTTTTTCTGGCTCTGCATCCCAAATAGCTTCAGTGAGTTGAGCGCACCCGTAAATGTGTATGAGTTTGAGCGTCCCCATGTGTGTGGCGTCGTGCTTGTTTCATGGATGATGTGAACGCACCTATGTCTGTGTGTCGTGATTTTGTTGTGTGACTTACACATACGCTGATCTACTGATGGTGCTGTTTTGCTAGACACTTTTACGAATACATTCAACTATACATACACCTGTTAACAAAAATGTGCAGAGATAAGTACTGTAGATGAATTGCATATGTAGTGTACAGTAAATAATGTACTGGATGATTGCATTCCTTTGCTTCTAGGCCACCTCTCCACGCACTCTTGAGCTCAGCTTTTGTGCAACTGGTTCCATCAGCGGCGCGTCAGGTCAGGTGCTTGCTCACTCGCTGCAGCTGGTGTGCCGGGCACAGGCATGGCCGTCCGATGCGCGCTGCCTGTGCGCCTGCTTTCCAACTACTCTTCTCATATGCCACCCGTGCGCAAGCTGGACTTCTTCGGACAACCTGCAGTTACTGACGTCCGCGTCTCCTCTCTTGTGCTTGCATGTGTGCGTGTGTGTGCGTGCGTGCGTGTGTACGTGTGTGTGCGCGATTGTGAACGTGTGTGCGTGCCTGTGTGTGCCGGCGTGGGCGTGCATGCGTCCGTGCGTGGGCAAACCCCCGCCGGCGCGCCGATGCAAACGCGGGACTCGGCTGCGTCACCTTCACGCATGCCCGTACGACAACACGTGGCAATGGGCGGCGGCGGCGGTACGGGGGGAGAACGCCAGATGGAGCTCAACGTGATGCTGCTGGAGTGCTGCTCGCAGGAGCGCACGTACCTGCGCTACTACGGGCTGCTGGGGCAGCGCTTCTGCCAGATGAACAAGATCTACCAGGAGAACTTTGACCAGTGCTTCATGAAGCAGTACTCGATGATCCACCGCCTTGAGACGAACAAGCTGCGCAACGTGGCCAAGTTTTTCGCGCACCTGCTCGGCACGTACGCGCTGCCCTGGAACACGCTCGGTTACATCCGGCTCACCGAGGAGGACACGTCGTCGTCGTCGCGCATCTTCATCAAGATCCTCTTCCAGGAGCTCTCCGAGCACCTCGGCCTGCGCCGCCTCAACGAGAGCCTGGCGGAGCCGAGCATGCAGGCGTGCTACGCCGGCGTGTTCCCGCGCGACTCCCCCAAGAACACGCGCTTTGCCATCAACTTCTTCACCTCCATTGGTCTTGGGGGGCTCACCGACGGCCTCCGCGAGTACCTCAAGGATATGCCCAAGCTCATCATGCAGCAGCCGCCCAAGGGGGGCTCGGCGGCCATGGCGGCGGCGCTCGCAGCGGCCGGCGGCGGGAGCGGGAGCGACGACGATAGTGGCAGCGGGAGCGACAGCGAGAGTGATAGCGGGAGCGATTCGGACAGCAGTGGGAGCGGGAGCGATTCGGACAGCAGCAGCGGGAGCGGGAGCAGCAGCGAAAGTGAGAGCGAGAGCAGTGAGGAGGACAGGGACAGGAAGAGGAGGAGACGGTAGGTAGGGGGGCGGAAGAAAAGTGCAGGCTGCGGAAATGGCTAGGCAGCCGGACAGCTTGGTTGTCGGGAAAGTGTGCATGTTTTTGGGGGAAAGAGAGAATGAAGAGGGAAGTTGGGCAGCTGTAGGGCTGCATTTTGGAGGTTCTACAAGGGGGAGTTGGAGGAGAATGGTGGAGTTAAGGGAGGAGGTAAATGAGAAGCGCAACAGTCGCATTACTTTTGGCTATCCTCTTTTTGTGCCTCAAGACAGACTTTGGCTTTTGTGAGAACATTTTGTTGTTTTTTGGCGATCGACAAACTCTATCCAAGGGTTTAATGAATGTTCGAAGTGGTGCATAAGTCACGTGTTGGATCTCCCTGCTCTGCACTGCTAGCTGGTGTTAGCTGGCCATACGTAGTTTGTGTGAATGATGGAATAGACAAAGTTTGTGCCGTTGAAGAAGCCTGGAAGTTGGATGTAATCACATTGTATACGCAATAAACCACTTGCACAACTTCAGTAGTTCTGTTTTCAAAGCAAAAGAGTGATGTGAACGATCTTACTACTCTTTATATTCACTACAGACTATTTTGGAGAATGGGTCAATTTCAAAAGCGTTCCTAGTATGCACAAAGTTCAGTTTACTACCATCAATTTTGAATGTGTCAAAATTATTTTGCCATCACCACGAGGCTTTCCAGCCATCATTTTCTTTGGCTACAAGAGCGGTAAATACGAGCACAAACCAGTGACTACATAGCTCCTAAAAAAGCTTGCTATCTTATCTCATTGACGAAAGCTGAAGAGCACAGCCTTTAGTCCACTTGGCTGATAGTACGCGAGTGCATAAGAGACGTACTCATTATGGCTTCAAGTTCCCGAGGCTTCTAAAACTCTCAAAGAGGAGCACAGAAGAGAAACAATGGCACGAACGATTCGCTTAAACCCATTCCCGGGCAACTGCTACTAGCTCCAGACTAGAGGCTGCTGGAGGCACTAAAGCTGGCATACTGCGTGTTCAGGCTAGCCTAAAACAGATGGCAGGAGACTCCTTAGGGGCTGGAAAAGCGCCACATCATTCCTAGGGAAATAGGCAAGCGTTGACAAATCGAAGGCACGAAGCTTCAATCGATGCAAGTCGATCACAAAGCAAGTGAATATAATTTTCTGCCAAGGTCCAGATTGCTCACATCGCTTGCACAAGTCCTTTTGCACCAGAAATTTGTTATGCACAATAGTCCTGCACGAGATCACATGCGACCTGGAGGGTCCTGAAGTTTGCACTTTGATTGAAGGACATTTACCTGCTTGTTATGCGTACATCGTCTCAAGAAGTGTCAGGTGGAATACTAACATGAGATACAGCGAAGTACAAAAAAACTTCGATACAATCACAGAATGGCATAATAACATTTTACAGACTGAAGTGAAGAATACACTCACTTCACACAAGTAGTCCCTCACAAAATCATTGTGGACACTCAAAAAAGCACTGCAACAGCTTTGTATTGGGCGTAAGAAGAACACTTCAGCCAGGTTAAGAAAAAAATGGTTAAATAGGAATATACACTCCAGATTTTTGCAGGGACAGACTGTACAACGCTTTGTGGTCCAAAATAATGTCTACACAAGGTAGGCTACAGGCACACTATGCCGATACACAGTTACAGCCTATGACAGCTGGCTGGTGGAGTACACAAGGAAGGCACCGACTGCCAAAAGGCCGCCGAATGTGAGTGCCCACAAAGCAAGGCCTCCCGAGCCTGCAGCATGAGCATCATCAACAGAAAATCATCAGGAGATGGGGGGCCATGTACATAGAGATAGACCCATGGCATGGAAAAGATTTGTGCACATGGTAAGAAAAGTCACTGCAGGTTGTCAACTGCAATAAAAATCCCGTGACATGATATATGGCAACCATTACAATTCTCGTGTATTTCCAGCCCCCACCCCCTTTTTCATCTAAACAGATGATGCAAGGGGTGAATTGCAGTGTAACAACCCCCTTATCCAGTGAACTACTCCAGAAGCAGGTATGCCATGCACATATGCGAAACACCATGCTTGCAGAATTCCAATCACAAGTGTAAAAGATACGACGATTGCTCACCTCCCTCGTATGTGTCTCCCTTCACGGACCAGGATTCGGGGTCGTAGATTGGGCTGGTCAAAAAGAGACAGTGCAGAGGGACTATCAATCTCTCGGAAATAGATGGTACATGTGCAAATTGAACTGGAATGGCATTGTTCACGAGCTCAAAGTGAGTGAAAACTCCTACCACCAGCATGCAGAGGGGAAAAGCTCATGCATCAGAGAACCATCAAAGACCCAAGAGAATAAAGAAAACCTCCTGGAAATAACCTCCTGGTCATTACCTGTATCCGTCGACGTTGGCACCATACTTCTTGGTGAACTGGAAGGTACCCTTGCCCTGCAACAAATTAAACGATTCATACGACCCATGAGACAAAGGCCATAGCTCATAAAAAGAAATGTCACTTTCAGCAGGTGAGAAGAGATGCCTCTCTACGTAAGGCAGAAACCTGCAGAGGCATCCCTGCAAATGATGCAGGAATAGTTACAATCTCACGAATTACCTTGGCGGGGCTGCCAGAAGCATCCTTCTTGAACCTCGAGTCTCCGGAAGGACCTGGCACATCCAAATGGCACGTAAGTACGCCTTGCCAGCATACAGTAGCCTAACTCTCCTCCAACAAGCAGGCACACCCGTAACCCAAACTGATCTGCTGACTCCCCTTTCATGCCTGCCGTATCAACGCCTCTTTATTTTATTCAAACAGTTACTGCAGAACCAAAACTTGGTATATAAGAAGCTAGTAAAGTAGACAACAGAAACACACCGTTAGGAGTCTTCGTGATGGTCTTCTTGCCGCCGGAGGCTGACACCTTCAGGGAGCGAGAAACTCTGGCAGTCTGCTTGACTGCGAGTGAGGGAAGGGCACAGCCGGACAGGCTGCTCTTCTGAAGTGAGGCAGCGGGTGCCACAAGGGGCACGGCGACGAAGGCAGCAGTGCAGGCAGCCATTTCGACAAGTTTAGGGAGTTGCTTAAGGTACGAGTGAGATGAGAGAAGACGTGTTCGTCTGCCTCAGTATTCACTTAGCAACTTTTACGAATTTGTGGAGTGGCCTTTGCGAAATGGATACCTTACCCCACCTTACTCTTGTGTGCACGTTGCATGGTGTAACAGGGTCAGCCCATAGGTTCACGCTCGGAAAAGGTTTTAGTTTGAGGCCAGATAAATCATCAATAGAAAAAACATAAAAACATGAGATTTATTCACAATGAAATCATATGTCATAGACAGCAAGATGCATATGACATCTATCTTTTGATTTTTACTTCGCTCTCTCGTCGCACATATAAAATTTTGATAGATGGGTCGTCATGCCAGATAAACACCGTGGCTAGTAAGCGAGACCGACCCCGAATCCAAGGAAGAAATAGAGGCCATGAGATAGAGAGCCTTATCCGCTGGCTGTATGCAGGGCCGGTGATCGTGATTGGCCAAATAGGCGACGGATACAGTCATTGGCCGCGATCCTCAATGTCCACGACGCGCGCCGCAAAGCTCCAAAAGCTCGCGAGTTCTAAATCCATGCCCCCTGCTTATGTCGCTTTGGACACTCCTGAAAAGTTATATTCCGGCCATCGCGCTGTATTGATTATTCTACTACTCCAAAAACATGTAATAAGAATGCAAGTACAATGCGTCCGAAGCATTCTTGCATGCATACTCGTACAAAATGCAAGACCCACTTGTAGACCCCCTAGACGTATAACTTCGTCGTGTTTTACGATTCCGTCAGCAAATGCATCTTGTGAAGAAGAACAATCAAGCTTGTGTGGAGGCCACGCAAATCCAAGTTGAAGAAATTGCGACCATGTTTACTTCTTTGCCTGTAAACATCTTTGCTTCGTCTATGCGTCATGACTCATGAAACTAAATGAAAATACGCATGAGAAAAGACGAAGACTTGAACTTGCTAAGTTTGGTCCATATAGTGGTAGAATATTATATTTGGTTCTTTGGATAGATTGTCAAAACATGCAAGACCTTTACGATCGTTTTGTAGATTTTCCAGTGGTTCATGACTTAGAAAAAATATATTGTGAGGGATAAGTGTCCAAATAAGGACACTTTTGGTTTCCCTCAAGATGCCTTGACATCAAGATTACAGCTTACTGTGATTACTACACGACAAGCTAATTAGTTCAGCAATGGATCGATTCAGATTGATTGACATCATATCTTACAACAAATCTACTATCAACATTTTCTTAAATCCGCACATGCACCTATATTCAAAGGTCCACCATATATAACAACCTAATCAATGACTGATTTATGCACCCGGCCCATACATCACTTTGCATTTGCCAGGTAATAAATGGCATAAGAACAATTTCTCCAATTCAGAAAATGATATTTGTTGTCTTTTGAGAAAGTACTCTAATTCCAAGCCCTTCCACTTTCTTTAGATTTTACAATGCTTACATATGTAGTACGTAAACAAGAAGTCCAATCCATATAATAATCAAACTTTATAAAACAAAAGGGAAACGTCCACTAGTACAACACCCTACTTGTGGAAGTGCCACGTTGCCAATCAGGCTCAACTGCTGCTATAAGCTGTACATATTACCAATTCTAAAAAGCAAATCTTTACAAAACTTACCCTTATCGAGGATTCCTCCTACACAAACATCATCAACACTTGAAGAGACACATGCGCAACTCTCATCAAGTTTCTTGTGGAGACAGCTAAGAAGCCTCTCCATTAAGTTTCTTGGAGGGAGCTGAGAAGCGAGGTCCAATCCAAGGACCCCTCCTCTCCATTCGCCACCTGCCAATCAAAGCAAAGACTCCATCAATAACATGGTATGGAAGTCACATAGAGTGCGTATCCATTGTACTCGAATTATGGAGAACAAGTCCACATCTATACCTGCCTGTAACCTGCTTGAAAAGGTACTCTAGACTAAGAAGATATGTTGCACGTGCTTGCATGCACGCACACATGCAAACAAACAGACACATACACACACAACACACACACACACACACACATGCACGTGTGGTAACAAAATTTGAACACGTAAGCGAAGGGCCAGGACCCGACGTGTATGCACACATGCATTTGTGAATCAACGTTCAACCATTCGCAGAGAGAGAGGGAGAGAGAGAGGGGGGGGGGGGCACCTCGAAGATGAGCGCGCTCTTGGGCGGCGAGTCGAGGGCTCTGACGCACACGGCCGCCGCGTCCTCCCTCGTGATGCCACCTGTGCCGGTGCTGGCCGCCCCTTGCGAATTCTCCTGGGATAGAAGCGTGCCATGAGCACACTCAGCACGGGCAAGCGTTAGAGGCGCGCCTTCTACATGATACGAGGGCTGGATACAGGTGGCGCAAGGAGGTGGTACAAGGGCCCATGCGCCAACGCGGGCAGGTGTCCCTGCGACAGGTGTTCCTGTGGCAGTAGGCACACGCGAGAACAACTTCTGACGGCTGAATATATTGTTCTTTTCTTACCCTCTTCCTTCCCTGTTCTTGAGGCCATATATGCAAAAGAAGGCGTTTAATACACCAGGAGTGCAGTGCCTGTGGCCGTGCACAGGCCCAGCACATTAAGGTCTTGTGAGAGGAAGATGGGATGGAGACAAACAAGCGCACCAACATCGTGGGTTGTTGATGTGCCAACAAACACCCACTAGAACAGCGTCTGCCTGTTATGACTACGCCGACAATTGTATGAAGAAGCATCGCAGGTGTCAAATCTGATGTCGAGCCGTGAGCACATATACAGGTAAGACATGTGCGTATATGTATAAATATAGACACGCAGATATTTGTGTACACATACATATACACATATATACACACGCATATCCATATACACATATGAATTACATTTCCATAAGATGTATATTATATATGTATAGTTTATTGTCAAATGATAACAATCAAACTTTGGGATGCTCAGGTCCCCCTGCCAGCAGAGATCATGTATGGTATGTATAGTGATATAAAAAACATGCATGCAGAAAACACATACAAAACACCCATAGCCTTTCCCATATGCACCTTACGCAATCGCGCAGGTAGATACAACCGGACATGCATCGTTGCACACACGCACGCACACACACACACACACACACACACGCATGCACGCACATACGCCCAGTGGCGGGTTACCAAGCCATTACTGACGGCCTATGCTATCACATTATTGGGTTGTTAGTACGAGCTGGCGCGTTGGCGCGTGCGCGCGGACCTGCGCAATCTGCAGCCGTTGGCCGCCGGGGGCGTCTCTCAGCTTGCCGACGCGCACGATGGTGTGGGCGAGGCCCGAGGCGCCGACAGCTGTCTCGTCCTTCTTGCTCTGCTTCTGCGCGCCGCCGAAGAGGGCGCCGAACGCTCCCCCGCCGCCGCCGTTGATCTGAAGGCACACGTGGGCTTGACGGGTGAGGTGTAAAGAATGAGGGCAGCACACGAGGGGCCACTTGGCGCTCGCCTAGAGCCTCAGCCTCATGCTGCTAGCATTGGGGTCACTGACAGGTAGCAGGGTCTTAAAATATTGGCTCGGAAACCTGCAATTAGTGCCTTGCACTCCAGTGTTGGGGTGAAGTCTCAAGAAGTCGGCCAGGACTCAAAGAACGCTCAGGGCAAAAGTAGGGCAACCCCAAAAAGGATATGGTTCCCAAATGTGAGGAGGAGGGGGGGAAACAAGACGTCAGTTGGACACAGCGGCTGACACGTCGTTGGTCTGCACACAGCCCGGGCTTCGAGGAAAAATTTTGGGCTGACCGAACAGCCGCAAAGTAGGTAGCTTCTGTGGGCTTGTACAACCGGGGCAAGTTTCGGGCTGACCGAACAGCCGCAAAAAGTTTGTAGTTTCACAGCTAGGCTCGAACAATTGGGCAAGTTTCAGGCTGACTGAACGGCCACAAAGCTTGTGATGTCGCAACAGGGATGAACACTTGGGCGTCTAAGGCATGTAGAATGGGACTTTGTGAAATTGGCCTCAGAAAGGCAATTAGTTCATCTTGGCGTACTGGGGCATCCTCATACTTACGCGCACACGCACACAGACACGCAACGCGCACACAAACACACACACAGAGAGAGAGAGACAGACACACGCATGTGTACATATATGTACATGTACGTGTGTGTGTGTGTGTGTGTATGTGTGTGTGCGTGTGTGTATGTGTACGTATATGCATGCGCGCGCGCGTGTGTGTGTGTGGGTTTGTTACAAAAAGAGAGAAAGAGAGCGCACCAGATGTGTACACGAACACACACAGACCCTTTGCACGAATCTGCGTGGCACTTGATGTGCATCCTTACAAGGCATTAGATAGGGTCAATCCAGCAATCAGCGGCAGAATTGGCGCGAGTACCTGCGAGAGGAGGACGATGTGCTCCACCCCCACTCGCTTTGCCCTCTCTGCCACCACGCCTATCTGGCACCCCAGATACGTGCCGAGAGTCAGTCTTTCAGAGGACCAGAGTCAGTTATCACTTAGTGCATAGAGTGGTAACGCACAAGAGCACTTACAAAGAAACTTCAACTGCAGCCCCCTCTTCCCCCCCCTTCCCCCCCCCTTTTTGAAATCCCCGCAAAGTAAACAAAGAAATATACTTTATGGTACAATGTGCTTGGCACTGTGGTGGTTTTTTTGGGTATTCCTTGTTGTTTTTTTGGTTTTTTTTTTTTTGTTTTTCCCGCTTTTTTTTTTGGTAGACGTGGTATGAGCGTGCTAGACGATCTGAAAGTCGTACTCGGCGATCGTAATTCTCAGGTCCAGGATTTTAGAAGCAGCACGCAGGCTCAAGATTTAGGGTTTTAGGTGAAGAGCACGCGCCACACGGCAGAGGGCTGCGCAAGTATGATGCTGGCAGGAGCACAGACCGAGCACCAAAGCCAACGTGAGTATGTGTGTGCGTGTTCAGTACCCGGGATGTGGCTCGCTCGCTCGCTTGCAGCGTAAGGAGGTGAGAAAAGAAGAAGAAGAAGAAGAAGAGGAAGAACGAGAGGAAGAAGAAGAAGAAGAAGAAGAAGAAGAAGAAGAAGAAGAAGAGAAGAGAAGAGCGAAGAATGAGCGTAAGCAAGTGGGCGAATGGGGAGCAAGCGGGGCAGAACCCTGGTGGAGTCTGAAGAGGTTCGGACTTGTGGGTTCATTCCAGGGCAGCACCGCGGTGGCAGGTATGAACACCGCACGGTGAAGGGCTCTGCGTTTTGGGTATGGGGTTGGGGCAGAACCTTGGTGGGGCAGATGATGGCGCGGACCCCCCGGAGGGCCGCGTCCACGCTGGCTGCCTTGTCCACAGACCCCACCACGGGCTGCATGCCGAAAACACATGCACACAGAGACACACACACACACACACACACAAACATGCGCACACACACACACACACACGCACACGCACACGCGCGCGCGCCAGAAGCCCACGGAGAAAGAGAGAGAGGGCGAGAGAGGGGCACCGGAGGGACAGCGGAGCAGCCCCAACAACCACGACGGCAGGAAGAGGGGAGAACGGCAGGAGGCTGAAGTCAGGAGGGCGGGAAGTATGCGTGCTTGAGGATGCGGAAAAGATGCGCGCCGGGGGGTTGGGG
>WELA01011413.1:116368-139512 GCA_009602735.1 Mesotaenium endlicherianum
CTCTCTCTCTCTCTCTCTCTCTCTCTCTCTCTCTCTCTCTCTCTCTCTCTCTCTCTCTCTCTCTCTCTCTCTCTCTCGTGCTCCCTTCCTCGACTGTGGTTTCTCTCTCTCTGTCTTGTGTTGTCTTCCTCGCTTGTGCTCACTTACTCTCTCTCCTGTGTTCTCTTTCTGTCCTTTGAGAGCATTCTGGTGCTCGTCCTCTTCTCTCCTGTGCTCTCCCTCTTTCTCTCTCCTGTCGTGCAGATGATTATGTGAGTGATGTCTTCTAGTGCGTGTGCCCCAAGGAGGGGGCGGGGAAGGGGAAAGTCAAACCATTGACTTACTTCACTCCTGAATGGGAATTTCACGTTCTTCCCCCTCATAGCAATCAGCTTCATCAAAGGCGCTTACACGTTTGGTATACGTTTGGGAAGTCAACAAACAATTTGAGAGGAAAAACATCACAAATTCTCAACATTGGAGTCTTTGGCAAACCAACTCTCCTTATGGGGGCGGCAAATTTTGACAGATTTGTGGTGAACGTGACGACACCTGCCAACTACTTTCACGTCCTCCGGCGACAGGTAAACAGTCCACAACTCGAAGTTTAGATGACAACATTTCGTGTTGTCAAAATTTTATACTTTCACGTTCTCCGGCAACAGGTAGGCCACAACTACCAAATATATGATCACGACGGTCAATATCGTCAGACCTTTCTTGAGGTCACTTCCCACCACCCCGGGTGCACTGCCCACATCTATCACCTGTAAAACCAATGCACTGCATTTATCGTACTACTACCATGTATGCTGAATGCATATGAATGTATGAATATACATGATTATATTAATGTATGAATATGTGTGTAAAGTACAAAGACGTACATTAGGTCTTGACGTAATCCTTACAGTATAGGCTCGCAACATTCTGTGACATTGTTATGGAACAAGACAATGGGTTTGCGCTTCTTGACGAGCGTTTCTGAGGTACTCGGATGCACACGCGCAGAGGCAGATACACTTGGTGGTTTTTAATATGTGCATGTTTTGAGAAAAAAAAGCAGCAAGTCACGTTGTTGTTTATAATCTTCAATACATATTGTCACTCTTTATTCTAAACAAACAAGAACCGATTCTCTCTTCCTTTTGTTCTGACCCTTTGTGCTCCCCCTTGCTCCCCCCCCCTCTTCCACTTTTCTTGTCCTGCCCAAATATGCAGGTCAGCCGAAAGTACGCCAAGCCCCTGGTGGTGATGTCTCCCAAGGTAAGAAAGAATAGCTTGTGTACTTCTTGCGACCCTCTGAGTATGTCTTCGGGTGCATTCGGGTGCAGAAGCAAGGAAGAAGCTCCATATGAGCTCATATGTGCGAATTTGGTGTGCTTGGTTCATCTTTCTTTAATTGTGTGGCTATTCTCGTCGTCCATGTAAATGTGTGGTTGTTGGAAGGCGTCCAACACATCCCCCCTTCTCTCCCCCCCCTCCTCCTCCTCCCCCCTCCCCCCTCTCTATTGTTTCGCTAGGCTAATGCTGTCATGGCTGATAGTACACATTAGCTCTGTGCTAAAAAATCCCAGAAATGGTCTTTTCATGTGCCCAAGTTTCTACGCTGCTGTTCACATCACGATGACAATAATGACGTCAGGATTGAATTCGAGACAGGAGAAAAGAAAAAGAAGTCAACGCATTCGGTTGAAACTTAGTCCTGAGTATGTGCGAAGTTAACATCAGTGTAAAATACGGTAACAAGTAAAAATTTATCTTCTCGCTTCCTCTAATGCTTTTTCTTCACTCAACTCTGCTACACATCCGACAACGTTTTCATGTGGGCAGCAGATCGGGAGACTGAAGTATGCGCAGCAACGCATTTCTACAGTTGTGTTCAAACTTTTTGTTGTGTAATAACTCATCTGCTGATGTTGAGTCGAACATGGTATTCACAGCACTCTTGTGCTTGACGTTGCATTTTGTTACACGTTACTTTCTGGGGGAGGTAGTACCTGCTGCACCACAAGGCGTGCACATCCAGCCTGTCTGACATGGCGCCTGGCACCTATTTCAGGTACGTCCGCACCTGACCCAGGTTGCATTGTTCACCAGACCAAGACAAATTATCATTGCATTTTCGAACAAGTGGGTCAAGGTGTAAATACAAATGTGCGAATGCATGTATATACACGTGTGAATAAGTACATACATATATATATATGTACATTTATATACACATGTAGACACATATATATATGTATGTTTGTGTGTATTCTGTACATGCCAGGCTCAAGATATGAATGAGAACCCACGCACATGCACACACGCGCACATGCGCTCCCGTGCGGGCGCGCATGTGTGTGTGCATGTGTGCGTGTGTGCGTGTGGAGCATGCAAGAGCAGGATACTCTCACATACAAACGTGTTTATATGTACACTTATATCATTCGTCTACATGAATGCACCAATCCGTAGAGCATGTCTGTCTTGGCGTGCTCATGCCTGTCTGTGTGGACGTCTATGTCACCAACCTGTACCCAGTTTTTCATCCCGGAGGCCTCAAGAGTCAATTCTTCTCCAGTCTTAAACGCCAACCCAAATTAACCAATCAGAGGATTGTGCTCGTAAGCATGTGGCTTGCTATCATGCACAGGAACAATGTTGATTGCACTTTCTTGCTTGTTCACAAACAGGATTGCCTAACGGGCTTGTGCAGAATCCTTATGATTTAAAAATCTGACGTCGCGGGAATATTGCTTGCTGATCCTTGATGAATTGTTCAAGTGCTAGTTGAGTCGCATGTGTGGACCACATTATGCTCGTGTTCTGTCAACCAAGAGGTTTGTACTCTCTTTTCTACTGTCATTTGAATTTCATAGCCATGCTGCGTTGTATATAAATACACACTTACATATACGTATATGTCTAGTGCATGTCTCTACACATCCGCATGTACAAATCTTTATGGTGATTCCTGCCCATTGAGCGTGCTATGTCAACGAAACTCGTATTTGTTGAGGACATATATGAAGTGGTCAGGGACATCAACGATGAGACAGACATTATCCTGTGAGAAAATCATCCACTACAGGAGATGATGCCAAACGCTCACACATATCGCGATTCAACCGACGTGCAATGAAAGCGAGGGAAACGTAGTCTGACATGTCGCCATGACACGAGGAAGCAGGAGAGTGATTGCGGATGGGGATCCCGCGGACAACATGCGGCGCCTCACTCCTGAGCTGGCGCCACATCATGAAATTCAGAAACTGATTCTTTGCTCCGGCAAGGTAATATTCCACACAGAGATGTCTCTATGTGCGTGTGCGTATGAGTGTGTGCACGCGCATATGTGCATATGTGCATGTGCGTGTGCACGCGCGTGTGTATATGTGCATGTGTGTGTGTGTGTGTGTGTGTGTGTGCATGTGTGTGTGTGTGTGTGTGCGCGCGCGTGCGTAGGTGCTTGTGCGCGCACGCCATGTATGCGTGCGTGTGTGCGTGTGTGATGCACTGACTTCTTATGTTGGCATACGTTGTGCTCTTCATTCCCGTATTTTGAGCTTCTGAGGCATCGACCTGTGGGCGGACGGAATATGGACACAATGTGTCTGTCTGTTCCACATTATACATGCAACTGATTATGCTATGTTTTTTTTTAAATTGGCAGGTGTATTACCACCTGGCACACGCGCGCAGAGCCAGGAAGAGGACAAATGTCGGCCTTGTGAGGCTTGAGCAGATTGCTCCTCTGGCAATGGACCGCATCGCTTCAGTCATTAATCGCTACCCCAACGCTCGTCTCTTCTGGGTCCAGGTGCATCCCCCCTGGCCTCCCCCCGCACAGATACACTCCCCCTGCCCCTTGCCCCGAATTTTCTATATTCTCTTGTTTGCCTAGCTTTTGAATTTTCTACTGGTGACGCGTTGCATTGAGGATTCTTGGCGAACAAAGATATGAACATTAGTGTGTGTACATACTCTTTGGCGAGCTGGGGAGGGGGGAGAGGGAAGGGAGGGGGCGCTCCATCTTCTGCTTTCAGTTTGTTCTCACAACAGTGCGTCCCTCTTTCAATTGCCTTCGCCTTGCGTCTCAATCTCCTCCCTATTCATGTGCTTCCTGAATGTCTTCCGTTTTGTTTCCTTTTGCAGGAGGAGCCGAAGAACATGGGCGCGTGGACGTACGTGCAGCCGCGGTTGGCCACAGCCATCCGGGAGCTCTGCCCGACGCGCAACACGGCGCTGACAGGTGTCTCCTACATAGGCCGCGTGCCCTCTGCGTCGGCTGCAACAGGCAGCTACTGGAAGCACCAGCAGGAGATGCAGGCCATCCTCGACGAAGCTCTCTCTGAATAGTGACACATCCCTTTCAATACTGACACGTACATCTGAAAAGCGACATTTGTGCAGCTGGGGGATGAAGGACAACATCGACGAAGCTCTCTCCAATTAACGACCTCCCTCCGAATAATGTCTGATAGTTTAGGAAGGAAGTGCGCTTCAGGATTGGCAGGAGGCACCAGCAGGTGATGCAGGTCATTGTTTGACAAAGCTGTCCCTTAACAGCGACATTGCTTCAAAGAGCGGCATATTTGTATAGTAATAGAAAGGCAGAGATGCCTGCCTGCTTTAAAAGTCTTTATTTTTTTGAGAAAAGACTGAATTTGTTACAAAGCTTAGGCGACGAGAAGCGACAGAATCGGTATGTAGGGGGGCCAAGAGACAGGCGTCTAACGTTTAGGAACATTATCAATGCCAAGAGACCCATTGCGTTCCTATTTCACGCCGTAATATCTCCAACTCTTGACATCAAGGAATCAAAGAGCTCCTTCACGGACTTCCCTGCTTAGTTACCTACACGATGTCTGCAATGCCACAAACTACTTACAAGAATACACATTCATACATATTACATTCACATATACATGTGATCCTTGTAAGAAGGTGTATGTACAATGTGACCATATCAAAAGGGGCACCACATCATGAGAGGTCGGGGGAAGTCAGTGGGGAGGGGGTTCTCCTCCAGGAGCGAAGGCTTCCCTTTCCTCCACCCCAGGCGCTTGGTGTAGTCCGTGCTATTCATGCTATAGAACGAGGCCAACAGGTGGCCCTTTCTGCCGGGCGCACCGAAAATGGGCCCGCTGAAATCGTTCCCCTCGAGCAGCGCCTGGGGAACGCCAGCTGGCGGCGGCGGCTGCGGCGGCCTCGTCGAGTTGCCGACGGCGCCGAGCATCGCAACGGGATCGTCCATGTTGACGTAGTGCTCGATGCACCGGATGTGGCCGCCTGGGTTGAGGAATTGGCGGCTGGCGCACGCGAACGTGTACACCTCCAGCTTGCGCATCAGAGTGACGTCGTTAGGAGCTGCTGCTGATGCTCCTGCTCCTGCTCCTGGTGTTGCTGCTGCTGGTCCTGCTTCTGTTTCCCCTCTTGCTGCCACCGCTGGTGCGCCTGCTGCTGCTGCTAGAGCTGCTCCTGCTCCGGCCATTGCGCGCTGCACGACTCTGCCGCCCGGAGCAGGGGGCTGGGAGAGCTCGAGGAAGATGCGCTGCACCGCCAGGTTGGCGATGATGGTGCCCTGGGAGTGCGACAGCAGGACGACCCTGTCCACGTCAGGGTTCCGGAGGTGCTCGATGACGGTCGACGCCGTGTCGCAAACGGAAATTGTGTGGATGTTGAAGTCACGCTGCAGCAGGCATTCAACGAGGTCCCAGAAGATTCCGTAGCTGCTGTTGGGCACGCCGACGATCTCCTTCCTGAACCGGGCTCCCAGGAACTTACAGTTCTGGTGGAGCCACCAGCTGTTGACAGCTATGCCGTTTACAAACAGCCACTTCTCCCTCCCCCCCTGGACATGGGGCTGCCCATCGACGTGCTTGTGGGGGGGCTGGAAACCAGAGATGCGCTCCCAGAGGTACTCTATCGCCACCAGCGGGGAGCAGGCGAGCATCAGGAGCTGCAGCAAAAGCGCGGCTAGGTTGTAGAGAGCGACAAGTGGCGCCCTGGGACTGACGTAGAGCTCGCTGTGCTCGTTCGTCATGTTGAACGCCAGCGCGTTGAAGAACGTTCGCAGGACCAGATTGAAGTTCCAGAGGATCCACAGCACGTCTCCATCGAACAGGAGCCACGGGTTGTTGTTCCAGGGGTCCAGGATTCCCTCCAGGCTCGTTAGAGTTACAAATGGCATACTGTGGATGGACGGTACGATGAAGTCGGTGTGAAATGTCAGACTGCTGGCGTCTGCATGTGATCAATACTGGTTATGCTGGCCTTTTTGAGAGAGCTCACGCAGAAGCTTGATGTATAGCATTTCTTCCTTCGGTTCTTCTGAGGCATCAACGTATCAAGCCTGCACACAGCATTTCACTGTCGTCCAAACGCTTTTTTATACCTGGCCTGTAGTCCTGCGCGGACCCGGAAAACTCTATACTCGACACTGAAGCGAATTGTGGTGAGTGGTAACCCGAACACCGGGCGCGATTCTTGCTTTCTTACCAGAAAATGACTTGATTGCGTGTGCTGTGACTTTGAAAGTCTACAGCGACCGTCATCAAGAAGCGGTTTACGACCAGCCCAGCAGCCCAGCTTCCCTCGTCCTCGTTGGATTTTTGTTTCTAAGAAGTGTACCACTAGCTGATAGCGTTAAGGTAGTATTGCCACTTGGGCTCTAGTTCTCGAAAGTCATGCCTTGGGCCACCTAGGGGCCTTGCTTACTTCTTTCTGCTCTGCTTGCACCTGCTTGCAAGTTGCGTCTGCTTGTATCTGCTTTGGAGTACTCGCATGTGCGTGAGAACCTCGTGTGTCGCTTCACTGTCCTGCACGCGCCACATGCTTCACGGCAGCTACTCAGTGCTTGTAACTGTCAGATAACATCTTGGGACTTCGGAGCAGTTCGGAGTGGTTCGGAGTGGTTCTGAGCATGGTTCGGAGTGGTTCGGTGTGGGGTTGGACTCACACAGCGCCTTTGCATTGAGCCGAAACCCACGAAAGAACCAGCACAAACCCTCGTATCATGAGGTAGACCGTAGAACTCTCAAGATGCACATATCGGACGGCTGAGGGTCGTAAATAGCGCGACGACTTGAAAGTCAGCATCTTTGCCAGCAATGTTCATGCCATCCCTTGTTCTAGTGTGTCAGAAGGGCGGTAATTTGTGTCTTAGGAATAGACCAGGAATAGACAATGCACGAGGTTGAGCATGCTACAGAAAAGCCTCTTGTCAGAGAGACATGGCAAAGACTTCTGAACTTGAGTCGCTTCCACGAAGTCTGGACTCTGGAGTCTGGAGCACTCTGGGGAGCATCTCCCAGTCGTCCCCCCCCATTAGCTGCTTTTTGGGGAACGTCCCCAAAAGCTTTCCCGACCCCTTCCGCAAAAAAAAGTTGATGGTCATCATGGAAAATTGAAGTTCTGCGATATGTCGACAGATGTCGTGCTTAACAGCGTCAAACCCCTGGCACGTGTGTGGCTTCTCAGCATGTGTTCCTTCAACCTGGTCGACATGTCGGCCGTCCTTTTCGCATGCAGGGATTCCCTGGTCGTTTGGTCGGTGCGTTGCTGCACGTGGGGAATCGACTGGGTTTGTCGACCTTTGCACGTGTGTCGGTGGCAGACTAGCTGGGGGTTAACCCATTCCTGGTCTTCCTGCACTTGCTTCATGCGGTGAAGCATCCCACACTCAGTGCTTCACATGCTCAACCAGTTCCTCATTCCACACTACCAACAATTAGTATAAATTTTTGAAAAGATATCTTATCCTCAAATTCCCTTACAAGGACAGAAGCGTCCTACTTCCATACAGGCTTTCGCCCATGTTGAGGGTTTACAGAATGAACAAGTTTGTAGTTTGTAGAAATCACGTCTAAGCAGCTTAACAGGCACTGCTAGGTTCAGAGAACATCGCCCTTCAATTTTCGCTTAACTTCACAAAGTCACAGCTTACAAAACTCTGAAATTGCACATCTATGCTGGCCTGGTCTGAGCTCTTCGCTCAACACCGCGCCTTAACACTTCTTTACTGCTTTGCTGGGCTCACTCAGTTCTTCACTGAGAGCTTTACTTGTTAATACTACTCTTGCTATCAGCAATTTGACAATTGAGACTTCTCAGAACTTGAAAACTAACATAGCACTCACCATTTTAAGTAACTTTCGCACGCTTGTGGGATTTGACCCGAATCTGTGCTAATCTCCTGACATATTCTATCCTGCAGCTCTCTACTTTCTACCAACGAGATCCCCTCTTGGAATCTCCTGAGATCTAACCTTTCTATGATACACTTGAGAAGAAATCTTCCAGCGTCGGCAGAAGCGTGGCGTCTCGGCTCTTCTGTGGCCTTGGGAACTCCTTCTTCTTTGCGCTCCTTCTTCTCCTTTCCTTCTATACCTGTGCTTCTTCAGCTTCCTTGACAACGATGCGAGCAAGAATGAGGCAGCTTCAGACAGGACTCGTGCCTTTTGCAGGCACCACACATTATCCTCTCTTGAAAATGCCAGTGCTTAGTCACAGCGCCTAGCTTGCATGCCGTCCTTACCTAGCAGCCCTCAAACAGCTTTAGAAGTTGTCACTCAGCATGCATGTACGCCTTGTGACTGTTGCGCGTGACTGCTTAGCCTTTCAGCTGGCAATCACGCCTATGCGGCTGGCGGCTGGCAGCGTTTGAGGTGAACGCTCAAGCCGTGGCTAGTCACTCGAGGGTCTTGGCCGAGGTGGCACACAACGCCTCTGCTACATCCCTGCTGTACTTGGCTTAGATAGCCGATTGATCAGTACCTTACTTGGCACTTGTTGGGCTGGCTCATTGCTGGTTCCAGGCCCCTAGCCTTTAGGCTGACTACTCCGTCCAAATCCCCATCTATCCCTGGGTGTGGTGTTTGACGTGTCGTGACCACTTTGACAGTGACGACGACTTTGACATAACCGCTGACTGAGATAACTAAGTCCTTTGGTCGGTGATTCAACGCTGACTTTTCGTACCTGGGCGACCGTGACTTGCGTTGCGTGTGCGGTACCGTCAAGTGGATAGCAGTCGCGACACAGATATCTCAAAACAAAGTTTGTGACATATGATTAGATGCAGTTATTTCAAAGCACTACTAATGCGCTCACAATGCGCATACTCCAGAATTCAAATCTCCAGACAATATTCCATAGAACTCTAGCCGCCTTTATAAGCAATGAAGTCATTTAGTATTCTCCATTGCAGCTTGAATTGTAGTAGTAGCTAGAAGATCTCCTTTAATGAGCGGCAGTTAGTTGTTTATGTCGAAGAAGTTACATGAGCTAGCGCGTCGGCACTTCTCTGCCGACTAACTGACATATGGTGTCAAAATGGCCAGCTCTCTTGACCCCCAAGCGAGGCAGGCTGCTGACAAGGGTAAAATATCCGAAGTTAGTGGTACTTCCTAGGTTAGCCTGGCAGCCCTTTCTGAAGAAGATAGGGAACTGCTGGTAAAGATGACTAAAGACAAAATAGTGGCTGAATTGTCCTCCCAGAATCCCCCCGCACGTAGTCAAATCGAGGTCGTTTGTCTCCTCCAAAACCAAGCGTCTAGCCCTCATGTGTGCCATGGATGAACAAAGTGATGAGTTCCAACAGGAGGTTTGCTGTTGGTCTCCATCCTAGCTTGTGGGTAAAAGTTACGAAGACAATTGCTTATGTATGGGCTTGATTGCCCTCGAGTGCTCTTGATGGGAGGGTTCCAAAGGAGCTATGGAATGGCAAGAAGGTGTCTGTTGATCAACTGAGAGAGTTCAGCACAGAAGCGTGGGCCCACAAGAAAAAGCAACACAAGCTACCAAAGTCAAAATGGTGTGTTTTCTCGAACAATACGACAGAATTAGCAAGGGGTACAGATTACTAAGGCCAGATACAAGTGTAAGCAAAGATGTTGTGCTCAATGAACGCATTACGGATCCGAGGAGATCACATGTGTATGGTAAGTTTGCATCAGAGGATGATCTGGAGAGAAAAACTTTGCAGTTACCAGTACCTATTATATCACTTGGGGAGCAAGTACCCTCAGTCATTCAGCAGCCTGCAGCAAGGGTAGAGGTAGAGCAAAGGGGGGTAAGTGAGGAATAACATGAGTCTAATCTAGGAGGGGAGTCCCCGGTTGAAGAGGGAGTTGTAAGAGGAGCTTTGTCGCCTGCAGGGGAAGGGGCATCTACTAATGGTTCAGATCTCTCGCCACGTATTGCTTGAGGGTACGTGTTCCAACAAAGAAGTTTGACGACATTGTTACACTAGCTGAGGACACAAATGAAATAAGATGAAAGGCCTTGTCATTATGTACCAATAGAAATTTACAAAAGTAAAACTGATAAGAAAGAAGTCATACCTACTGACAATTTTCTTGACTTAACTCCTCACCTCTAGGAGGGAGGGCCGCTCAGCAATGAAAATTCCAAGTTTTTGTCAAATTGTCTCTTCTTGAATATGCGGGAGTATGTCAAATTAACCTGATTTGACGTGTCGGGTCAATTCGACGTCCACATACAGTGTATTGAATTCCTTGAATTTTCTACCTCAGGCGCGCTAGGCTACTTTGAAACTTCTAGTTAATTCGACTTGGTCGGCACTTCGCGCCAACCGGAATCACGTGAAGGTTCGACTTCACTCAAACGGCTCAGATCATTTGACGCTGTCAGTCAATCTAACGGTTGCGCTCACCGCGCATTAAGAACAGACGTCGATCGACTTTAAATCAATCAAAACGTTAGAAACTCATTCCTTTTTCAACACGTCACCAAATTTGACAAGCTTTATATCAACATGACCACCAAAATGTGCTCTAGAATCCAACAATCTAACATCATACCCCTCCTCAAGACGCGACGTCGTCGACGCATTTTACAAATAACGTCTTAACTTACTTTTACAATCAGTCAAATTGGCCTCCGACTCCCAAGTGTTGTCGTCCGCGTGGTAACCCTTCACCCTTCCACTTGACCAAATACTATGTGACAACTCGTTGACCACTCTTGACTCGTCAATCGCCAACAATCGCCTCCACTTCATACTCCAATACATCATCAATCTCGATGGATGATGGCGGTGCAGATAATCTTGGATGCTCTTCATTTGGGTCAGCGTATGGCCGCAGGTAACTGACATGGAACAAATCATGTATAACCCATACTGAAGGAAGCTCCAACTTGTAGGCCACTGGATTCACTTGCTTGAGCACCATAAATGGACCTGTAAATCGTGCTCGTAGTTTCCTCTAGCCCGTAAAAAGTAGATTTCCAATTGACAAGAGTACTTTGTCGCCCACATGGAATGTCACTATCCTTCTGTGCTTGTTAACATGCTTGACTTCCTCTTCTTGTGCCTTCCGTGTAGACGTCTTGGCCATGTCCCAAGTCTTCAACCTTCTCGAGCAAGATGTTCCCTGGATTATATACTTCTAGTCCATAAACCATAGTAAATGGTGACTGCTTGGTGGATTCTTGCATGTTGTTGGTGTAGGCAAACTCCAATCTTGGTAGCTTCTTGTCCCACTCTGAAGGGTCCTCCATAGTAAAAACCTTGAGCACCTCTTGCAAAGTTCTATTGAGTCTCTCACTTTGACCGTCTGTCCGAGGATGATGGGAAAAGCTCATACTCAGCTTGGTCCCTATCAAAGTAAACAATGACCGCCAAAAGTTGCTAATATACCTTGAGTCTTGATTTCAAACAATCACCTTCGGCAACCCAGTGTAGCTCGAAAATGTGATCAAAGAATAGCCGTGCCACATCTGCTGCCATAGAAGTCTCCTTCCCTGGAATGAAGTGAGCCATCTTGCTGAGTCTATCAGACACCACCCATGCTGCGTCGTGCCCTCGATCACTGACTGGTAAAGATGTGATGAAGTCCATAGTAATCTGCTCCCAAGGATACTCTAGATTAGGCAGGGATTGCAAGGTTTCTCCCTTCTTTTGATTTGGTGTCTCGTTTCGCTGGCACGCATCGCAACTTCTGATTTACTCCTCAATGTCATTGTCCATATCTCTCCAATAATAGTCCCACTTCAACACGCTTGCCGTCTTTTTGCTCCCAAAGTGTCTAGCATATAAGCAATCATGATGCTCCGCAAGTATTAGGTCTCTTAGCTCCTTGATGTCATGTACCACCACTCTCTTGGAATCACCATAATACCATATGCCTAGTTATGGAGTGCGATTTTGTCGTGTACGTAAAACGCGGACGTACACACGTATTACGTCGCTTGTTGCCGTATTACGACCTAAATACGTGTGTCGACGCAAAAACCGACATATCAACCTAGGAAGACCGACTTTGCATTGACTTTACGCATCCATATGTTGACCTTCTCTAGATTTCCAAGTCACGAAAGTGTAGCGCGTCGAAGCATCTTCCGAATGGCACCGGTTTCGCGTCATTTGGTTAATTATCGAGCGAGATAGACGCGATCTAGTCCGCACTCCTTTCGACACCTAGCAAAATCACATCAGATGGCCAACTTGTGACTCCATGCACCCAAAGGTGACATAGTTGACTATTCGTGACCCCAAGGACCCCTAGCTTTGTGCGCACAAATCCGCGAGCCCTTTAGACTACATAAGTCTTGCATTCGCATAGTATAAGTGCATCATTGAGGCTATAACTTGGTGACTGCATCACCTACTCCTAGAGGAAGCTTCCTCAAGTTCCAGATTCACTTTTGAGGCGCTATCTAGGTAGAACTACCCAAGGTAAGCTCCACCAATGAGAGACACTTAGCATATTCTACGTGCTTTGCTTTGATTGGTTTGAGTTATGCTTAGCCTATAGGAGTGCTAGTACATGCCTTGTACACATTAGTGGACATAGGAGAGCCTCATAGAGTGACTACATGTATTGGATCCGCCGCATACGACGCCGGGTTTCCAGGAGTATAAGTGCTAGAGATGTCCCTAGAGGAACATCTTTTTACAAGTCCCATTATGCCAGTTGTAAGTCACAGAGATTATCAGTAAAGCTTACACTTTTATCTCTTGGATTTTCAGGACCACTTAGTCTCTCTCTTGTGAAGAGCAAGCCTTGCTGGCTTCCAGTCACTAAAAGAACTTCACAAGTGGTAAGCAAAGTCACAGCTTACACCCTCTGCTGTAATGAATCAGTATATTAGTACTTCAGCCTACTGAAATTTATGTAGTATTGAGTCTGCTGGACTTTATATAATTATCAATTTAAGGACTCAGCCGGAAGCAGCAGGCTGAAGCCAACTTAAGTCAGCTTGCTGACACATTCTTTGACAGCCAGCTGACTTCCGTACTCGGTAGCAGCGTACTGCCTTGATATGCATCTAAGTGTGGTATGCTAGATGAATGGCCAGATGACATCCCTATGATGGATGGCAATTCGGGATGATGGGAGATGGCGGTGGATTTGGTTAACCGAGGTCCTACCAACGTGGTTAACTCTCGGGTAGGCGGTGCCATCGCATTGGCCGTTGAACAGTAAAGTCATTCCATGTACATATGCTAGGCATTGCTCTCGAGTCCGGCATTCGAAAACAAAGCCAACTCTCTTGTACAGCTTACTGAGAGAGATCTGAATCCAAGGCGAGAAGCCATTGATACGCACTGTCTTCCAACCTTGCTTATATATGAGTTTACTGATTGCATTATTGATGCTAGTTTACTTGCATTTGACTTACGAGTATTATTCACTGCTAGTGTGTTGTCCTTTGCTGTTAAAACAATTAACGGAAAATACCATAAAGATTACTTGCTGATATAGAGATCTTTATTAATTGTTCATCGCCTATTTGGTAAGACGATTCATTTCAGTGGTATCACACGGTTATCACAGTCTTCTTTGTATGGTAAGGACAAGGTCTCAAACTAGCAACTCCCAAGACATGGAGAACCAGGATAACGAGAATGTCGAAAATCAGGCGGAAAGCCATGTAGCGGGAACCCGCACCTATTCTGAAGCAGTGGCAAATACTGCAGCTAGAGAGGCTGCAGATGAGGCAGCTGCTATTGCCGCAGTCGCAGCACAGCAAGCTGAGGAAGAGAGAGCCAGATTAGAAGCTGAACAATTAGCAAAAGCCGCTGAGGATACAGAAAGGAGGGAAGGACAGCCAACTGACGAGCGCACTGTCGAAGAACTCATTGCATCAAGGACCAATGTTCTGAACCCACCTCCTGCTGTACAACTCAATGTACCCCTAGGTCAAATTCGTGACCGGCTGAATGCGGCAGGAATTGCTGTTGCAGGAGCGAGAGGGACTGTTGAGGACACTACTCAGCGAGTAGATGCTACTGCTGCTGTTGCATTTGCTAGACTCCCACCTCAGAGTGTAAACTTGGGAGCATTGTTCGTTCAAATGCAGTCGCAAATGGCGACCATGTATCAGTCCCAACAGCAGGACAAAAGAATCATAATGTCTCTACTGCGGGACAGAGACCAACTGGGTTCTCAAACCACTGGTGGTGGTGGCAGAGGGCCTAGTAAGCCCAAGCCAAAACCTCCCCAAGACTATGATCCTGAGGGAAACAGAAAATATTACCTGATCAAGTTTCTCGCGGATGTTGAGCAGTGGCTGGAGAACTACCCAGAACTGCAAGATTACGAGAAGGTCAGGCACACCGGTGCGCTACTGAAAGGCAGTGCCGCAGACTGGTGGCTTTACTGGAAAGGAGAGCGTAAGGCTCGGCAACTCGGTGACCCTACGTGGGTAGAGTTTGTCGAGAAGTTGCATGAGAAGTTTGATGTCATCAACCAGCAGGAGAAAGCTATCTATGCGATGATCTCCCTGACACTGAAGCAGACCACTTCAGTTGCTGAGTTTGCTCAAAAGTTCCAAGAGAACATGATGAAGCAGCCAGACTTGCCAGAACGGTATAGGATAGCATACTTTAGGTATGGCTTGAAATCTGAAGTCTCTGGTCATTTTGCTGAGAAGAAGTATGAGAAACTGGCTAACTTGATTCAGAATGCTGATGCCTGGGATCAGCAGCAGTTCAATCACAAGCGCCAGAGTAATGCTTTGGTGTCTAAGGTTGTCAAAAAGCCCCACGGTTCCTACAATGCAATTGANAGAGACCGGGCTGAGGATGATCAGGGTGATGAGTACGAGTATGAGTATAATGCCATACAGTCTAGAGGTAGAGGTGGTTTCTCTCGAGGCGGCTATGGAAGAGGTGGTGGTAGGACTAAGCCGAGACCAGCCTCATCAAAATCCATTTGCTACCACTGTCAGCAGTNACCACTGTCAGCAGTTGGGCCACTAAAGAGAACAGTGTCCAGTCAAGCACCTTCCTAAGGTCGAGAGAAAAGATCAACCTTTAAAAAACAGCAACAGTCAGTATTCCAGTCTACTGCCTGTGAGGATGCTAGAGATAGTGAGTCGTCACTACCTGCCCTCGTAGCAGGTATTATGGGTCCTGCTGAATTGGATTCACTATGCATGCCTGACAATTAGATGAAGGAGACCATCAGCAATATAGACATCCAGAGAGTGCACACTCTGGATGCTCTTGTTCCACCTGATGTCCAACATTTCTTTGCTAAGTCAGGAGAACAATGCGAAAGTCAGGAAAAGACAGTCCCCCCTATCCTACTGCATTGCATGATTGCAGGTAGGAAGGTGAGGGCATTTGTTGACGGAGGGGCGTCACATACTTTTATCCACAAGGACTTAGTTAAGCGGCTAAGGCTGCCTACTGTCACCCAAGGGAATAGAAAAATATTCCTTGGAGATGCCTCAAGTATCCCGGGAGGAGTTATAACCAAGCCTATTGAGGTCCAGTTAGGTTCTGGCATTGCAGTTCTAACTGAAACGCTTACATTTGAGGTACTCAACACTGGTTTCTATGATCTTGTGCTAGGCAGGTCCTGGCTTAATAGACATCAAGCTGAAGTGTGTTGGAGCAGAGGTACAGTTAAAGTGAGAGGAGCCAGTGATGGGCAGAGTAACTATGGACACTATGAGTTCAACGTGATGCCATTTGGACTGACTAATGCTCCTGCGACCTTCATGGGTGCTATGAATGACATTTTCAGACCTTATTTGGATAAGTTTGTGCAAGTTTTCCTGGATGATATTTTAATTTTCTCTAAAGATGAAGCTTAGCACGTTGAACACTTAAAGACAGTCATGGACACTCTGAGAAGAAATCACTTATATGCTAAAATGAGCAAGTGTGGTTCCTTCAAAAAAAGTATTGAATTCTTAGGCCTCGTTGTCAGTAAAGAAGGCATCAGTGTGGATCCTAAGAAAGTCCAGACCATAAGGGACTGGCCAGTACCACAGTCTGTCTCTGAAGTTAGATCCTTCCTTGGGTTGGCTAACTACTATAGGAGATTTNAGACTATTTGAGAATAATTCTACAAAGGCCAGTGACCTGACTGACCTTACTAAGAAAGACATAGGGTATGTGTGGGGGGAAGAGCAACAGGCTGCCTTCCAGAACCTTAAAGATGCTCTTTGTTCTGCCCCAGTGCTAGCCGTGTATGACCCTAGCAAACCGGTGCAGGTGGTCACTGATGCCTCTGACTTTGCCATGGGTGCTATTTTGTTGCAGCCTGCTGACAAAACCAAAAAAGGATGGCAAGGTACGGCAGGAGTGGCATCCTGTGTTGTACAAGTCTATGAAATTTAATCCTGCGGAGATTAATTACTCAGTGCATGATAAAGAGTTGCTAGCTATCATTCATGTGCTCAAACAGTGGAGAGCATACTTACATGGCAAAGCTTTTAAGGTGATTACAGATCATCTAGCTCGGACTCACTTTCAGAAGAAATCCAAGCTGTCAAGGAGGGAGAACCGCAAGAGCCAGATGCTGGAGCAGTTTCAAGTACAGATCGACTACAAACCAGGGAAGTTGAATCCTGCTAATGCACTCTTTAGAAGACCTGACTTGCAAGAAAGGAACTTTAGTCAGCATGCTGTAGATAAAGTCCTGTGTGCACTCACTTCACTAAAGGTGAAAAAGTCCTTCCTTGAACAACTTAGGAAAGCCTACCTTTCTGACCCAACATTTGAGCCCAACCCCACTACTGGTGTGTGTAGTGCTACTGCACTTGGGTATAAGCTGAAGGGAGGGGTCTGGGTGATTGAAACCACTTCAGGCAGGCTGAAACTGGTCATTCCTAATAACTTGGAAATAAGGTCCCTTTTATTGAGTCAAGCACATGACAGTTTACTGGGTGGGCATTTGGGGCAGGCCAAAACTGTTGGCAAACAGGCAAAACATTATCATTGGGAGGGATTACCTCGGGAGGTCTTGAAATATGTTAAATCTTGTGACCAGTGTCAAAAGAATAAGTCTAGGCACACACCACCGGGGGGCCTCTTACATCCGCTGCCCATCCCAGCTGGCCGCTGGGAAACAATATCCATGGACTGGGTGGTCACACTGCCACGAACTGCCAATGGGCATGATTCGATACTGGTAGTCGTGGATAAATCGACAAAAATGGTCATTTTTTATCCCCACAACTGTCAAGGTAACTGCACTCAAAACAGCGAGACAGTTCTACAACCATGTAGTATGCCAACATGGGCTACCCTCTAATATAATCTCAGACAGAGACTCAAAATTTACCTCTAAGTTTTGGAGAGCTTTAATGGGGTTAATGGGAGTCAAACAGCTGCTCAGCACGGCAAACCACCCTCAGACTGATGGGCAGATTGAAAGAACTAACCGAGTTCTGCAAGAGGTACTGAGAGCCTATATTAACCAAAAACAAGATAATTGGGATGACTTGTTACCTCAAATCCAGTTTGCGGTCAACAGTGCGGTGCTCGCGTCAACGGGCAAGACTCCTTTTGAACTAAGCTCGGGTAGAGTCCCTAAGTCTCCTTTAGATGTCCTAGGGGAGTCTTTAAGTCACCCTGAAGGGATTGACAATCCGGTCAGGAGTCTGCTGACACCCTGTCAAAAGTCCAACAGAATCTGCACAAAGCCCAAGAAAACCAACAAAAGTACGCTAATCAGCACCGTCGAGAACTGACCTTTTCACGGGGCGATTTGGTCAAACTACATTCTCAGCACCTGTACCTCCTTGGTTGTAAAGAATCAGTATATTGGTTGACATAATATTCATTTAAATAATATAGTTAAATAAGTTCTTTAGCCTGCTGAACTCTAGTTAATGATCAGTCTGCTCGACTTTATATTTAATATCAGTTTAATGACTCGGCCGGAAGTAGCAGGCTGAGGTTACCTTAAAGTCAGCTTGCTGACACATTCTTTGACAGCCAGCTGACTTCCGTACTCGGTAGCAGCAAACTGCCTAGATATGCATCTAAGTGTGGTGTGCTAGATGAATGGCCAGATGACATCCTTAGGATGGATAGCGATTCGGGATGATGGGAGATGGCGGTGGATTTGGTTAACCGAGGTCCTACCAACGTGGTTAACTCCCGGGTAGGCGGTGCCATCGCACTGGCCGTTGAACAGTAAACTCATTCCATGTACATATGCTAGGTATTGCTCTCGAGTCGGCATTCGGAAACGAGGCCAACTCTCTTGTACTGCTTACTGAGAGATATCTGGATCCAAGGCGAGAAGCCATTGATATGCATTGTCTTCTAGCCTTGCGTATGTATGAGTTTACTGATTGCATTATTGATGCTAGTTTACTCGCATTTGACTGGCGAGTTTGTCCATTGCTAGTGTGTTGTCCTTTGTTGTTAATCAATTAACAGAAAATACCATTAAGATTACTTGCTAATATAAAGATAAGGAAACAAGCTAGCCAACTCTCTTGTACAACTTACTGAGAGTGATCTGAATCCAAGGCGAGAAGCCATTGATACGCACTGTCTTCTAACCTTGCTTATGTATGAGTTTACTGATTTGCATTATACATGCTAGTTTACTCGCATTTGACTGACGAGTATTATCCACTGCTAGTGTGTTGTCCTTTGCCGTTAAACCAATTAACGGAAATACCATAAAGATTACTTGCTGATATAAAGATCTTTATTAATTGTTAATCGCCTATTTGGTAAGCCGATTCATTTTAGTGGTATCGGAACGGTTATCACAGTCTTCTTTGTATGGTAAGGACGAGGTCTCAAACTAGCAACTCCCGAGACATGGAGAACCAGGACAACGAGAATGTCGAAAATCAGGCGGAAAGCCATGTAGCGGGAACCCGTACCTATTTTGAAGCAGTGGCAGATACTGCGGCTAGAGAGGCTGCAGATGAGGCGGCTGCTATTGCCGCAGTCGCAGCACAGCAAGCTGAGGAGGAGAGAGCCAGATTAGAAGCTGAACAAGTAGCAAAGGCCGCTGAAGATACACAAAGGAGGGATGGACAGCCAGCTGACGAGCGCACTGTTGAAGAACTTATGGCATCAAGGGCCAATGTTCTGAACCCACCTCCTGCTGTACAACTCAATGTACCCCTAGGTCAAATTCGTGACCGGCTGAATGCGGCAGGAATTGCTGCTACAGGAGCGAGAGGGATTGTTGAGGACACTACTCAGCGAATAGATGCCAATGCTGCTGCTGCATTTGCTAATCTACCACCCCAGAGTGTAGACTTGGGAGCATTGTTCGTTCAGATGCAGTCGCAAATGGGGACCATGNGTACCATGTATCAGTCCCAACAGGAAAACAAAAGAATCATAATGTCCCTACTACGGGACAGAGACCAACTCGGTTCTCAAACCACTAGTGGTGGTGGCCGAGGGCTTAGTAAGCCCAAGCCGAAACCTCCCCAGGAATATGATCCTGAGGGAAACAGAAAATATTACCTGATCAAGTTTCTCGCGGATGTTGAGCAGTGGCTGGAGAACTACCCAGAACTGCAAGATCACGAGAAGGTCAGGCACACCGGTGCGCTACTGAAAGGCAGTGCCGCAGACTGGTGGCTTTACTGGAAAGGAGAGCGTAAGGCTCGGCAACTCGGTGACCCTACGTGGGTAGAGTTCGTCGAGAAGTTGCATGAGAAGTTTGATGTCATCAACCAGCAGGAGAAAGCTATCTATGCGATGATCTCCCTGACACTGAAGCAGACCACTTCAGTTGCTGAGTTTGCTCAAAAGTTCCAAGAGAACATGATGAAGCAGCCAGATTTGCCAGAACGGTATGGGATAGCATACTTCAGGTATGGCTTGAAATTCGAGGCCTCTGGTCATTTTGCTGAGAAAAAGTATGAGAAACTGGCTGACTTGATCAAGGATGCTGATGCCTGGGATCAGCAGCAGTTCAATCACAAGCGCCAGAGTAATGCTTTGGTGTCTAAGGTTGTCAAAGAGCCCCACGGTTCCTACAATGCAATTGAAGGAGACCAGGCGGAGGATGATCAGGGTGATGGGTATGAGTATGAGTATAATGCCATACAGTCTAGAGGTAGAGGTGGTTTCTCTCGGGGCGGCTATGGAAGAGGTGGTGGTAGGACTAAGCCGAGACCAGCCTCAGCAAAATCTACTTGCTACCATTGTCAGCAGTTGGGCCACTACAGAGAACAGTGTCTAGTCAAGCACCTTCCGAAAGTCGAGAGAAAAGACCAGCCTTTAAAAGGCAGCAACAGTCAGTAATCCAGGACTACCCCCTAAGAGGGAAGTAGATCATAGGATTGATTTATTACCTGGTAGTCAGCCACCCTGGCAACGCACGTATGGCTTGTCTTATGTGGAGAGTGAGGAGTTGAAAACACAAATTGCAGAGCTTGAGGAAAATGGTTATAATTCTCCCAGTAAATCACCGTACGGCGCACCCATCCTATTTGTTAAGAAAAAGGATGGCAGTATGCGGATGTGTGTGGATTACAGAGCCCTGAACAGAATTACAATAAAGAACAAGTATGCTTTACCTAGAATCGAGGACTTGCTTGATACCCTGTCTGGTGCTAAGGTGTTCAGTAAGATAGATCTCAAGAGTGGTTATCATCAAATCAGAATTGCTGAGGGGGATGAACACAAGACTGCTTTCCGCACACGTTATGGACACTATGAGTTCAACGTGATGCCATTTGGACTGACTAATGCTCCTGCCACCTTCATGGGTGCTATGAATGACATTTTTAGACCTTATTTGGATAAGTTTGTGCAAGTTTTCCTGGATAATATTTTAATTTTCTCTAAAGATCAAGGTCAGGATTCAGCACGCTGAACACTTAAAGACAGTCCTGGACACTCTGCGGAAAAATCACTTATATGCTAAAATGAGCAAGTGTGGTTTCTTTAAGAAAAGTATTGGCCACGTTGTCAGTAAAGAGGGCATCAGTGTGGATCCTAAGAAAGTCCAGACCATAAGGGACTGGCCAGTACCACAGTCTGTCTCTGAAGTTAGATCCTTCCTCGGGTTGGCTAACTACTATAGGAGATTTATTGAAAATTATTCCACAAAGGCCAGTAAAACTGACTGACCTTACTAAGAAAGACATCGGGTATGTGTGGGGGGAAGAGCAGCAGGCTGCCTTCCAGACCCTTAAAGATGCCCTTTGTTCTGCCCCAGTGCTAGCCGTGTATGACCCCAGCAAACCGGTGCAGGTGGTTACTGATGCCTCTGATTTTGCCATGGGTGCTATTTTGTTGCAGCCTGCTGACAAAACCACAAAGGATGGTAAGGTACGGCAGGAGTGGCATCCTGTGTTGTATGAGTCTATGAAATTTAATCCAGCGGAGATTAATTACTCAGTGCATGATAAAGAGCTGCTAGCTATCATTCATGTACTCAAACAGTGGAGAGCATACTTACATGGTAAAGCTTTTAAGGTGATTACAGATCATCTAGCTCTGACCCACTTTCAGAAGAAGTCCAAGCTGTCGAGGAGGGAGAACCGCTGGAGCCAGATGCTGGAGCAGTTCCAAGTCCAGATCGACTACAAACCAGGGAAGTTGAATCCTGCTGATGCACTCTCTAGAAGACCTGACTTGCAAGAAAGGAACTTTAGTCAGCATGCTGTAGATAAAGTCCTGTGTGCACTCACTTCACAAAAGGTGAAAAAGTCCTTTCTAGAATAACTTAGGAAAGCCTACCTTTCTGATCCAACATTTGAGCCCAGCCCCACTACTGGTATGTGTCGTGCTACTGCACTCGGGTATAAGCTTAAAGGAGGGGTCTGGGTGACTGAAACCACTTCAGGCAGGCTGAAGCTGGTCATTCCTAATAACTTGGAAATAAGGTCTCTCTTACTGAGTCAAGCGCATGACAGTCTCCTGGGTGGACATTTGGGGCAGGCCAAAACTGTTGGCAAACTGGCAAAACATTATCATTGGGAGGGGTTACCCCGGGAGGTCTTGAAATATGTCAAGTCCTGTGACCAGTGTCAGAGAAATAAGTCTCGGCACACACCACCTGGAGGTCTCTTGCAACCCCTGCACATCCCAGCTGGACGCTGGGAAACTATATCCATGGACTGGGTGGTCTCACTACCAAGAACTGCCAATGAACATGATTCAATGCTGGTAGTCGTGGATAAACTGACAAAAATGGTCATTTTTTATCCCCACAACTGTCAAAGTGACTGCACTCGAAACAGCGAGACAGTTCTACAACCATGTAGTATGCCAACATGGGCTCCCTTCTAATATCATCTCAGACAGAGACTCAAAATTCAACTCTAAGTTCTGGAGAGCTTTAATGGGGTTAATGGGAGTCAAACAGCTGCTCAGCACAGCAAACCACCCTCAGACTGATGGGCAGACTGAAAGAACTAACCGAGTTCTGCAGGAGGTGCTGAGAGCATATATTAACCAAAAACAAGATAATTGGGATGACCTGTTGCCTCAAATTCAGTTTGCGGTCAACAGTGCGGTGCACGCGTCAACGGGCAAGACTCCTTTTGAACTCAGCCTGGGTAGAGTCCCTAAGTCTCCTTTAGATGTGCTAGGGGAATCTTTAACTCACCCTGAAGGGATTGACAATCCGGTCTCCCTCCAGTTAACTCAGGAGTTTGCTGACACCCTGTCAGAAGTCCAACAAAACTTGCACAAAGCCCAAGAAGACCAACAAAAATACGCTAATCAACACCGTCGGCAGCTGACATTTTCTAAGGGCGATTTAGTCAAATTGCATTCTCAGCACCTGTACTGAAAGGGGGAAGGGTGCGGGGAGTGCGCCCATACACACTCACGCACCCTCACCCGCGAGTGGAAGCGTGCACAAGGACCTTTCCTAGTTGCATACACAAGGTGGAGTGGCCTGGTGGTATGCCACTCTTGCAAGAGTTAGAGGGCTACATGAGAGAGGAGTGGAAAAGAACTCACTTTATTA
>WELA01011413.1:143540-158537 GCA_009602735.1 Mesotaenium endlicherianum
TGAACATGTCAGCGGACTACAAGGATTACCCGGTCTTTAATGTCTCCTTCCTGGAACCATACATCAAAGGTGATACACTGTTCACAGGTCGGTTACCTGTCCAACCGGGATCGGTCCCCGCTGTCCGGGACGGCGATCTTGAGGAATATGAGGTCGAGGAGATTTTAGACGCTCGCTCGGTCCGTCGATCGTCTAAATATGTCATGAAGTACCTCATCCGATGGAAGGGTTACGATGCCTCTGGAGACACTTGAGAATTTAAAGATCAGCTGACCAATGCCAAAGGGGCGTTGAAACGGTTCCACCTTCGGGCGGCTGGGGCACCTCCCTAACAGTCATTTCAGTTCACCCGGGAAGGTGACAGGAGGTCCTGTCTCCATATAAGTTGGAGGGGGATGTGACAGTTAGTGACAGTTGTGACAGGCAGCCCACCTTTAAAATTAAGTTGGAGGAAGTGGTATTCTCTGATCACCATATTACACTCTCAACCTGCGCTCACACTCACTTGCTCTCTAACTCAATTTTCCCTTATATTCACTCACACCAGGTATTCCACACTAGGAACTCTCCTGATCGCGTTCCTCTTCATCAAGGGCACTCAGTAGCGGCAAAATATCATGACTCCACTAACTGCATTGTGTTTATGAGTGAGCAGGATGACTCAAAAGTCGGAACTCAAGAGGAAGAGAAGGGCGGAAGAGGCACATGCAGAATACTTGCAATTCCGTGGAGACATCGAATCATCTTCCATCTCCGCTCGGGAATCACAACGACTCCAACAACAGCGGGAGGCACAGAAGAAGAAGGAGGAGGAGGAACAGGCCAGACTGAGGCAGGAAGAAATGGACAGAAAAGCTGCAGAGGAGGCCAAGAAAGCAGAGGAGGAGAGGCAAGCTGAGGAGAAGCGGAAGCAGCAGGCTGAAGAAGAAGAACAGAGGAGAATCAGCAGCTACCGCTACACGGTGCTGGGCAAGGGCTTTGATCTACTGGAGGAGGCCTTCAAGTATGCCCAGAGAAGTCGCAGTGAGTCGCAGAAGGAAATCCTCCAGAAGGAAGGGGAGACATCCGAAAACTTTGACAAGTATATAGAGGTCGGCACAGGGCTCCTCCTCTACCACGATTACGCCAGGATGGTAGGATATACCATCGGAGAGGCCAAGGCAATGGCCCAGGTGAACGAAGCAGGAGCTGTCTCGATTCCTGGTATCTGGGGGGCAGATAGGGTCATCAGGATGATCCCCATGGACGCGGACAGCTTCAAGGACTCAACACCCCACAACAGGTTCAAGGCCATGTACAATGAGGTGGAGAGGAGGAGCTGGGAATTCTTGGCCAGAGAAACCAGTCAGCTGGACTTTGCAGGGCACTGGTACCCTTGTACTCTCAAAAAGACAGACGCTGCCTTCTTCCAAAAGCCCACTGATTGGCGGTGGATGACCATCAACATGAGGGACCAGCAGAATGACAGGGCGACGGATGAGGATTTCCTGACAGACCTAAAGGGGAACATAGTATTGCCCCCTCACATTGCGGCTTGGGACCCAAGATTGGATGGAGTCAGAGACTGCATGAGCCAAGAGATGCAGGGGGACAGAAGCAGGGCCCGAGAGTCATTCTCCAAAGGGAAGCACGCTTATGCCAAATGGGCAAGTAAGCAGGGGGAAAAGGACCTCTATGCGGTCCGGACTCAGCAGCCCCCACCAGCACCCAAAAGGGGAAGGTCAGTAGGATATTCTTTTTCTCGGGAAGAGCTGGAGCAGCTGACAGAAGAGACCCCAAAAGTCTCAGAGGAATCCGGGGACGGCAAGGAGGAGGAGTCAGAGGAAGACGAGGAGGAAGGCGAGGAGGAGGACACTAGCCCCGCCGTGATCCTGACGCCTGCCACATCTCCTGTAAGGGAGAAGACGCGGTTGGCCCTGCAGCAACTCGCTAAAGAGGAGGATATCACTTGGCTGGGAACTGCCAGAGGACAGAGCCCATCTCCAGGCAAGGAGACCCAGTCAGACAGGGCAGACAGGAGGGCTGCTTGGGAGATAGCCAGAGGCCTGCCAGCATCTCCCTCGCAGAGAGGGCATGTACTCTTGGCTCATGTCATGCAACATCTTTCTGGAATGCCGGTATACGTACCTGTCAGTTTGAGGGCTGCCCAGGAGAAGGCTGCCTCCCTCCAGACTGTGCAGGAGGAAACAGCCCAGTTACTGCGTTCTCCGAGGGGTCCTTACACGGAACCTCCCTCTCTGACAAGCTTCAGAAGACCCCAAGACAGGAGGAGGTCTGGCTCCCCTGAGTATAGGGACGCAGGGACACCTCCCTCCTAATGGCAGTAGGCTGGGGACGGAAGGGACAGCACGCTGTTATTAGTGTTAGTGTTGTCGAGGCGACAACATGATAAGCTGGAGGGATTGTAATGAATCAGTATATTGGTTGACATAATATTCGTTTAAATAATATAGTTAAATAAGTTCTTTAGCCTGCTGAACTCTAGTTAATGATCAATCTGCTCGACTTTATATTTAATATTAGTGTAATGACTCGGCCGGAAGTAGCAGGCCGAGGTCACCTTAAAGTCAGCTTCCTGACACATTCTTTGACAGCCAGCTGACTTCCGTACTCGGTAGCAGCGAACTGCCTAGATATGCATCTAAGTGTGGTGTGCTAGATGAATGGCCAAATGACATCCTTAGGATGGATGGCGATTCGGGATGATGGGAGATGGCGGTGGATTTGGTTAACCGAGGTCCTACCAACGTGGTTAACTCCCGGGTAGGCGGTGCCATCGCACTGGCAGTTGAACAGTAAACTCATTCTATATGTATATGCTAGGCATTGCCCTCGAGTTCGGCATTCGGAAACGAGACCAACTCTCTTGTACAGCTTACGGAGAGTGATCTGAATCCAAGGCGAGAAGCCATTGATACGCACTGTCTTCTAACCTTGCTTATGTATGAGTTTACTGATTTGCGTTATACATGCTAGTTTACTCGCATTTGACTGACGAGTATTATCCACTGCTAGTGTGTTGTCCTTTGCCGTTGAACCAGTTAACGGAAATACTATAAAGATTACTTGCTGATATAAAGATCTTTATTAATTGTTAATCGCCTATTTGGTAAGTCGATTCATTTCACTGGTGTGGTCAAGAAAAAGCTTGGTCCTGTCTGGGTCGGTCCATATTCGCGCCGTGTCGGTCAGAATGCTTACAAACTGAACATGTCAGCAGAATACAAGGGTCACCCGGTCTTTAATGTCTCCTTCCTGGAACCATATATCAAAGGGGACACACTGTTTACAGGTCGGTTACCTGTCCAACCGGGACTGGTCGCCGCTGTCCGGGACGGTGACCCTGAGGAATATGAGGTTGAGGGGATTTTAGACGCACGCTCAATCCGTCAATCGTCTAAATATGTCATGAAGTACCTCATTCGATGGAAGGGTTACGATGCCTCTGGGGACACTTGGGAATTTAAGGACCATTTGACCAATGCCAAAGGGGCGTTGAAACGGTTCCACCTTCGGGCGGCTGGAGCCCCTCCATAACGGTTATTTCAGTTGACACGGGAAGGTGACAGGAGGTCCTTTCTCCATTTAAGCTGGAGGGAAAATATATGACAGTTAGTGTGCGAGAGCAAGAAAGGGACAGTTTTGTGAACCCTAAGTGACAGCATAGTGACAGATGGGACGATTATGTGAATCCTAATTGTCAGCATAGTGACAGATGGGACAGCCTGGCCCACATAAAGCACCTTGGGCGGAAGGAAAAAGGGCCTCGCACAGCAATACATCACTTAACGCACCTTAAAACACATTCATACGTTTATGTCTAGCGCTCCGCAACCACGTCAACTCCTAGCAATCACCTTGTAAGGTAAACAGGAGCGAATCCACCATACTAATACGAACTTACTTCCTTCCTGCAATTCCTATGACAAAGGTCAAAATCCTACTAACTTGTGCCCTGGTTACATGTGCAGGATGGCTCCCACCACACAAAAGGAGAACAGAAAGCGCAAGGCAGAAGAAGCCAGGAGGACAATGGAGCAATACCAGAAGGAGCTGGCGGCGACGTCCCTCACCAGGAGAGAACAAGAAAGGGTCCGCAGACAACAAGAGGCGGCAGAAGAGGCACAGAGGAAGAAGGATCAGGAAGCGGAAAACCTCAGGAAGGCTGAGGAGGAGAGACAGAAGAAACAGCAAGAAGAAGCGGCAGCGGCAGAAGAGGAGAAAAGAAAAAAGATTGAAGCGGACAGACAGAAGAGCTTGGCCACTTACAGGTATACTGTGGTGGGTGGCCAAAACTTCGATAACCTGAAGGAAGCATTGCTGGCAGCCCAGGAGATCAACAGGCTGGAACAGACAACACTGCTACAGAAGGAAGGAGCTACAGCACTGGACAGGTACATCGAGACACACACCGGCGTGGTCCTTTACGAAGATTATGCTAAGATGGTGGGCTATACAGCAGAGCAGGCCCGGTATCTCGCAGATGATTCAGAGGACAAGCCGGTCCCCATACCGGGAATAGTGGGAGATCAGAGACTCATCAGGATGGTGAGCATGCGGCCCGATAGCTTTAAGGATACGGTATTCTACCTCACACTATTGCCAGCTTACAATGAAGTTGAGAGAAGGAGCTGGGACTACTTGGCCAGGGAAGCAGGACAGCAGATGTTCTCTCCCCACTTGTTCTCGTGTAAATTGAGGGAGGCTGAGCATGGACCCCAATACCACCAGCAGCCAACAGACTGGAGGTGGATGACCGTCACAAACAAAAAGCAAGAGTTTGACCGAGCCCAACCGGATGACTTCCACTATGGCCTAGACGGCTACCTCATCCTACCACCTCACATTGCCCCTTGGGACCCCAGGCTGAATGGCTGCCTGAGCAATATGAATGCAGAGACCAAAGAGCACAGGAGGAGGGGGAAAGACTACTTCTCTAAGGGAAAGCATGCCTTCGTCAAATGGGCAAAGAATGCAGGACGGATAGATATCAGCTGAAGGCCAAGCAACCTCCAGCGCGTCCTAAGAAATGGAGGTCAGTAGATTACTCCATGTCTACCAGGGAGCAGGACGACTTAGTGGACGAGACTCCTACCCTCTCAGAGGAGGAAGATGAGGAGGATGAGGAAGAAGAACAAGGCAGAGGAGAAGCATCAGGACCTGGTACTCAGGACACCCAGGGGCAGGCAAGAGCGGGGCTTCTTTAGGAGCCAAGATCAGGAATATGGCATTTGACCCCGGCCATAGAGGTAACTGAACCGCGCACTCGCTCCCCCAGCCCACCTGCCCAAGCAGGGGAAGAAGCTGATCTGACTGTACTTGGCAGCAGACAAAGGCAGAAATCCCCAGAGGACAGGGGTGCCAGACGAGGGACACGCGGGGTGGCCAGAGGTATGCCGGCCTCTCCCTTAGCTCAGGGGCATATACCTCTTGCCAATGTATTTCAGCACCCTACTGGAATGCCTGTCTATGTGGGGATCAACACCCAAGTGGTTGAAGAGCAGGCTACCATCCTTCGTTCTCCTCGAGGTCCAACTTTAGAACAAACGCGATTCTTTAGAAGGCCAGCTGACAGACCTAGAGGGCTGTCCAGATCTAGGTCCAGATCTCAGTCTCCTGATCCTGAAGCCCCAGGAACAACCCCCTAGGTGACACGCTGAAGAGGCAGTCAGTGGGGGAGGCTGGTCAGGTTCAGTTCCCAGACCAAAGACTTTTGCAGTTTATTGTTGTCGAGGCAACAACAAGTTAAGTTGGAGGGATTGTAATGAATCAATATATTAGTAGATATAATATTCATTTAAATATAATAGTTAATTAATTTTAGCCTACTGAACTTTATGTAGGATTGAGTCTGCTGGACTTTATATAATTATCAGTTTAAGGACTCAGCCGGAAGCAGCAGGCTGAAGCCAACTTAAGCCAGCTTGCTGACACATTTTTTGACAGCCAGCTGACTTCCGTACTCGGTAGTAGCGAACTGCCTTGACGTACACCTAAGTACGATATGCTAGATGAATGGCCAGATGACATCCCTATGATGGATGGCGATTCGGGATGATGGGAGATGGCGGTGGATGTGGTTAACCAAGGTCCTACCAACGTGGTTAACTCCCGGGTAGGCGGTGCCATTGCACTGGCCGTTGAACAACAAACTCATTCCATGTACATATGCTAGGCATTGCTCTCGAGTTCGACATTCGGAGACGAGGCCAACTTTCTTGTACAGCTTACTGAGAGAGATCTGAATTCAAGGCGAGAAGCCATTGATACGCACTGTCTTCCAACCTTGCTTATGTATGAGTTTACTGATTGCATTATTGATGCTAGTTTACTTGCATTTGACTTACGAGTATTATTCACTGCTAGTGTGTTGTCCTTTGCTGTTAAAACAATTAACGAAAAATACTATAAAGATTACTTGCTGATATAAAGATCTTTATTAATTGTTAATCGCCTATTTGGTAAGACGATTCATTTCATCGTCGCTGGTCCGCGTACCAGCTGGAGACTGGTTCTGTGGCAACTGCACTACTTTAGCTTCAGACAGTGATCACAGCCCATCAGCTGGTGGCTGAGAGCTGGGGGGGGAATTAAAACATTTGACGCTTGACTGTCGTTTGGATATAAAGCCACATGTATTGTAGACTTCATTGCAGCAAAGCTTGCTTGCATATTATGCATTGCTTCTGTCGATGATACGCACCCGACCTCCTACCGCATGACAACTGCCATGTTTTATTAAGTCGAAGTTGACGTACAAAACCAAGCTCTACGTGTGTTAACCATCAACCTAGGAAGACCAACTTTGCATTGACTTTACACATCCATATGTTGACCTTCTCTAAATTTCCAAGTCACAAAAGTGTAGCGCGTCAAAGCATCTTCCGAATGGCACCGGTTTCGCGTCATTTGGTTAATTATTGAGCGAGATAGACGCGATCTAGTCCGCACTCCTTTCGGCACCTAGCGGAATCACATCAGATGGCCAACTTGTGACTCCATGCACCCAAAGGTGACATAGTTGACTATTCGTGACCCCAAGGACCCCTAGCTTCGTGCGCACAAATCTGCGAGCCCTTTAGACTACATAAGTCTTGCATTTCCATAGTATAAGTGCATCATTGAGGCTATAACTTGGTGACTGCATCACCTACTCCTAGAGGAAGCTTCCTCAAGTTCCAGATTCACTTTTGAGGCGCTATCTAGGTAGAACTACCCAAGGTAAGCTCCACCAACGAGAGACACTTAGCATATTCTACGTGCTTTGCTTTGATAGGTTTGAGTTATGCTTAGCCTATAGGAGTGCTAGTACATGCCTTATACACATTAGTGGACATAGGAGAGCCTCCTAGAGTGACTACATGCATTGGATCCGCCGCATACGACGCCGGGTTTCCAGGAGTATAAGTGCTAGAGATGTCCCTAGAGGAACATCTTTTTAGAAGTCCCATTATGCCAGTTGTAAGTCACAGAGATTATCAGTAAAGCTTACACTTTTATCTCTTGTGTTTTCAGGACCACTTAGTCTCTCTCTTGTGAAGAGCAAGCCTTGCTGGCTTCCAGTCACTAGAAGAACTTCACAAGTGGTGAGCAAAGTCACAGCTTAAGCCCTTGCCATAGGACTACTCTTGAAGATCATGATGTGCTTCCAGTGATCTTTTGGACCAGACTTCATTCGTTGTTTTCCTACCAGATTACAATCTTGAGGTGCTCACTCTGGAGAGTACACACTCCTTAATTAAAACATTTGACGCTTGACTGTCGTTGGCTATAAAGCCACATGTATTATAGACTTCATTGCAGCAAAGCCTGCTTGCATATTATGCATCGCTTGTGTCGATGATACGCACCCGACCTCCTACCGCACGACACCGATCACGCGTGTCTAAAGTAAAAAACTCTTCGACTCCGACAAATTGACCGAACAAATAACGAAAATGCGTTCAGTCATCGCTGATTACGCGAGAAGTGGCTGACGGGGTAACATTTAAATTTTATCTACTACAATTGTCAAGATTTCTTATCCCTCCATGACCACCAACGTCAATCAACTTTCACACTAACGCTCCAGATCGAAACACCACCATAGCCCACCAATTTGTTCACGAGTCACCATCTTCTCCTTATGTACTACTTCACTGCTTTGTTGCTCCTTGGATTCCTCTTCCAGCCTCCATTCCTCGTAATGCCGCTCAAATTTTTATAAGTACTTTGTAGTTCCGGTACTGGTCAACATGGGCGAGCGTGGGGACGCGATTCTTATGGACTCACAGGATGACAAAGAGCCACTAGTGGAGGTGGAGGAGAGCTCAAGATTGAGATATGGCAGCACTTTTCAAAAGACACGTGAGTGTGACAAACATTACAAGTCCATTTGCCAAACACCGTATGTTTGTATGTTGTAGGACTTATGTGTTATGCTCAGTACGATGTGTTTTATAATCTGATATTATTTGGAATTGCTTTTCGGGGCTGGCTTTTTTCATGGGGCTGCCTGCTGGCTTTTCTGATGCAAATGTTTGTGGTACATACTAGCTACTGTGTGCAATTGATTTGTGCTTATGTGTTATGAATTAGTATATTGTTGGATATAATATTCAATTAAATATGATAGTTGTTGATGTAAGGTCATAGGTTCATAAAGTGCATGTTTGAGTTTCATAAATGTATGTTTTGATTGCATAAAAGTCTAGAGTGCATTTTTGTGGTCATTTTGATATAAAGTTCATCGAATTTGGTTAAGTATTGAGAGAGTTACGGATTTCTGAAGTTTAATTAGTTATGAAGTCGGTTGACGACTGTCCTTAATTCGCTCGCGGTGAGCGCGACCGTCGGATTGATTGACAGCGTCAAGCGATCTGGCCCGTTAGAGTGAACTCGAACCTTTATGTAAGTTCGGCTGACACGGAGTGCCGACTAGGTCGATTTACCTAGAAGTTTCGATTTAGCCTAGCGCGCCTAAGATAGAATATTCTAGTAATGTCGATGCATGTATGTGGACGTCAATTCGACTCGACACGTCAGATGAGACTGATCTGGCATACTCTCAAATATTGAGGAAGGGACGAATTGACGAACACTTAGAAAATTTTGTAGCTCCCTTCTAAAAATAAGCACTTAGGCAGAAAAGTATATATAGGCATAACTTTTTTGTTTCTCATCAATTTTCACTTCTATAAATTTCTACGGGTTTGTAATGACAAGGCCTTTCATCTCAATCCATTTGTGAGCAATTTCTTGCCACTCAAAATGCTGAGTAATTTCTTGATGATATGTCGTTCCACTCTTTAATATGATTGCAACTAGTTCTTTTCCTTGTGAGTCACTACGCTTCCACTAGGGCACTCTGCCCCTTTCATTTGGTATCGGAGCTGGGCTAGTTTGCATACTATATTATGGAGTCCCAATCGGCAATAGGAGGAGGCGAACGTGTTGAGCATGTTGAGCGTGTGGAGCAGACGGCACCACCTTTGTCAATAGAGCAACAAGAGATGCAGGCGATGTTGAGGCAGATGGCAAACGCAATTGGAGGAAAAGTCTACACACAATTTCAACAAAATATGCGCCAGGAGGTGGAGAGAATGGTGCGAGTTGTGGTTGGAAAAGCCGCTTCGACAAGTTCGGCACCTGCACCTGCTATACCACCTATCTATTTTCAACCAGTGGTGCAACCAGTTATTCCACCCGCATCGGGAGTGCGTGCGCCTAAGCCTGAAGTGTATATTGGGGAGCGTGGATTGCCGCCTGTTCATCAATGGATTTCTGAAGTGAAGAAGTTTATGGAGTATTTTGCGCTCACACCCAACAGGCAAGTCGCTTTTGTGATTACTTTGCTGAAGAAGCGTGGCGGAGCTTGGTATGAGCGAGAGGAGCAGCAGTTTGGAGTTCCTAATACTGTTGATCAGCTCTTTGAAGGCTTGAAGAGGCAATTCCAACCTATTGCACCTGAGGCTACTGCTTGAGATCTATTGGTGCGCCTTCGTTAACGAGGAAGTGTTCAGGAGTATGTTTCGCGCATCAACGAGCTGGTGCTTCAATGTCCATCCATGCACGAGTCGGAGATGATGGACAAGTTCAAGAGGGGACTCAAGCCAGCTGTGGCCAGGGAAGTGGCCCTCAAGGACCCTACCAGTCTTGGAGAAATGATGGCATTGGCATCAATGGTCGACGCTATGGAGTATAGTCAGAGGCAGTGGGGCAGCCACAACTTTGGAGGACATCGACAGTTTGGTTCTCAAGCGCCAAGCACAAGTGGTCAAGGTCCAGTACCTATGGAGTTGGGACTTGTCCAGAACCAGCGCAGGCAACAAAATTACAAGCCGAGAGGACTTTGCTATAATTGCGGCAAGCTTGGACATCTGGCTCCAGACTGTCGTGTGAAGGCGAAGCAACCTCAACAACAGGAAAAAGGAGGACGCCAGTAAGTCGTTCTGGGGTGTCTACTGGCGTGAAGAAAGAAACTCACAAGGAGCCTGCCGAGAAGCAAAGGACAAGACGTTGCCAAGCCTATCATAGTGGAAGGAGTAGTCGATGGCAACAAGGCGAAGTGTATGATCGACAGTGGCGCAAGTGCAAATTTTATGCACAAGAAGCTTGTGAAGGAGTGGCGAATCCCTGTGCAGAAGCATTATGAGCCTAAGGAGGCAGTTTTGGCGAATGGGCAGAGACTCAAGTGTGGTGCACCTACGAAAGCTATTCACGTGGAAGTAGCAGGGCACCGGAGTAAGGAAGTTATGGAGCAGGCAGAGTTGGGTCACCATGAGGTGATATTGGGCCGACCATGGCTGAGGAAAGCCAACCCTCAAGTGCACCGGAGCACAGGACAAGTGAAGGTCCACGGGCGTGATGGTCGAATGGAGACAGCGAAACAGGTGGAGGTAGATACGACCACAAGTAACTGTCTTCTGTCGAGCGTGCAAGTTAAGAAGCTATGAAGGGCGANAAGGACGAATCAGGTGAAGGAGATTTACCTTGTTTCAGTGGCCCTGGCCAGGTCATCAGGTGGAGCAAGCGGAATCCTAATAGCCTGGGCGAATGTACATCGCCAGAGGAGCAAGTAGTGGTGTCTGATCCCCTTGCTCAGAAGGAGCAGAGCCCAACTGCTCAAGAGAAGAAGCCTGCTGAGATGCCTGCCCAAATTAAGGCGCTGTTGGAGGAGTTCAAGTGCGTATTTCCTGAGGAGTTACCTGCAAGATTACCTCCACAGAGAGCTATGGAGCACAAGATCAAGTCGGAATCAGGGAGCAAGCCACCAGTGAGACCCGCCTATTGTCAATCGTTTGCGGAGTTGGATGAGTTGAAGAAGCAGTTGACAGAGTTATTGGAGAAGGGATTCATCCTACCCAGCGAGTCTCCCATTGCAGCGCCAGTCTTATTTGTGAAGAAGAATGGGACTATGAGGATGTGTGTCGACTACCGAGCACTCAACAAGATCACCATCAAGAACAGGTTCCCACTTCCACGAGTGGATAAATTGATTGACGGGCGTGTCGGGGTAAAGTATTTCTCGAACATCGATTTGAGGAGTGGCTATCACCAGGTACGGATTGCGGAAGGAGACGTTCATAAGATTGCATTCAGGACTTGTTATGGGTTATTCGAGTTCACAGTCATGCCTTTTGGATTGACCAATGCACCTGCTACATTCATGGGACTCATAAATAGTATCTTCAGACCCTATTTGGACTAGTTTGTGGTGGTAATTTTGGACGACATCCTGATCTATTTGAAGACCGTGGAAGAGCATAAGGAGCATCTGAGGAAGGTGTTGGAGGTCTTGAGAGATCAGAAGCTGTGTGGGAAGATGAGCAAGTGCGACTTCTGTCTTAAGGAGGTCGAGTTTCTTGGACATATAGTGGGAGCTGAAGGAGTCAAGGTGGAGCAGAAGAAGGTGCAAGTAGTCAGAGATTGGTCGGTACCTGTTGATATTCATCAACTCAGGAGCTTCCTCGGCATGGCACCAGGATTTAATCACACTGGTAGGACATTGGTTCACCAAATCCCGGTCAACCTCCCGACTTTCAGTATACTACAGATTGGTCACATGTGCCAATCTACAAATAATCATCTAAATGTATATGGCTATCCTCATAGTACCAAGTCTGAGTATATTGACTATCATAATGTGAGCTTACAATTATCAACCTACTCACACTACGTCCTATATATATTTTGATAATCTCAGCAAACTTTATTATGATACGAAAATCATCCAACAAACTACACTATGATACAAAAGTCAACTTGCTGACCTTTTCGACAAAGTAAATGAACTTGCTTTATATTGATACACATTCATTTCAATGAACTTGCACATGTGAGTCTATTGACATGTTACTTATTTAGTGACATATACATGCAATTAATGAAATAAATAATGAACTGACTCATTACATCGCGCTAATTATCTAGTGATGCACTTATTTTCATATGTCAGATTGAAGATTGGCCAGTCTGTTGAATTTACACAAAATTGAGTATAATGACTCAGTTGAGTGTAGCAAGCTGAGGTCTATTTGCTGACACATTCTTTTGTAGCCAGCTGCCCGTCTTAAGCGAAATAGAGGACTGCCTAATAACGCATCTATTGTGATATACTAGGTCAATGGCTAGATGACACCTTAGGCAAGTAGCAGTCTGAGATGATGGAAGATGGCTGTGGATTTGGTTAGTCAATGTCTTACCGACGAGGCTAATTGCCGGGTAGGTGGTGCCATTGCATTTCCCTTTGACAAAAACTCGTTCCACGTATATATGCTAGGTTTGCTATCGAGTTTGGCATGCGGAACGAGGCCAAATTTTTGTACAAACTATTGAGAAGATATCTAAATTCAAGGTTGTAAGCCATTACATAAATCGCTTACTATTGTTTCTTATGTATAAATCTACAAGCTGCATTATTGATGCACGTTACTTGCATTTGACTTGGGAGAATCGCTTACGCTAGTTGTGTTATGCTTTTGCTATTTAATGAGTTAACCAAAAAACACCATGAAGATTACATGATGATATACGGATCTTAATTAAGTACTTCATAGCTTATTGGTAAATTGATTCAATTCAAATGCATAAAGGGATTCAATCAACTAATTTTCACTCATCTAATATATTGACTTCGCTGAACGTGATTGGCTAAAGTCTACTTCAAACAACTTGCTGAGACATTCTTGGACAACCAGCTGACCACCTTAAGCGGAACTAACAAAATGCTTAGTCTTGCATCTAATGTGATATATCAGATGGACGAATGGCCCGGTGAATCCTTGGGCGGATAATGGTGCGGAACGACGGCAGATGGTTGTACATTTGGGGGAGGTCCTACCAATGTGCTTAACTTCCACGTACGCAAGGCCATTGCATTAACGTCTAGCATATGAAACTTCTTTCATTCGAATACACAAAGTTTGCTACCGAGTTTGGCATTAAAAGACAAGATTGACTCTTTGTAAATGTTAAGAGACTTCACTCGCGGTTGCAAGCCGTTAAGCGAACATCGTACTAACCTTATGTATGATTTTAGTGATTGCGTGTTCGATGATTGTTTATTATATAGAAAAAATCATGAATATTACTTGTTGTCTTAAAGAAAGGTAAATAATTAATAATTGCTTGATGGTAAGTTGATTCAATTCCACCATCTATAAGAGGTAACTTCCAAACAAGGAGAGAGAGAGAGAGAGAGAGAGAGAGAGAGAGAGAGAGAGAGAGAGAGAGAGAGAGAGAGAGAGAGANAGAGAGAGAGAGAGAGAGAGAGAGAGAGAGAGAGAGGGTCCCGAGAGCGAGAGACGGAGAGGGGAAGGAGAGATGGAGCGAGACGAGAAGAGAATGATGGAGGGAGAGAGAGAAAAACAGGGGGAGAAAAAGGAAAAGATGGAGAGAGGGAGAGAGATAGAGAGAGTGTGTAGCGATACAAACAGAATGTAACTCGAGGTAATTTGATCACGTGTATCGATCCGCCGCGTGGCCGGATGCGGCGCATGCGACACGTCGCGGATGCAATCGAAAGTGTTGGTTTGATTTGTATAAGTACAATTGGCGCGCGATCAAAGTACCTCGAGTTACCTTTTCGTTCGTATTGCTACATTGGTATCGGAGCGCGAGCGTACGCAACCGTGTCCATAAGACGAGGGTTTAAATCCCGCGGGGTGCGAAACTCGTCGATGGTACGACCATACGGCGATCTTTGGATTGTACAAAGAAAGGACACTATCCCAAAACATCGTCCCTCGTGCCGCCGAGGCCTGAGTGCCCGGGACGTGCACACTTGTAGGTGGGAGGAGTGTAACGATCCGCCGCGTGGTCGGATGCGCGCGTGCGACACGACGCGGATGCGACTGGAAGTGTCGGTTTGAATTGTTTCAAAACAATTGGCGCGCGATCAAAATACCTTGAGTTACCGTTTTGTTCGTATCGCTACATTGCCGCGTGGCTGGATGCGGCGCGTGCGACACATCGCGGATCGCGCGTCAATAGTACTTAAATAATTTAGATCGACACTTTTTGGTCACATTCGGTCGCTCCACGCGACGTGACGCACGCGTCGCAATAGGCAAAGTGGCAGATCTTTATACTCCTCCCACCTACAAGTGCGCACGTCCCGGGGACTTATGCCGCGGCGGCGTGAGGGACATTGTTTCGAGATAGTGTCCTTTCTTCGTACAATCCAAAGATCGCCGTACGGTCGTACCATCGACGAGCTTCGCATCCCGCGGGATTGAACCCTCGTCTCTTAGACACGCTTGCGTACGGTCACGCTGCGATACCATTGTAGCGATACAAACGAGAAGGTAACTTGAGGTACTTTAATCGCGCGCCCATTGTACTTATAAAATTCAGACCGACACTTTTTGGTCACATTCGGTCGCTCCATGCGACGTGTCGCACGCGTCGCAACCGGCTACACGGCAGGTCTTTACTCACACACACACACACACACACACACAGAGAGAGAGAGAGAGAGAGAGAGAGAGAGAGAGAGAGAGAGAGAGAGAGAGAGAG
>WELA01011413.1:158676-175630 GCA_009602735.1 Mesotaenium endlicherianum
AGAGAGAGAGAGAGAGAGAGAGAGAGAGAGAGAGAGAGAGAGAAAGAGAGAGAGAGAGGGAGAGGCCTAGTTATGGGATACGCACGTATCGGTTGATCGCCGCCGTAAAACGCGACGTATTACAGCGTATTTCAAAAACACGTATAATACAGACAATTGGTAAATAAGGAGACTGACTTTGTTATGTTCAGATTGCTCTATTTGTATTTGTTCATTTCAGAGATATTTCGGCTCATGCGACATTTCGCGCACGTACGAGCTGTCCAACTGGACCGGGTTGCGCAAGTGATAGACTTAATTTCATCGAATCGTCGCGATAACCATATTCGGTGATGTAAGTCAATTGGTACTCGTCAGTAAGTCAATAGGTACTCGTGAGTCGTCAGTAGCAGTCAGTCAAGTGTAAAATTGCAGCAGCTTTGGAAGTTGGTGGGTAACGTTAAAGGGTTATTTAATCTTGTGCGTTAATGTAGCTGAAATCTACGGTGGTAGTGAGTAATGCGCTAAAACAAGATTTCGCCTCACCCGCAAGTTTCCGTGTAATTGACGACGACTGGACCTGACTTAATTGTTTTTTCGATCACTTTGTCAAACACAGTGAATTTTGTGTCGTTCGCAAGCGCGGTCGATTTATTGGTCGATTTTTACGCCGACACACGTATTTAGCACGTTATACGGCCATAGAGGACGTAATACGTATAAGACAAGAATGTATCCTATAACTAGGGGAGAGGAAGAAGGAGGCAATTAATGATTTTATCGTTGGTGTTGCTGCTTGGATTATGATATTAATTGGATCGAAGCCAAAACAATTTGTGCATGCCTGTATCTTTATTTGATTCCATTTCTTTCGTGTTCTTACTTTTGAAATGTGATATTGGTAATGAATTTCATGGCCTTGTTCAGTGTGATGTAGAAGACCATACAGAAAATAGTTTATTGTGATAATGTCATGACCTGTTCAGTGAATTGTACAATACTTTTTAGTTTTCATATGAGCGGTTTCCCTTATGTTGGTAAAATTTTTATTAGCAAATTTTTCACTTTTGCAGGTGGAACAATAGTATTTATTTCGTCCCGTGTCCGGTGTGGGCGACATTCGTTGGTCAACAATGAATACAATTATTAGTCGTTAAAGTCGAGAATATTGCGTTTGCTGTTTGACGTCTATTTTACTTTATGCTTGATTGTTTTTCCTTTAAGAATGCCAATGTAAGAAGAGGATATGTATGGCTTTTGTTTAGCAGCCTATCTCTTAGTTTGTTTATGGAACTTCAATTCGGATATTTCAAATGAAAAATCTGGTGCAAATATACGGAGTACTTGTATAGTGATTTGAGTTATTATATATTAGTTTGCATATATTTTAATGTTTTCAAATATATTTGGAGTAGTATTGTGTGGATTCAAGTGTGAATAGGTACTCTAGTGACTTGGTTCATGTCCTTTGAGCCTTCTAAGGCATTTTCGAAGTTAGAGGAAAGACCTAGAAGAACTCCACGTGGCAAAAGTCAAATGTGCCATTTTTAGGTCAAAAGGACATGTGTACATTATTCTAGAAAGAGGCGGCAAGTTTTGGGATGTGTTGGGTGCCAACACATCAACATGCACCTTCCTAGAAATTACTTATTTAGCAAGTATATAAACAAGAGCTAGAACATAGAAAGACATTCAGAATCACTCTTGTACTTGAAAATCCAGAAATATATTAACTTTCAAGAAGCCATCTCTCTTTCAAGAAGCTACCACTTGTGTTCAAAGATCCTCGTCTTGAATANNNAATAGATAAAGTATTTTATTTCACTAAGTACTTCATCTATCTGTTTCACTACAGTGGTATCGGAGCTAGGCACTTTGGTAGCACAAGAAGATGGCCGATCCTCAAGACCAACAGCAAGCTTTCGAAGGAAGCCCTTCCTCTCCAAGACACCCTCCTCCAGCGCCGATGGGAGAGCCCACTCAAGAAAATCTGCAACAACAAGAAGCACCACAAGGAGGAGCACACCCTCCTCCAGCGTCGATGGGAGAGCCTACTCAAGGAAATCTGCAACAACAAGAAGCACCACAAGGAGGAGCACCGTCAAATCCCGTGGCAGCCGCTATAGCAAAGTTGACCCCACCACAAGGAGTTCCCGCAAATGAGTGGGCAGCCTTCCTAATGACCGTCCACAACCAAGTGGGCTTGGCCACCTATGAAGCAACCGTGCAAGCGTCAAGAGAAGCTATGGCTGCCATGGTTGCCCCTATTGCGAGCAATGCTCAAAATCCAGCCCCGGCTCAAGCGCCTCCACAAGAGCCAACGAGAGCAAGGAAACTCATCAAGCCCGGCAAACCCGACACTTTCAACCCCGGGAAAGGTGCCAACCTGAATTTATGGCTCTACCAAGTGGAGACGTACCTCGCGTTCCTTGAAGTACCCGAGGAGGACTACGTTCCCTTTGCCGTTACCTTACTTAGAGGAGCAGCAACATCATGGTGGCGTAACTATCAAGCGGCTATATATCAAGCTATGGCGCACCCCATGCTCGGCCAAGAGCCCCCACCATCATATGCAAGATGGGCAGATTTTCGTGAGGCCCTCAAGAAGCAATTCATGCCCATCAATGCGGAGAAGATTGCCCGAGGAAAGCTCCACCATCTCAAGCAAACGACGTCCGTTCAAGAGTATACATCCAGATTTCACGCCCTCACTATTGAGATTCTCAACATGTCTCTGGAGGAGAAGATTGACCGCTACATCTTTGGCCTCAAGCCCCAGGTGGCAAAGGAAGTGGAGTTACGCGACTTGACGGACTTCTCAAGGATCATTGAAGTGGCCCAAAAGGTGGATACCTTGGATTTCAAGCACTCCGTGCCTTCATCTTCACGGGTACCGACGACGCGGGTGTACGCAGCCCCTTCCACATCCGAATCTGGACCCACACCCATGGAAATCGGAGTTATTAAAAGGGACCCCGCGGCTGCCCGGAAGAGTGGAAGACCCTCCAATGACACTTATGATGCAAGAAACCAGCAAGGAGTGAAAGCAAGACTCTCCCCGGCTGAAAAAGAAGCTCTCATGACGGCTGGACTATGCTTCTATTGCAAGGAAAAGGGCCATCGTGCACTTTCATGCCCCAAAAAGTTGTCAAAAAACGGACAGCGCCGGTAGGCCAGGAGCCTACCACCCCATGACCCACTTCACGAGAAGACAACAAGCCAAGTGAGGTGGAGACTCCCGTTGAAGACGACGTTCCAGCCCCAATGAGTTTGAGAGGTTACCTTGGAGGAGAGAAGGTCCACATCTTGGTGGATAGCGGAGCTCAAGGCAACTTCATTGCTGCAGATCTTGCCATCAAGCACGGTATTACTATGCAAACTCTTGACCACGACGAGGAGATTATGATGCCCGATGGATTCTCCTATACTACCCCTTCCAAGAAGACGTACCCCTTGGCACTCTCTATCAAGTCCTTCAAGGATAGAGTAGTGTTCTCCCCCATGCAATTGGGCAAGTACGACGTCATCCTAGGGACGCCTTGGTTGACCAAGCACAACCCCCAAGTTGATTGGAGGACCGGTACTATCAAGATCAAGAATGACATCACTTCAAGAATCTGTATTTTGCGCGCAAACCAGAATATCCAGACCCAGGACATCGAGAAGCCGGCACACGAAATACTATTGTCCGCCCTCCAACTCAAGAGACTTGTGAGGAAGGGACACGAGCTTCTTTTGGCCTTGAACACGCCAAAAGACATCAAGAAAGACATCGAGAGTCAAGAAGGCAGCCCCGTTCCCAAGGAGATACAAGAAGTCTTAGAGGACTACAAAGAAGTGTTCTCCCCGGAATTGCCCAAGGGCCTACCCCCCAAAAGATTCGTAGACCACAAGATAGAGTTGGAGCCCGGAAGCAAGCCCATCTCTCGGCCTACGTTCAAAATGTCATACACGGAGCTAGACGAAGTCAAGAAGCAAATCAAGGAGCTACTGGAGCATGGCTTCATTCGACCTAGCAAGTCGCCATTTGGAGCCCCGGTGCTATTTGTCAAGAAGAAAGATGGTACCTTGAGGATGTGTGTGGACTATCGCGCCCTCAACAAGATCACCATCAAGAATCGATACCCGCTGCCGCGCATGGATGAGCTCATGGACCGGCTGGTTGGAGCCAAGTACTTCACGAAGATTGACTTACGGAGCGGCTACCACCAGATTCGCATCGCAGAACCGGACATAGAGAAGACGGCATTCAGGACAAGATATGGACATTTTGAGTTCATGGTCCTGCCATTTGGACTCACCAACGCGCCAGCAACTTTCATGACTATGATGAACACCATATTTCAGCCCATGTTGGACAGATTCGTGGTCGTATTCATCGATGACATCCTTATCTACAGCAAGACCCTTGAAGAGCATGCGAGACACTTGAAAGAAGTCCTTAAAGTATTGAAGCAAAACAAGCTATTTGCGAAGGAGTCAAAGTGCGAGTTTGCCAAACAAGAAGTGGTGTTCCTAGGTCTCCACGTGACTGCTGATGGCATCAAGATGGACCCCAAGAAGACCATGATGGTGGAGGAATGGCCAACTCCCACGACCAAGAAAGAACTCCAGTCATTCTTGGGATTTGCCAATTGGTACAGAAAATTCATCCAAGGCTTCTCGCACATAGCAGCCCCCTTGACAGATCTACTCAAGAAGGACAAGCTATAGACATGGACCGAGAAAGAGGAAGAGGCATTTCAAGAGTTAAAGCGAAGATTGACCACATCCCCGGTGCTCACACTCCCAAGTCCAAACCCAGATTGGCCCTTCCACGTCATCACCGATGCATCTTCCTATGCAATAGGAGCAATCCTGCTTCAAGACCAAGGCAAGGGACTGCAGCCCATCGCCTACGAGTCAAGGAAGCTAAATCCAGCCGAGCAAAATTATACAACCACGGAGCGAGAGGCATTGGCGATTGTACATGCCTTGAAGGTTTGGCGTTGCTACGTTGAAGGACGCAAGGTACTGGTCACCACGGACCACGAGGCGTTAAAGCACCTCCAGACGCAGCCGTATCTCTCAAGGAGACAAGCAAGATGGAGCGGATACTTGCAACAATACAACATCACGATTCAGTACCAGCCCGGCAAGACAAACCCGGCTGACCCCCTCTCAAGACTGCAATTAAATGCAGTGATGACATCCCTGAAGACAGATCTGGAAGCTCGATTTTCAGCCGCCTATGAAAGAGACCCTTACTACAAGAACGGAGAAGCAGCCTTGGACCCATACAAGAAGCAAGAAGGCAATTATTGGGTGAGGCAAGATATGGGCCAGAGATGTGTTCCTAATGACATAGACCTCCGGCTCTTGCTTCTACGAGAAGCACCCGACAACCCTCTTGGAGGACAGTTTGGAATCCTAAGGACCACGAGCGTTCTAGCTAGGACTTATTGTTGGCCAGGCATGTCTAAGCAAGTCAAGGAGTACCGCAGGAACTCTGACATATGCCAAAGAATCAAGCCATCATCGCAAAAGGCGGGAGGACTCCTCCAACCACTACCAATCCTCGAAAGACAATGGACGGACATCTCAATGGACCTTATCGTGGACTTGCCCGTCACACCTCGAGGCCATAATGCAATACTCACGATGGTGGACAGACTTACTAAGATGGCTGATTTTATTCCCACGACGACTAAGGTTACAGCACCACAACTTGCAAGACTCATCTTTGACAACATCTTCCGACTCCATGGACTACCATCAAGAATTGTGTCAGATAGAGATCCAAGATTCACAAGCCATTTCTGGAAAAATCTCTTCAAGAACTTGGGTACATCGCTGGATATGTCTACCGCCTACCACCCACAATCAGATGGGCAAACCGAGCGTATGAATCGTACCCTAAAGACCTCTCTAAAGGTCTACGTGTCTACTCTGGAGCAAGATTGGGACATGTACTTGACCCCCCTTGGAGTTTGCCTACAACAACACGACGCAGTCTCTACCCAAGAGTCCCCATTCTTCCTCAACTATGGCTTCCATCCAACCACGCCGCTGAGCTTCACGGCTGGCCACGATGAAGTACCTGCAGCAACATATTTTATGGAGACATTAGAAGCGGCCCTTACAGCAGCGAAGAAAGCTCTACAACAGGCGCAAGATGCTCAAGCAAGAGTGGCAAACAGGTCCAGAAGAGAAATTACGTACAGAGTGGGTGACAACGTGTTACTATCATCCAAGAATATTTCCCTGAACAACAGGCCTGCCGGCAGCAAGTTCTCTCCCAAGTATTTGGGACCCTTCAAGATTATCCAGCAAGTCAACCCCGTTGCTTTCAAGCTAGAACTTCCCCAGACTATGCACATCGACCCCGTATTCCACGCTTCCCTCTTCAAGCCGTATGTGCAACCCGACAACAAGTTCCCAGGACGTGTGACAACCCCACCAGCCCCAACAATAGTGGATGATCATTTGGAGTACGAAGTGGAAGACATAGTGGCTATGAGAAATTTCAGGAGACAGCAGCAATACTTGATCAAGTGGAAAGGATATCCAGATTCGGAGAATAGTTGGGTGGCGGCGCACTACCTTGACAAAGTTCAGAGAAAGTTGAAGCGCTTCCATGCCGCCAACCCCCATCTTGGACCAGCCCCAAGTCTCTCTACTAGAAGCCCGAAGACTTCAGGGAGGCAGCCTGCCACCATCAAGAAGCAGCAGAAGACCCCTTGGAGGCAGCCTGCAAGAACAAGAGAGAGGAAAAATTGACATTAGACACTCTTCTCTTCTCGCAGTTTCTGGACAGAAAACTAAAACTGCTACTGGTGATAGGTATCTGCATAGTAAATTCTGAAAATTTTACCTGGCTGTAGTCCATAAGTAGCCGGTCATTTAGAGTCCAAGTTTGCTCAATTTGGAGCACTATTGAGAGAGATATGATGCTCTAAGTAGAAGGGGGTCAAGCTGCTGGCATTGTTAGGGCAGAATATGCCTTCCAACATTGTGCCCTCCCCTGAACTTGGAATGCTCTGAAACTCAAGACTCTGGTAGAACATCTTACAGCGCCCAGTTTGAGACTTAGTTTGCAGAATTTGAAGAAGTATAGAAGGACTTATGATTCTCAGAAGTTTCTGCACAAATTTGGAGGAGTGCCTACTCTCTCAGCTCTCAACAACACTCCAGAAATTAGAATGCTCTCAAATTTGGTGACCTGGTAGAATTCTCCAATGCGGTCCGTTTGGCACTCAAATTTTTAGATTTGGAGCAGTTTTGTGGACGCTATGAATTTTTGCATTTGTGGCAGCTTCTGGGCCAACTTGTACAATTTTCTTTATCATCAAGGAGTAGGCTAGCCAATAAGGTCACGCCACCCACGACCTTGCCTAGTCTACCTTACATGTGTAGCACCTCACTTGGCGCCTTGGACTAATCCTCTTCACATGTGTGGCATCTGCCTTGAAGCTGTTGACTAGTCTGCTCCACATGTGTAAGACCTGACTTGACGCGCCGAGACGTCGCTTTTTCTGGCGGGGGGTGATGTAGTGATTTGAGTTATTATATACTAGTTTGCATATATTTTAATGTTTTCAAATATATTTGGAGTAGTATTGTGTGGATTCAAGTGTGAATAGGTACTCTAGTGACTTGGTTCATGTCCTTTGAACCTTCTAAGGCATTTTCGAAGTTAGAGAAAAGACCTAGAAAAACTCCACGTGGCAAAAGTCAAATGTGCCATTTTTAGGTCAAAAGGACATGTGTACATTATTCTAGAAAGAGGTGGCAAGTTTTGGGATGTGTTGGGTGCCAACATATCAACATGCACCTTCCTAATATTATTTAGCAAGTATGTAAACAAGAGCTAGAACATAGAAAGACATTCCAGATCAGTCTTGTACTTGCCAAAATCCAGAAATATATTAACTTTCAAGAAGCCATCTCTCTTTCAAGAAGCTACCACTTGTGTTCAAAAATCCTTGTCCTGAATAGATAAAGTATTATATTTCACTAAGTACTTCATCTATCTGTTTCACTACAACTTGTTTATCAAATGAATTATGCGGCAACTATATTTTTCTTGGTCATTATTATTCTCTTATAATGAGGTATTGAGTTACGCAAAGTTGGAGAAATAGAATAAGAACCTAAATTTGGGTAGAGTTTAGTAGCTTCAAGTACCTGTTTGAAACACACGGTGCAAACTGTTTCTTGTAGGATTTCATGTTGTTTGTTTGCTCATTGTGAATGTGATGCTTTTGTTGGCCTTCATGTCCTTTTTAACGATAGAAAAACTGTAGGCCCTCTTGCTTTGCTCGCACGCTTTCGATTGTTGATCGCACGCGTCATTGATTGCTTCGCACGGAGTGACGACTGGGTGGAAATACTGATTTACGCTGCCGAATTTTAGTTTAAAACGTATGTAATAAAGCGGACCGCGCTCGGGTCCGTTACGGCGTACCCAGTCAACCAAACGTCAAAATTGGTCCAGGCGGGGTGCAGCGAGCTTCTGGTGCCAAACGACCAGTTGGCCTGATTTGGCCAGTTAGACCATTTGGCCACAGAAAAATGAGCAGGGTGAGCAAGGAGGCAGAGCAAGGTGGTTCGCAGGGGCAAAATTGGCTGTTTGGTGTCCCGGAGCACTGCCGGCATCAGGCAGCGAAAGAGGTCACCACCTGACCTGGTATTTTGGTAATTTGCCCGGGAGCTGCTGAGAAGGGGCTTCCATCAGCTTCCACAGCCTTTGACAAACGAGTTGCACGAGATCTAAATCCGAGGGAACAGATTTATTATGAAGACGCCAGCAATACTGTCATACAATCAAGCAGTAAGGGCAATTTTGTACACTCGATCACCAGAGCTAGCTGTTGTGGACGCCTTATTTGAAGCGCTCTCTCAATAGGGTTAAGTTGCTTACCCGAGCTACATGCAAATAATCTGTCATCGTTTGGTACAGCCTTCCACAGATTTCACGTATGGGCATTCTTGAGTTTTGAAGACCACTGCAAGCTGCACGCAACACGATAGACCCCTATATATATGCTGGAACGGAAGCTAGGTACATGGACTGAGTGCATGTTGTAGAAGCTGTCCTGCAGCCCGCCATGGCTGCCGTTGCACAGCCTCCGGTTGCCCAAAACGAAGTGGTGCCCGCTGTGGTGAAGCCCAACCCTGGGCAGGTCCGCAGGTTTGTGCGTCAGCAAGTGCCGCAGGAAATTCTGGACGACCCCGCCCTCAGAGCAGCCATGGACGTGCTTCCTCGCAACTACAACTTTGAGATCCACAAGACAGTGTGGCGGGTGAAGCAGGCAGGCGCTCGCAGAGTGGCCCTGCAGTTCCCCGAGGGCCTCCTTATGTATGCTTGCACAATAGCTGACATCCTGGAAACATTTGCGGGGGTAGAGGAGTGCATGGTCCTGGGGGACGTGACATATGGCGCCTGCTGTGTGGACGACTTCAGCGCTGCCGCCCTGGGGGCCGACTTTCTGGTCCACTACGGGCACAGCTGTCTCGTGCCTGTGGATGTCACGGCCATGCCCTGCCTCTATGTGTTCGTCGACATTGGCATTGACTTAGAAACCCTAGTCTCTGCGATCCAGCACAATTTCTCGCCCTCCCAAAGCATGGTGCTGGCAGGCACTATTCAGTTTGCTGCAGCCATCCAGCAGGCAAAGGCTGCCCTGGGTGCTACCTTCCCCTCTCTCAAGGTCCCCCAGGCGAAACCCCTGTCCCCTGGGGAGGTCCTGGGGTGCACTGCTCCGGTGCTGCCACCTGGCAGCGCTGACGTCATCGTCTTTGTGGCCGACGGCCGGTTCCATCTGGAGGCGATAATGATCGCGAATCCCACGGTGCCTGCCTTCCGGTACGACCCCTACGCGTGCACTCTGACGCGCGAGATCTACGATCAGGGGGGCATGCGCCGGGCAAGGAGAAAAGCCGTGCAGCAGGCGCAGGCTGCCCGAAATTGGGGGGTAGTCCTGGGCACCCTGGGTCGCCAGGGCAACCCCAGGATCCTGGACCACGTCTCGGAGCGGTTGGCTGCCCGGGGCAGGCATTTCACAATTTTCCTGGTCTCCGAGCTCTCCCCTTCCAAAGCTGCGGCCGTGGGAGGTTCGGTAGAGGCCTGGGTGCAGATTGCCTGCCCCAGGCTTTCCATAGACTGGGGGGAAGCTTTTCCTAAACCCCTGCTAACACCCTACGAGCTGGAGGTGGCATTAGGGTTTGTCGAGCCGTGGTGGCAAAAGCCCGGCCTCAGCAACGCTGCTCCCCCAGCCGCAGCCGCCGCCCCTGCGGGGGCTCCTGGCGTGCCAGGTCGCGATGCTCGGCCGGCTGCGGGTGTGGGTGCGCCTGAGCTTGATGCGCGACCAGATGCAGGCGGCAGGAGTGGCGCCTCGGATGGTGCCAGAGGGCAGGGTGCCTGTGGGAGCTGTGGATGCGCTGCCACTGGTGGAGAGGGAGAAGCAGGGGACAGAAGAGCAGGAGGAGGAGCAGGAGCAGAAGGGACTAGAGGTGGAGCAGGAGGAGCTGGTGCTGCAGCAGGAGGAATTGTTGCTGTTGGAGCTGGGGCAGTCAGAGTAGTAGAAGCAGCAGAGGCAGCAACAGGAGGAGGAGGCGGAGGAGGAGGAGGAGCAGGAGCAGGAGAAGAAGGAGGGGATGCACCGGGAGGAACCTGTGGGAGGAGAGCAGCTTGCTGTTGTAGCAGTCGGAGCGACGGCACCGGCTGCAGCTGTCCTGCTTGTGGCGGAAGCTTGGCGAGCCTGTCTATGGCTGGCAAGGAAGGGGAGGGCCAGGGCAGGCAAGATGGCAAGACGGAGGGGGGGAGGCGAAGGAAAGAAGAGAAGGAGAGGGAACGAGAGGGGTGGAGTGCGGGGGAGGGGGTTAGTGCGAGGGAGGGGTTTAGTGCGAGGGAGGGGGGGAGTGAGAAGGAGGGAGAGAGGGAGGGGGAGGAGGAGGAAGGGGAGAAGGTGAGGGAGGCTGGGGCGGCAGAGGAGGAGGAGGATGAGGAGGCACTGACGCCTTACCCCATGGACTACTACGCCAAGGAGGGGGGGGTGTGGAACTCCGTCTATGTGGCTAAGCAGACGCGCCGGGCTGCTCCGCCTCAGAAGCCCCTGGAAGGGGGGGGGTAGGCACCAAAGGGGTGGCTGCTGGAGTATAGCTGGCTAGGAAGGGGCAAGACTTGTGCATCCATGGATTGCTTTGCATCTGCAGAGCTTTGTCCTCTCGGCTGGTTCAGGCATAAGTCCCTGAGGGGAGCGGTGTATATCCTACTGACAGCAAATATTCCCATGCCAGTTTCTTGAAAGAGCAGGCAAGAAAGCACTTGATTACATTCGTTTTTGGCAGAAAATGCAAAGGCTGACAATTTAGAAGCTTGTTCACCATACTGTCAGCAATCGGTGTGCACCAACATCAATATACTTTGCGTGAGTCATCGTTTCTTTGTGATCAATTGGTTGATGATGCTTTGGCTTGCTAATTTAATGTCTTGCTCGAAACAACTCATTATGTGTGATAAAATCCATCAAGTAATACTCACCTCATATGGACACATACCAATTGCATTATACAGATTTGATCAGGATATCTTGGATCTCATACCTTTGATCTGCAGGCATACCTTTTCATGCATGGGTACTCAAATCACAACTGCTCTTGAGCAGAGTCACCCATGCATAGTCGCTGCTCCTGAGCATGCTTTCTTGAAGCCATCATCTCCATCAAATGTGGTAATTCCATACAGTCCTGTACAATGGCATGGGTCAACTGACCATCCGCAGTGTTCTGCTTAACATTTTGTCCAGAAGGGTCTGGGTATGTAAGGGGATTGTATCTTGAAACTAACAAGTTCTCGTATAGAAATGCAGCAATTGCAGTTGATCGAACAAGCTGCAGCTCTACAACCCGAGTCACTCATAGCAGTTCCTCCTTCAACAAGCAGTATGAGGCAACAGAAGCATTGCTGAGTACTCGTCATTGCACAAACCAATAAACCTACAAGCATCCTGTACTGAGTACCAAAACCAGTAGTTTGTGTACCAACAGTACTTATAAACCAATAAGCATCTTGTGGCCTCTCTTTGGACCACCTAGATTTCACAATTGCTATTGAACTTTATCACATTAAAAGAGCATGCACTTCCTTCCAACTCAGTACACTGAACAAAAAATTGGATCATGCAGTACACATGGGATACAACATTTGCAAGCAGCATAGCCTCGTTTCGATTTTAACATCCACCAAAGTATTGAACGGGCAAAGCAGCAAACGAGAGTGAGAAACTTGGCCTCAAGTTTGAGTAAGAAACAATAAGAGCAGCTACCAGCCTGCCACCCTCAGCAGCAACAAGTCGAGACTATTTCCAAAATGACAAGATATCCTCGTCCTTTCTACTTTATCCCTCGGCTTCTATTCGGCATGTGCCCCAAGAGGGAGCAGTCAGAGCCATCCACAGCTGCTTAGGAGGAAGGAGCAGGAGCTGCCTCCCCAGCTTCTTTCTTCCCCTCCTCTTCCTCGTCCTCACCCTCATTGTCATCAGCATCGCCTTCCTCACCCTTGCCACCAACGTTCAAGGCTGTCAAAGCATCTGCAGCGCTGCTGGCGTTCTCCTCCTCGTCCTCACCCCGCGTGCCCAGCACCTCTGCCATCTTGTCCTGCGCCTCTTCAAACGCAGTCTTGAACTTCTGGGCACCTGAAAAGGAGAAGAACGTTTTAACCAAGCGTAAGTTCCCACACATCCACACGCAGGCGCACATATGTGCATGTGGCCATGCACCGCCCCGACAGAATCTGAGGCATACAAGGGCAATGACAAGAAAGTGACTTCTACACAAATACATTGACCCGCTATCAACATGAATGCAAACCAAATAACCAATTACCCAGGAATCCAGAGAATATATGCATACAGGACTGAACTTCAATCAACCAGAACCTTACCAGGAAAATTAACAAAGACCATCTGCATATGGGGCACTCTGGGAAAACGACTTCAAATCTTTGCATGCAGACAGCGACTGGCAATCAATTCCTGCTCATGTCTAGACACTATAAGTACTACATACCCAGCTTTCCACCACTATCTTCCTGTACAAGTAGAGCAACCCCTTTTGACTACGACGCAACCTTCCAGTTCAATATGTCAGGCCCTTCTATATAAACTTCAATGTTTTTTGCCTTAATTATCATGTATAGCGGCATTTCCCGTTGCTACAGAGCACTAGAGGGCAGCTTCTGTCTGCTCATGATTTCACGTCCCAGCTTCGTCCAATACCCATCCTACTCGGCTTTGCACAATGAAAATCTACATCAACCAGTGTAACAATGCGCTGTCTCCTCAGAGTCAAGGGGGATGCATGGGCCCGTTCATGAAAGCGTACAACTTTACGCTCACAGGTAGCCACAAACATTGGAGACCACATGTCAAAATCCTTGTCCATTAAGACTTGACAGTGGCCTGAATCAACAAGAAGGACCTCATAGAGGACTTCATTTGAAGCCCCTTAAAGGATGGTACACCAGCTTGTAGAGTTGAGCTCACATGCAAGAGGTTTATGTCAAGACGTATGTCACGAACCACGATCAGACACTCCACATAAAAGTTGTGACTAAGATGACCCAAGCCCTGAAGCACAGGACAAAGGAGGAAAGGGAGCAGAAAGAAATTTAACTTACTCTCAATGCTACCAAAGCGCATGGCAAAGAGCTCCTCCCTGAGTTCGCCATCGGCATAATCAGTTGCATGCCACACCCATGACTTGTCACTGCCCGCGTGCTCTTGAAGCACAGTCCCAGGCAACACTGCGCAACAGCCAGAGATTGTATTTCTCTTTCAAGTAAAACTCAGCTGAACATTTCAGCGATACAAAGCAGCTATTAGACAATAACACGCGCATGTACACATTTTGCTTCCAGACAACATAAATAAAGATCAGAGCTTGCAAGTGAAGGTTGGTAGATCATGAGAATCTGTCAACCGCTCTCTATATATTAATGGAATAAGCTAAATGGCTGCTAAAGCTACAACAAAGTGGTAGGGACTTCCTAAGCAGCAAAAATCAATGACTACTGCGCATGCCTAAAACATAAACCCTAATAACTTTGACATGGCGTATACCAGCATGTGATCCACGCATGTAATTCATCCACTTGAGAACTACAATGCCTGACGCCTTGTACAATACTGCGCCTTAACCCCAAACCAGAAATACAAAGCCCGTAACCTTCTTGTTGCAAAGCAAGTAAGCGAAGCTTACCCATATGGTTTGCGCAGATCTTCAAAGTCCTCTGCTGGCGCATGAGCAAGCGAATTTTTTTGCTCTCCTTATGTTCCAAAAGCTTGCACTGCCCTACCCCTCTCTCCTTCCACTGGCTGCCATCTTTGTCATACCGGTACAATTTACTCTTTCTGTGCCACACAGGTAACAGTAAGAGGTATACATCACAGCATACGTATAATGAGAATTCCAACAAAAAAGCTCAAATCATGCATATGCAGAAGCTACATCAGACTTTCTAATTACATAAAAGTAGCATATCCTCCCTCCTCACCCCTTGAACCACACAATCTATGAAATGAACAAGATAATAACCCTTTCTCCGTAGGCTTACAGGTAGCTGCTTATGCAATCAAAATTTCAAAATAAAGTACTTCGAAAATGTGGAAGAAGCGTCACAAACATTTTCAACAGTATGCCATTTCAAAGAAGCATCACGGCGGACCTCTAGAATACAGCCTCTTACATGTATTGCAGTATGTTTCTTCAAGCATGTATCATGACATGAACGACGCACACCCTGGTTTCCAATACATACCCAAACTTGGACCTACTACGCAAAGGCATGATATGGATTTATACACCTTATATCAGCACAAATGATCAAAAATTCACAAAGAAACAAAACTCCCCTATCCCTTCTAGGCAAATGTCGAAGGCATGTGCTTCAGTTGAATTACATGTCAAAAAGCACGTTCTCAAATTCTTCGCCGGAGCTAACAGACACTTCCTCCAACTTCACAATAGGAGCAAAGGCAGCTCCAGTATCTTCATCGTCTCCTTTGGGAACCTCCTCCCCTTCCTCTTCCTCAGGACGAGGGGTCGAGGTTGTTGGCTCCTCAGTTTTTGGCAGCTCAACCTCATCCTTGTCAGCCATTTTGAAACCTTGCTCTCTCTCAGTTAGAACGGTAAGACAATATTATACAAAACTGCTCGATGACTTTTCCTGTATTTGGTGTTGCTCTAAGTTGTTCCCGAGTCTGCACTCGCCTGCAAGTAAGACCACGGGTGTAACAATACCGACATCAGCCAAAAATTGGAAGTAGACTACCACCAATATCAACCCTGCACGATGCTGTGAGGGAGATTTGCAAGCGGTTTGGGGTATTAGAACTGCTAGGGTACGCCCGCTCCGTCAAATATGTCCGCTACATTTTCATACGAGGTGCAGGCCAGCGCAGGCGAACTTGCATGTGCCTTGTAAGTTGTATCCACCTTGTATCATAGGTATATTGCCTTGTTTGCCCTTGTACTACAAAATGGTCAACAAAACTTGACTGGCCTCGACCGCCCGAAACTGCCGAGACCACTCGAGAATGCTCAAGTTCAGAACGAAACTCGAGGAAGACAGTACTAATCATGGTACTAATGGTACCATCCTGCCCAAACCTGCCCCCCAGTTGACCCCCATAGCTAGCGCACAATGCGGTTCCGTGCAACCTGAAATGAAGTCTGATATTGTCAACTCTTAGAAATCATGGGAAAACGCATAATTTTCCTTCTGGAACTTTTTAACAACTCTCCTATTTTTTTCAAGATCAAGACTTTTGGATTTACTCGCTTCTTTTGACTCGAGTCGTGGAGCAACCATTACACGTGTCACCATTAGCTACGCAATCTGCACATCACTGCACATCACGGCGCATGACGGCACATCAGGCTGCATCACTGTACCGTTCAACTCCGAACTTTGAAGTATGGAATCTGGAGTCTGGAGTCTGGAGCAGTCTGGAGTCGGGAGTCTGGAGTCTGGACTCTGGAGTAAACCGGACTGTCACTTGACGGCCACCAGACCAACCTTCCATTCGCGACTTTTTCAGAACATCCCCATCAAAATTGGGCGAGTTAGACCAGCCGAAGTACGAAGAGTCTCGAAGCTCTCCGACTTGGGATGACTTAAAGTCACCTTGAAGTCACATGATCCTCCATCATACCTTGAAGCATATGACCCATCGTGTTATGGGAAATGCGGGAAGGAAACACGATTTTTGCCCAGCTCGTCTTGTATATAATCTCTGATTGCAGACCATCGAGGCCAAGTTTGTTGAGTTTAGAGCTTATAGTGAAAAGGGCTGCTGTACTAGGTGGGTTTGTACAGGTGGGTTTTGTTTCAGGCAATATCTCAGTTATCCTTAGAAAGGACCGGTATGTGCTCTCTCTCGATAATAATTTACTCTCCCTCTGTTCCTCTCATCTCACGTTAAATATGCTCGAAGTTGCGGAGGTATTCGCTGCTTGTGTTTTGCCAGCGAGATAAAAGCCATCACCAGGAACCAGCTACTCGGCAGACAAGTTTTCTCGTATGGCTACATGGGACAGTCCATGAGTAGTTTAACTGTGTGCAGAAGAGACCTTAAAAAGTTGTTGTCTCCTTCTCACAGCACCCCATAATCAGCAGTTGCATAGGTGCGCTGAGGGGGATGCAATTCATGTCCACATTGGGATGGAAGATTGGGAGAATGGGTTCAGTGCTTGTGCCTGTAGGCATGCATTTGCTACAACTGCTCTATTGGTAGTGAGTGCACATCGGCGACAACTGGCGGAGAGCTATGAGCTTAATTCATGTGCTTGCTTATGACCTGATTTTCTCCTCTATCCTTATGCAGTGGACTTCATTGGTATACAATATTGGAGGGAAGTTGGTTACGCTCGTAAAGACAGATAGCAACAGTTTCCAGCGGATCTTCATGTGCATCGCTTATGCTCCCCCCCC
>WELA01011413.1:176527-191516 GCA_009602735.1 Mesotaenium endlicherianum
CCCCCTTCCCACCCTCCTCCCTCTCTCTCTCTCTCTTTTATGTTTGTGTACATGACTTACAGCAGATCCAGAGCTATGGCAAGCTGCTGAATTCTCCCACCTTTTTCAATAGCAACTACTACAGCAGGTGATTGTTGATAAGACCCCTGACTTTACTCGCTTCTTTCACTTTCTCCATGGCGCATCACGACGCAACACTGCTCATCAAGCTCTTTGCTGCGCGTCTGGTCACCTTCAAGTCATCTGATCCTCCATGATAAGAATGACTGGGAGGAGTCCTAATCCTTGTCCAGCCAGTCTCATATATAATCTGTACCTCAAAACATTTCTGAAGGCAACTCTGCAAATTTAAGAGTATATTGTCAAGAGGGCTCCTTTGCTTTGGTACATCTCTATAGCAAAATGTGTCCTTATGTCTAGGTATTGGTCTGGTCTTGTCAATCAATAACTTTCTTACTATTTCTATTTTTTTGTTTTCTCACAGCGAGGAACACCATGGAGTCCTGGAGAAACAAACTTCCGCGTGACTCTCGATCGAAGATTGTGACGAAAATGTGAGTGCTCCGTTACGTTTCCCTTGTGGACATGGATGGTGTTGCTTTTCTTGCTTCTTGTAGAGTGTTGCAAGGGTTTGCAGACTCTTTCTTGCTTATTTGAAGGCCGTCTGCTTGCTTCTCTGAAGCTCTAGCAACAAGGAAGGTTGCGTGCAAGCCACAGGTGGCAATCTGATTTCTGTGAGCAGTTCATTGCCGTGACCTATGTGATGACCCATGCGTTACCTGCCTGTGTGCATGAGCAGAGTCGACACTCTACGGCGCTTCATCCCTTCCCATCAGAAAGTAGACGTCGATGAGCTATTCAAGGTTGCTGTCTCCTTTGAGGAGAAAATATTCTCGGAGGCAGCGGATCAAGTGAGCGTCCTCCCCAGGGGCCAGCAGATGGTCTCGGTTGCATGCGTTGCTGGCTGGAGAAGGGGTGCCGACGTCTCTTCCTTGTTGAGTCCTGGAAGACCAATTTTACTCGCTGTTCACGTTCGTGGCAAGCGTTTGATTCTCTTGTCAACATGGTGGCGCTCTTGGTTACTCCGGTGCATTTCACGGTTTTTTAGATAACTGGCTGAGTCCATTTGACGTATCTTTTGTCAAGAAAGAGTCAACTTATACTGAGGTCAGTATTAATAGACGGGAAGAGCTGATCTGACGCAATGATTGTGCAGCAAGACTATCTGCGGAGGATCTCACTCAAGATGCTATCTTTCGAAAGCAACGGTCAGAAAAGGCAGGCTCAGGCAGCTGCCGCGGCTGCTCAAGCTGCGGGCGGGCAAGGAGGAGCTTCAGCCCATGCGGGAGGAGCTCAATCTCTCGGCGCGCCTATGCTTGCTCAACAGCAACAACAACGTGCTCCGCAGCATCAAGGACAACCTCTACAGCAGCAGCAGCAGCAGCAGCAGCAGCAGCAACAGCAACAGCAACAACAGCCGCATATGATGCCAAGCCTCAGCACCCAACCATTGAATTCTATGGGGGGGGGAGGTATGCAAGCCACTGGTCATCCAACAGGTTTGCCGGGGGTAGGAGCTGCAGGTCAAGGCATGCAGGGAACTATGCAGTCCAATATGATGCATATGAATCAGCAACGACAGTCGATCCAGCAGCAACAGCCACAGCAACAACAGCAGCAGCAACAAGTGAGCCCCCCGTTCCTAATGCGTGTGGTTTTGTTGTGACTCCTTAAGCTTCTACTTTCTTACAGCACAAGCAGCGTAACGAGAAACCTAGCATGTGCATGCACTTGCGCCATGCTGTTGCACCTAGACCGCAATCTTGGACCCAGGCAGCATTTCCTCAAAGTTTTTTGCATATTTGCAGGTTTGAAAACGTGCATGTGCGAACCAGGCACTTACCGAGTATCATGTTTTTATGTTTCAGGGACAAGATTCACAGCAGCTGAGTATACAAATGCGCCAGAAGATGCTCTTGCAGCAGCAGCAACAGCAGCAGCAGCAGCAGCAGCAACAACAACAGCAGCAGCGCATGCAGCAGCAGCAGCAATTCGCGCTACAACAGAAAAATTTCCAGCAGCAACAGCAACAGCAACAGCAACAGCAGATAGGATCCACTCAAGCCCTTGGCCCTTCGCAGGGCATGGGTGTTAGTGTGGGAGGCCCAAACGGCGCGCAGCTGCCGAACTTGCACATGCTACAGCAGCGCCAGGTGCAGCTTCAACAAGGGCAGCAGAGCGTGCTGCAGCCTGGGTCAATCCCAGCCTTACCGCAGCAGGCTGGACTTCAGCCTAACATGAGCACCATGCAACAGCAGCAGAGATTGCAGCAGCAGCAGCAGCAGCAGCAGAATGCGCTCCAGCAGCAACAGCAGCAGCAGCAGAGTGCCCTACAGCAGCAGCAGCAGCAGCAGCAGAGCATGCTGCAGCAGAACCAGCAACAGGATGCCCTCCAGCAGAAGATGCGGGCCCAGCTTGCGCTACAACAGCAACAGCAGCAACAGCAGCCGCCGCCGCAGCCCCTTCTTCAGCAGAGCGCAGCTGCTCCTTCTGCGGGAATCGGCGTTTCTGACGCCATCTGGCAGCGAGTAAGTTTCGTCAGGCTTCACATTTTGAAATGTTCTAAGTCCAGGTTTGGATGTTGTTTTGAGATTTGAGCAACTGAAGATGTTATGTGGGAGTCCCAGTGCCTCAGGTATGTAGGGCTATGTCATTCAGGAGAATTTAGACTTATGCTTGTTACTCCACTTTCAGCTGGTCGATTGTCGTGTCAGGTAAGGCAGGCCTCAAGATTTCCGGGCAGTATGAAGGACTTTTTGCTGTCAGTATGCATCACAGACACGCACAAGGGTTTCAATACATATGTCGACGCACATGGACGATCATGCTCAGGTTGCTGTTGTGTTAAGTGGTCGATGTCGTCAACCCACAATGAGCACAAATATTACCCAAGAATGAATGGGAGTAAGTAAAGGGCTACCTCAGCTATGGTGTGGAACAGGAATGGCATTTGCCTCTTTCACTCTTGGGGTCGTAATGTGTGGAGTCACGGATAGAAGTTTGTAAAATTGAAGCTCATATTTGATGGAAGTGGAGGGTATGCCCTGATGAGAAATCTATTTCTTATGTGGTCTACTGCCAGCTCGACTTCCTACGGGATAAATACATGCAAGACATACAAGACCTGCACCGCTATCTAGTCCAGCGAAGCCAGGGTGTGAGTACCTCTATACACTTCGCATTCAGCTGTTTACACCTTCAGTTACTGTTCACTACAGTCAAGATGCTTCTTCAGGTCGATTCCCTTTTGGTTGGGTTCTGGCTGCTCATTTCGTGTAGTGGCGTCTTGACTTCTGTAGCGTATGTGCATCTTGACTTGTGTAGCATGTGACTGTACGATAAGTCTTCAGTCAAGGTGAGCTGGTGTGAATCCTCGAGGCGTGTTTGTTCCAGGGCACTGCAGCAAGGTTGATGTATGCTGGCCACAATGCTTCCTCCATTGTTGGGGAATGGCAGTAGCGCTCAACTATGTAACTTCATGCCTCCCTTGCAGCCTGCCAGAGAAAAGGGGATGCAACACCTTATTTTCTTGTTGATGCCCATCCTCTATGCAGTCGTTCTTTTAGCTACAAATGCAGCCTATAGTGCGTCCCAGCTCATATTTGGTTTTGTTCTGTGCGATCAGAAGTCCTTGTTAGGGGTCTGCTTGTAGGGTTGTGCTCAATGTGTATAGTCTTAGAAGCTTGCCTATGAGGCATATGAGACCTATGAGGTGTGTCCCTTGATGTAAGTCGGTAGCTCTCCAGTGTATGACATAGACATCAAACAGATATACTTTTCTCGTCTTAGATACGCCTGATGGGCGCACCTTCGCCTGAAGTTTCCGCCTGTGGTGATCAAAACTCACGTTTCAGGCCCTCACCCTCATCCCTGACACTCGCGTGCTTTGCTTTCGCTTCTGCCTCCTCCTCTGACGGCGGCAGCAAGTTGCGCCGGAGCAGATGCAGAAGCTGAACCACTACAAGGACGTGATCTACAAGATCATGCCCTACCTGACCGCGCAGCGCGAGAAGCTGCCGGCCGGCTTCGACGTGCAGAGGATGCAGAACCTGGAGAAGCAAGTGGTGGCCCTGTTTGAGCCGCAGCGGCGCAAGCGGCTTGCGGCACAGGCTGCGCAGGCGCAGGCCCAAGCTCAGGCTCAGGGTGGCCTGCAGCTGCCGCAGCAGTCGACCGACTCAGGTATGCTTCCTCTTTTTCTTCTCCGTGGTTGGCTGCATTGGTGTCTCACTGTCGAGGGCTTCCACGTTTCCGAGTTTCCGAGTTTCCGAGCTTCCGAGTTTTGAGTCTCCGATGGTGGTCGTGCAGTTTGTGGTGTCAACCCCCCCCGGGAGACCCTGGTGTTGTCGGGCGTGTGTTGGCATGTAGCTCCTGTTTGTTTTTCTGCATTCGAACGCGCATTTGAACGCCTGTGCAGTGTGCTTCTCTTATCCAGCCCTAACTGCTGGGCTTCTCACTATCACATGGGAAAGACTGACAGGGAACTCCGGTAGTGAAGGTGGAATGAGGAGCAGGCAGAGCTATGTCTTCGTTTCAGTTGATCGTGGAAAGCTACCAAGGTGTTGCTTCACACATGCCTCTGAAAGATGAAGCTCTGTCTTTGCAGCGCCCGAGCAGGCACGCCCCACATTGGTACGCACATTTCAGCCAATACGAATCATGTACTTCTGCGAGCGTGCGTTGATGGAGCATTGTTCTCTTTTTGTACTGCAGGTAAGACCGTCTCGTCCCGCCGGGTTCAGGACTTGCAGCAGCAGCAGCAGCAGCGGCAGCAGCAGGACAGCTTCCAAATAGGCGTGCAGCCAGGCCCTGCCCAGCAGCAGCAGCTTCTGAATCAGCAGCAGCACCAGCAACAGCAGTTGCTTCAGGTGAGCAAGCGTGAGAGACATCCTGTTTTTCTGCTGAATCTGACACCGGCAAGGAGTATCTGATCTGCTGACTAGACCGGCATAGCGTTGCCGGCTGCATCAGGCTTGGCCCGCTTATCTGGCTGTGAGGAACCGTATGGCAGTTCCTCCTGCCCTGCTGGAAGAATCTCATGGCTCAAACGCATCAGATGACCATGTCTTTTTCTTCTTGAGCGGAATGGGGTCCCCTCCCTTTTGATGGCGAGGAAGACGAGTGAGCTTTATCTATTGAACTTGCGAATTTCGGCTGTTCCGGAGGTGTCTTGCAATTTGCACCTCTGCAACTCCCTTTGCATTCTCGCAACTTCCTCTTGGCCGCATCGTCTATGTAGCAAGCTCGTAGTTATAGTCAACAAGTACAGAGTGCCTGGAAGTACTCCATCTCAGTTGCCCCTTGCAAGAGCCAGCGTGACGCCGTGCTGGCCCGCCAGGCGCGTGCCACGTGGCAAGGACGACAGCCTTGCACACTTGGCAGGGGCCCGACTTGATGCGCTTCTGTCTCCTTCTTGCCCCTCTGCTGCGTGGGCAGCACTCGCAGCATCCCCAGCAGCCACAGCAGCAGCAGCAACTCATGCAGCAGAAGCAGCAACAGCAGCAGCAGCAGCAGCCATCCACCACCCAGCAGCAGCAGCAGCAGCAGCAGATGCAGCAGAACCAGGCGCAGGCCCCGGCCCAGTACCCCGCCCAACAGGGCCAGGCTACTGACCAGCTGCTGGACAACAAGATGGACCCTCTGGATGTCAAGCCCTTGCCCATGGGCCTGGCCCCACAGGCCCACCTCCAGCAGCAGCAGCAGCAGCAGCAGCTGTCGCAGGGGATGCTGGCTCAGGCCCAGCAGGGAGCGCACGGCAAGAGCGGGAGCCAGGCTCTGAAGAGCGGGGGGCACCCCCAGGGGCAGCTCGGCGCGCATGGCCAGCTGGCTCAAGCGCACGCTCAGGGCAAGACTCTCCCCACCGGCGTGCAGGTCGCCAGCTTCGTCTCCCCTCCCACCGCCACCGCCTCCCCCAACCTCAAGGACCAGTCCTCCCCCGACTCTGTCGTGCAGCCCTTGCCGGCCAGCCATCTCGCCAAGCCTGCCCACCCGCCGCCGTCGCAGTCTCAGCCACAGCCCCCGTCGCAGCCGCAGGCCCAGCAGCAGGCCCCCACTCCTCCCTACTATGCCCCGTCTCCTGCTGCCCCCACAGGCCTCGGCCAGGAGGCCGAGGTGGCGCGGGCCGTGGGCTTGCCGTACGAGACTGCCGGGGGGACACCTGGCACGCCCCTGCTGCTGCCTGCTGGCACCACTACCTCTCAGCCGATGGCCGTCACGACTCCCGGAGTGTCGGCCTCACCCATGCTGGGCGATCCCTCGCAGAGCCCAGCAGGGGCAGACTTGGCCCTCGGCGGCGCGGGCGCGGGGGAGGCTCCCCCCCACGAGCCCCCTCTGCAACGGCTCTTGAAAAAGGTGACGGTGCCCGTGATGAGGCTTGCCTTTGGGTGTGTTCTCAGGGACTTGCATGTTAGTTCCAGTTTGCACTTTATCATGAAGCATACGGCCTCTTCAGATGCACTTGTTTGGTCGGCGGTTGTTTCTGACTGACTGGAAGGAGCTGGAGCGCGCATTTTTGCGTGGTGGCAGCGGGCCTTGTGGCAATAAGCTTGATTTAGAAGGTGCCTTCGTGGCAGTCAAAAGAAGCCTGGAAAAAAAAAGAGTCCATGTGCTTGTTGGGAGCATACCGTAGCTTGTAGAATATGATTTTCCGAACTCTGCCTCCTCTTTTCTGCTGTCGCGGGGAAATACCTTAACAGGTTTGTGAGGGACTTGGATAGTGGCATCATACATTCGACCAAGACTATGTTTACTTCTATATACTAAGTGAAAATGTGAGATTAGTTCTTTTTCCAGGTATTTAGCATGGATTTGCAATTTTTGTGGAGGAAGTTGGATAGTAGCAACACGTGCAATTTTAGACTATGCTTGATTAGTAAATACTAAGTACATAAATACATATTATTCGTCTGTGCAGGTGTCCAGCATGGCCTCACAATCTCCTGGAGCTCTTCGCGAGACTGTTGCCGACATCAGCAGCATTCTCGCTTGCAGGGATCGCCTGACGCTGTCTGGGCCAGGTGGCAGCTCTCGGGGAGCAGTCGGTGACGACCTGGCAGCGGTCACCAGAGCCAGGGTACTTGCGCGGCAAGCGGCCACGTCAGGGGCCATGCCAGCTGCGCCGCGGCCAGCTGGCAGCAGCAGGGCAGAAGGAGGGCGAGGTGGCAGCAAGAGGAACAGAGTGGAGTCGGCGGAGGGATGCGTCATCGACCCCGAGGAAGATTGCCGTACTGATTCCACCAAACAGGTCGCAGGAAGCGGGAGGAAGAGCCATAGATCTGCACACTTCAAGGTGAGTTCAGCACGTCCTCTTTGTTGAGCGTTCACATCTGAACCCCGTGCTTGCGATGTTTCCGGCCAGCTTTTCTGCGGGCTCTGCTGCATAGGAATGTCTGTACGCAGGAATTTACTCACACGTGTTCTCACTGTAGTCCCAAACGCCGTCATCTGTAGTACCTCAGGGCAGATGTCAATATGTTCCCACTGCCCTCCTCCAGCATCAGCTTTCGAGATGTCCGAGGGCACAGTGGTCATGACAATCGCCGGCTGCTTAGAGTGCACGATTCATTGCGACGTAGGTCGGAGCCTGCCCCTTCCCTTCTGTGCGAGTCTCAGCCTATCAGAATCATTCATCTTCCGGCATCAATGATCTCTGCTGAGTATTGGGGAGGGCGGCAGGGTGGCAAGATGACACGTTTTCCCTGGTTGTTGTCTGCTTCATATAAGGCTCCATGTTCTCCTTTGCCGGCTCCCATAGGCTTGTGTACATGCCACGTGTCATGTGCACATCCGTGCACACATCTCGTATTGCTCACACATGCAGCCCATCTCGACCAGTTCTCATCGTCGCCGTCTGGCTCGTAAGCTTATCCGAAGGTCTGATTCTCTTGTTGTGTGTAGCCCAGCTGTAGGGCGAGCCTAGAACCCAAAAGCCCGGTAAGGTGTCGACTCCAGACTGAGAAAGAGCAAGCACTTGAAGCGCACACGGTTCTTCTCAGTGCGTTACCAATCCTGGCGTGTAACTAGCGCGCGAGTAATGTTCTGTGTGCGGCGTGTGCGGCCGTGGGTGCTGGAGTGCAACAGATGACGCAGAAGGTGGAGGAGGAGCTGCAGGTCCTCGAGGACACGATGATCGACACGCACGCCCGCGTGAACAGGAGCGCCACCGACAGCGTCGCCGCCGAGGGACGCAGAGGGCTTGTCGTCAGCTGCACGTTTGCCGGCGTCGAGGTACGCCTGCGCAGAAGCCGTCCGTGTTGCAGTCGACAATCGCAGACGGCCCTTGGATACGGGCGGTGCGGCATGCGGGGTATGCGGGGTGTAGTGCTGTGTTACTACAGAGCAACGGTTGTGTAACGGAGGGGGAAGGCTATGTTGACAGAGCGGCTCGAGGGAATCTTACGTCCATGCATCAACGACTTCGTGAGCGCGGCAACCCATGAGCTGCCCTGTGAGAGTGCAAGAGTTGTTGCTGAATGGTGGTGCTTGGGAGTGTAGCGTGCGTGCGTCACCCGACGAGGGATCAGATGCCTGTGACTTGTCATCTGGAGGTTCTGCTCTGCTGTTCCATTCTCCCCTAAGCACCCGCATGTGTGTTAAGACGTTCTCTCTGACTGGCTCCTGTTCTTCTCCTGCTTCTTTCTCTTTCTACCTTATCCTGCTTCTTTACTCTGTGCGCTAGTGCAGCCTGCTAGTCAAACAGTATCATATTGTGAATAGCATGTGGGAGGCATTGTAGTTGTTTGCTCATTCCTCCTCCTGGATAGATTGCCGGCCGTTTTTGTCCGCACTTGCAGGCTGTGTGAAACTGGGATAGGTCAGTCGTCAGGCTACTACTGCTGTAAGCAGTCATCGTTGCTGTTTGCGCGCTACTGCCTGCGACACTTCCGCATCTCAGTCGCTACTAGCAGAGTGCGCACAAGTCATTGTAACGAGTTTCCGGCGAGATTCACCCGTTTAATTCCTTCTGAGCCTGGTTGACCAACGCGCCTGCCTGTGCTCACAACGTTATCACTGCTGTGCTGCTGCTGCTGCTGCTGCTGCTGCTCAGGGCTCTGAGCTGGTGCTTCACCTGCTGGTGCCTCCCTCCTACCCGCAGAGCTCGCCCTCCCTCTTGCCGGCTCTGACAGCTTCGACCTTCAGGTCAGCAGCATGACCGCACTCGCCTCAAGTCCCAAGTGGTCCCCATCCCTCCCTCTCCTTTTCCTGTCCGCCTTAACGATGGCTGCAGCAGGCCGGGCGCACAGGAGGACCTGCAGCTGAGCTGGCATGAGGAAGCAGTGAATACTTAACACAGCTTGCAGCTTTTCTCTCTGCTTACTGTGCGTCCTTGCTTGCTGCTGCTATCATTTATCCTCCTGGGGTTGGTGTCTCCCTCTAGACCATTGTCTCCCGTCGGCTGTCCCTCTGAGAACTTTGCTATGCGCTCGTTGTTTGAGCTTGACCCCCATGTACGGGGTTGTTTGTGGTGCAACAGCCCGCAACTGCAGGAAGATGCGCGCTCGAGGTTCTCTCGCCACGTGCGCACCATGTCAGCGACCCCCTCTCTCACAGAGATGGTGAGGGTTTGGGACGAGTGCGCGCGGCAAGCCACGGTTGAGGCGGCAGCATACTTTGGGGGCGGCACTTTCAGCTCCAGCATTGGCAATTGGCAAACTTGCGACCCTGACGAAGATTGAAGGCTGTTCTAAGAAGTAGGTGTAGGGGATTTGATATAGGTCTGGCAACAACGCTCTTGTGTAGCAAATGTGAATACTTCCCCTGGGTACCTCCAACTCGCTTGATCATTATTTCAATAAACTGCTCGGTTCTTTAAGGAGAATGCGATGCTCGTCTTTAAAAGTCTTTCTTTCCCTCAATATGATATATGGTTCAATTCGCAACCAAGACCTCAAGAAGTCCTCGTGAGTGGCCAGTACGGATTGCTGTTTGGATCACGTCAAAAGGACAATTGACAAGCAAAAGCACTCCATGCACTTGATCATATATGCAAAGTATGCTGTTTGAAGTTCACGCGCGGGTCACGTAAAACGCCGTAGCAAACAACCACGGTCGTAGATGTGATGGGCATGTAATAAGAAAGGCAGAAGTCAGATTTTCACCTGTAGTGTTCATGTTCAACATGCAGATCTCACTCGTTAATCACGCTTGCGGTCAGAAGTTTCTCTTTAGTCTTTGCAAATCTGCACAATCATCACCGTGCAGAACCTTGATGTGCAAGCACGCACTCCTTTCAATCTGGACAAGCAAATACACAAAGTTCGGTTACAGATGACGCAAGTTGGCCCATGTATCACACGTAAATTTCGATGTCAGTAATTGCGAGTTATTAATTACGCAAAATGACTTCACGTCGCGCAAAATGTAAGGTTGGTGTGTTAAATTAACTTTTCTGCAAAGGCAAACATCATTGGCTTTTATGTACATCTATACTGATTAAGCAAGACATTGTGTTACGATAGGATGTTTTAGTGGTCATCAGTAATATCACGCCTCTTGCACTTGATTTTCGCGCGGTTATTTGAAGCTGCATGTTCCCAGCCAAAGCAGTGGGTATGTATATTAGGATCGGAATGTAAAAAACACAAGTGAAGAAGCACACGGTAGGGGTTTGATGAAGACTCCGCCTTTGCCCACTTGCCAGCAATGCAGGCGTGTCATCCAACGACGGCCTTCCTTGGGCCCCGCTCAAGTTTGAGTTCGCCTCCACTGACCAGGCTGGCAGGTACGAGGCACGTCTGCTTTTTTGCCGTCAACAGACGGGAATTAAGCAAACTCCCTTCCGCCTGCCGGCCCTCTGTACATCCACATCCACACCCACACGCTCACACGCACGTGCAGGCACACACGCAGGCACACATGCACCCAAGGGCAACATGCCCCACACGGGCACGCACGCACGCATAACATGCTGAGTCGAGAGAGAAACTGCCGTGATGAGAGGGAAAAGACTGCTGTCAACACCTAAAGGCCGACGGCATGGGAGGGCCCTGTTGCTGACGTCTGTCAGAAGCAGGCATGAGTGGGATCTGTCGTGCTTGCTACGCGTTGACTACAGGCAGCGTTAACTGTTCAACCCTGCTGATGACACGTGTTAACAGCAGCCAGGGGGACGCGATACGTATGCTGGTGGCACGTGTCAACAGCAGGTCGGGGGCTACCTACTGCCGAGCATGGTCGAAGGAGGCGCGACTGGCGGGCGGTAGACCTGCTGGCCACACGTGTTTGACGGCAGGCGCGGATTGACTGCAGGCCTGGCAGGGCCTGCTGTGTGCATGTCAATTGCAGGCGCGCGTGGGAGATGGTAGGCCTACGCGTCAACAGGAGGGTGGAGAGAGGAGGGGGGGGGGAATGGTTTGTGGGGCGCTGATGTCAAGCACGTGTTGAGAGCCCACCTGCATGAGGTTTCCGCATGCAGTTGAGCGTGTCTGAGGTTGAACATGGAGAAACAATATCATAGATTATGACGGCGCCAAACAAGCAGTAAACATTAAATAAGGTATTGATTTAACATTCACTAACCACATGCAGAGTGCACAGTATCCTACGTCCTACATTTTGCACAATATATTGCTGCCGGTACCTCTGCGGGCAGTATTTACTTTCCTAGAGATGCAAATTAAGCACAATCAGTCGGACAACATATGTAAGCATAGCATGGAGTGAATATCGACAACAAAGCATATTGTATTGTAAGATGATATTAAAAGCCTAAATCTCTTCCAAATCTTCTTCGTCGCCGTTCCTTCCCGCTTCCCTCTTCCAAAACGCAATCTGCTTCCGCAACTTTGTGATCTCCTTTGTCTGGATATTCCTCTGTGCCTCATTCACGATTGATCGCACGCGCGTTGCGTAACTGCTCAAGAACAGAACGTGCGCACCAGAAGCACCCGCAATATAAAAACACCCACACGGACGCATTAGATCTTTACCCCGTCAAGCCATGGGGTTGCGAGGAAAAGGGTGCCACCCGCCCGCATGCCCGCTTGCCCGCCCCCCACCAATGTTAACAAACGCACAACAGAGCTGCAACACAGTTGTGATCGTGAAATAACTACTATGCAACAATAATTAGTCCCCCCTTTTCAAGTCACAGATCACCACAATACTACATCACCTGAACGCATCCAACCACCTCGCGGAAGAAAGTGCCAAGGCACCCACACACGTCTACTGTTTCTATAAAAGGCCGGAAGAGTAGTCCTCTGCTTAATAATTCTCAACCTCACGCGCACACAGAGACACACAGGTTGGATGTGGAGCAGCACGTTGTCCGCCAGCCAGCACACGCGCGGCAAAGCGCGCGCGCGCGCGCGCGCGTGCTCGTGCCGCCAGTGCGACGCACCTGAGGGAGTTGTGCGACTCCTCCAGGTTGGTGTCGGCCGGCGAAATGTTGACAAACATGAGCGTTTTGGCGTTGCCGCCCAGCGAGTCGCTCATCAGCATCGTCAGCTTGTGGTCGCGGTACGGGATGTGCGCCTCGCCCTGCGCCAGCGCGCTGATCACGTTGCCCAGCGCGCTCAGCGACAGGTTGATGGCCTGCGCCTCCTTCATCTGCTGCCCCGTGGAGCCCGACTTCTTGAGGCGCTCGGACCCCGCCAGATCGACGAAGCTCAGCTGCGCACATGCCAACAAGCACGCGCGCACGCACGCACGAAAGCGCCATGACGCGCAAGCAACGCGCCACAGTGTGCACCCACGCTGGTGTGAGCCTGCGCGCTAAGCGTACGCATGCGCCGCAGTCACACGGGCAGAAGTGTCTGCAGGCACACAGTAAGCAGAGGAAGTAGAGAGAGAAAGTGTGCACATGCTATGCACGCACAAGAGTGCGCGCAGACATGCATACACACACGCGCGCACGCGCGCACACACCAAGACACACACACAAACACACACACACGCACGACACACACACAAACGTGCAAACAGGATCACGGACGCAAACGCATGCACGCACATGCACACGCACACGTGCACACCCACACCCACACCCACTCTCTATAACTCTCAGACACGAGCACTCCCTGTCGTTACCTACCTTGCCCTTGACAATGTTCTGCGTCTGGTGGTTGGTGCCCTCGATGATGATGGACAGGATAAGGTGCGATCGGGAGCTCTCCGCGTTCATAAGCGTGCCGGCTGTCACTCTCCTCTCCATGCCCTTCATCACAATGGCCTGCAGCTCCTCCAGCTTGGAGACGGCAACGAGTGTTGCGTTGTCCACCACCACCATGCCCTGCACGTTGTCAAAAGAAGCCACGACAGAGTCAAGGACCGCGCTCTGGGTGCATCCATGTGTCGGGCCCGACGCAAGACGCAGAAGACAGAAGAAGAGTTTGTGCATGAATGCATGCCAGGGCTGTGCACACATGCCTATACATGCACACATACGAAAACACACATACACGCTCTCCTGCAAACACAAGCACGCCCACACGAAGACACGCGTGCACGCGTGGTCACATACGAATGGCGGCCCTAGCAAGCCTAGCAAGAGAGAGAACCGCCGAAGAGAGACAGGGGCTGCATGCAACCATCCACCTAGCCAGCCAGCCCCCCAGGCAGGCAGGCACCCACCTTGGAGTCCTTCTTGATCTCCAGGTTCTTCTTGGGCACCCCCTTGGGCAGCAGCAGGTCCTCCAGCTGGTTCTGGTACAGCTCCAGCATGTACACCTGTCGCCGCCACGCAAGCACACCGGGGCGCGTGGCAGGCACAGGTTGAGTTGGGGGGACATGTGCAGGGGCCAGTAGTTGCGCATGTGTGTGTGTGTGTGTGTGTGTGTGTGTGTGTGTGAACGCTAGTGCAAAGGTCAAAGACAGAACCAGCAGGCACACGTTTTGAATCGCGAGGTATAGTAGAGCAGCAAGACTGGAAGGGGGCAGGAGCACAAACACAGCGTTGCCGGGAGGGCAAGAAGAAACAGCAACACGAGCTAGAGCAGGACGAGCAGCAGGAGCAGCGGGCGGCACACCTTGAGGGAGACGGAGGAGCGGCTGGCCTCGCGGTCCAGCCCCTCAAAGAGCTCGTGCATGGCGCGCGGCGTCAGCCCCGGCATGTCCGGCGAGCCGTAGATGGTGTAGGTCTTGCCGGAGCCCGTCTGGCCGTACGCAAAGATGCACACGTTGTACCCGTCGATCGCCGATTGCACCAGGTACTGCCGTCGCACACGAGTAAACGAGCATGCACACAAGCGAGCGCATGCGCGAGCGCACAGAGGAATCCACGGGCGAAGGGTTAGTAAGCGCGCTGTGCAGGAGTGTGCTTCTGTTGCCCCTGATTGCATGCACGAGCCCACAAGGGCACATCGTGACACACAGACCGGCTGCTGCAAAGGGGCAATTATGCTTTGGCCCGGAATGCAAATAGCTGTAAGCAGAGGATGACCTACACACATACATATGTCTGTGTGTATGTTTACACAAGGAAAGAGAATATGCGGGCGCATGCACACACAAACGCTACACAATGAGACAATCAAAGTCGTGCAAAGACGAGATTTGTCAATTGGGAGAGAGAAGCAAGACATGCTGACACTTGCAACACACACACACACACAGACAAACAAACACACAAGCGCGCGCACGCATTCCTAGCACACGCACATACGCATACACGCACCCACGCGGGCGTGCAACATGCACACAGGCGCGCAACACACACGCACGCACGCACGCCCACAAGAGCACACCTTGGTGTCCTCGAACACGGCCTCCTGCGAGGCGTCGGGGTCAAACACGTGGTCGAACTGGTGCTGCTTGGGCTTGTCGCCGTCGCGCCATGGGTGCTCCACCGTGAACTCGTCGGGCGAGCGCACCACCGCGTGCTGGTTTTCGTTGCGCTCCTTCTCGCTCAGCGGGCGGCAGCGCGCGTACACGCGGATCTTGCCCTTCATGTCTGCTTGGCCAGTCGTTGCACAGGGACAACAGAAACGCCGGG
>WELA01011413.1:214981-227796 GCA_009602735.1 Mesotaenium endlicherianum
CCCCCCGCCCCCGCCCCCCGTGGAGGGAGCGCCATCGTCGTCGCATCGACACACTGGCTCAGCTGCTCCTTGCTGCCATAGCCGAGGCTGCAGAAGCTCGACATGGTCTCGACATAGTCTCTTGACAGACTCAGAGTCTCGACATAGTCTCCCCTTCTCTTCGTCTCCCTCCCACTCACGAATGTTGCTGCAACTTCAACCGTGTGTGCTGTCTGCAATGGTGTACTGACAGCTGTAACCCTTGGGGAAGCCCTGGGCTGGGCACGGAAGGGACACGCGACAGGTGGCGAGCTGCTACTCGGCCTCGCCGCTGGCGGCTCTGACGGGTTCCTAGGGCTGCAGGTCGACCGTAAACTGCCGTGTTCACACTGAGGCCTCCCCTTCCCTCTCTCCAGATTCCTCGCAAGCTCCAAGCTAGTGTCATTCAACGGAGGGTGGCTGCGTCGTGTGCGAGTTCTCAGGCAGGCTTTTGGGAGTGGGGGATTGTGGCAGAACAGAGTCTAAGCTGTCGCACAAGCTGCGAATCACAGCAGCTCCTCCAGCCACCTCAGCACGGCTGCAACACGAGCTGAGGGTTTGCCGGAAGGAAGCATGCGCGTGTCAAAAGTGGGTGTCTCCTTGTGGGTGTGCCAGATGCCAGAAGAAGGTGGCAAAAGGGCTCCACGCCGTGCCCCATCAAATTGTAATCTTAATTCAAAAAGAGTAGGCCAGCAGTGAGAGGAGACATTAGGGTGTTTTTTTTTGGGGGGGGGGGGAGGGAAGCTAGAGGGGGGTGTCAGCAGTGGGACAAGAGAGTCTTAGAATTGAGGGATGACAAGCGTACAAGGGCCAGGTAAAACAAGGACATCTGTCAGGAAAGAGGCAAGTGTACCTGCTAGGAGCCCTGCTGGCAGCTTTGTAGCTACTGACATCGTCATCTGCTATGCTGATCCCGCCAGTTGTCCGCTCCATCTCTGCAACAGCCTCTGAAAGGGTAGCGGACTGCTGACGTGGAAGTGGGCCGCTGTTTTTGCGCTCTATCCCTGCCATGCCGCCAGCTGGCACTTGCTCTTGCCCTCAAACAGTGCTGTGCCCCACAAGCTGAGTGATGGCAGTGCCTATGGTCCTCAAAGCCTTAACACTTTTTCTCCAAAGGGGAAATAATGATCCAAGATTGAAGACGCTCTTCCCTCTCACTATATCCGACGGGTCTAACGTCGCCAGTGCTCTTTTAAGTACTTCTGGGATCAAGACCACTCCAGAAAATAGGAGTTGAGCCGCCCTATGCTAGATAGAGCGGATTTTGAAACCACTAGGTCGTGAGTTGGAATAGGGTAAACATGAAGCTGGAGTACATGTGTTTACAGGTGGTTTCCTCATTAAGACTCGTTGAAATCTGGCACAAGTGCATGTCTACTATGTACGTGTCATAAATATGCCTCTTATCAACGGCTATACCCATCTACAAGGCCACTGTGTACCATGGCCAAAACGTATTAAGTTACAATGTACAAGCGGGGAGCAAGACGAAACCCTTGGTAAAGATGGACGACGATTCACTGCAAATATATACGAAAGAGAGATCCTTGGCTGCAATGGATGGACACTTTTGAACGCACAAATATACACACAAGATCAATGCGACCGCTACTGGCACTTCAAACTCCACAATAGAACCTTGTCCTTTACGATTGCCAACATAAATATTACGGAGCTTCGGAGACTGGCTCACGAGCGGGATAACGTCATAATGATTGCCCGCAACATACGAAAACCCGCATGACACTCTGATAACACCACAGCGAAGCTCCAACGGTCTTATGGTTCGACTTGTGAGTGATCACGCGACTTCCATCAGGCGTTTGCCCGCAGTCGAGTGCAGTCGAGTACAGCCGAGCGCTTGTCGACCTTTTCTGAGCATTTGACACCGATTAATTTGAGCATTGGACACCAATTTGTGAGGGTCCGTACGCGGTTTTACATTAGTATACATTGGATAAAAAGCACACGATCATACAAGCAGAGGCGCGCACTGTGTGGCATGTTGTGGCATGTTGTGGCACTGTCTGACTGAGTTCGTGAATGTCGACGTTGGCATCAGTTGGCATCAGTTGGCATAGCTTGGATTCTAGGCAGGTCTAGGTAGGGAAGCGGGTCATCCGTCCGTTAGCTAAAGACATCGGAGCCGGTCGAAGCACGTCGGACTTCGTTGGAGGAGCCATCGGAGGCAGATCGGAGTGCACACTGCCCATCGGAGTTGGTCAGGAAGTGTTTGGAGCCAAGCGTGGGAAGTGGTGGAAAGCATTCTGGTGCAGCAAGTCTGAGAGCACAAGTGAAAAAGTAGTGCCCAAGAATAATCTGCGTACCCCTAAAAGAGCAATTTGCGTGCCGCCCCACGTTACATTCTGAGTATTTTGCGTGCCCCCCCAAATGAGTATGTTGCGTGCCCCCCCAGTCGAGTGTATTACGTGACCCCCCCAAATGTGTATTTTGCGTGCCCCCCCAGTTGAGTATTTTGCGTGACCCCCCACTTGAGTGTGCTGCGTGCCCACCCAGTTGAGTATTTTGCGTGCCCCCCTAGTTGAGTATTTTAAGTGCCCCCCCAGTTGGGTTTATTGCGTGCCCTCACGTACCCCCCAGTTGAGTATTTTACGTGCCCCCAAAAAGAGCCTTTTGGGTGCAACCTCTAGCTTTAAGCATGCAGCATTTTGCTTCCGACAGAAAGATGTCGGAAGAGTAGGTTAAGTTCGATAAATTGGGGTCCACTAGATTGAGTTTATTCCATACTTTTTAAGAGGTCATGATCCGTGACCGTGTATGACGATACACGAGCAATTTGCGTGCCCCTTAATCTATGCATGAGTTTGCGTGCCCCTTAAAAAGGGAAGTGCTTTTGCATGCCCCCCTAAGATGATTTTGCATGCCCCTAAGACGAAAATTTGCGTGCCATTTGGGCCGTGTTGTTTCGTTGAGCTCCAAAAACATGAGTATTTATCTTGAACGTTTGTTGACATTTCATTAGACATCTAGAATGAAATAAGGAAGTATAGGATTAGAGGTAGAATTATGCGCGCATAGCTTTCAAAGCTGACTTCAATCCTAACCGAAACTAATTTATATGTGGTATATACTCTTTGGTCTTAAGCATTACTTAGCTTAATGCTTGCTAATGTAATCTTTCATGCTAGTTTCTACTTCTTGCTCTTGGAGGGTGGGTGGGTGGGCTCTAGTAGCAATATACACAGTGTGCACTACAATGACTTTCTAGCTGCTGACATGCTGTTTAAGCAGTTTCTATCTTAGTTGTGGTTAAAGAAGAATTAAACTTTGAGAGAGTAAAAGTGTATCATCTAATATTCTGGAAATTGATTTTTTTGAATTGAGAATTAAGAGTTTAGAATTGAAATTTTAAAGTTTAAAAACATACTTGCTGCATTTTCAAACTTAAATATGATATGTTAGATACCTGACATGTACAGAACGCGATTTACTTGCCTATTCTTGGTTCAATATGTCGGCCGAGATAATTTTTTATTTTGGTGGCGTCGATCGATTTGCGTATTGTATGAGATATTGTTGGTCTTCGTATCATTCAATGATTGATATAGTTTCCATACACCCTATTATTGACTCATATTACTTGTCATTTAAATGATTACCTGCATAGCGCAGATAAACCCCAATCTCCTAGACCAAACTTCAAATTCTAAGTTTGTTAAACTCGAGTCTCCAACTTCTTACACATTCCAAACTTTTGATTGCGGTTGATGTGTGGAAGTTGTGACTTGTGGTAACTTTGCGCAAATGAAGAGACTATTGGTTGTCGTTTAAGGTGAGTGATATTTGTGGTGAGACTTATGTGGAATATCAGCTCAAAGGTAAGGGGGCCGCTTGTGCACAATTCAGAAGTCAATAAACAGTTGTCTACGTGCCTTCCATTCTACATGTTTTTTGTGCCCCTAACAAGAACAATTTTCATTCCCCTCAAGATGCATTATTGCGGCCACTTCAAAGTCTACTTTGTGTGCCCCAACAGAATTTATATTTAGGGTGTCCCTTGAAAGCCTAGGTATGGAATACTTGCACATTGGTCCAAGAGCCATCACATAATACCACGTTTTTCCACGTATTCCGAAAATACCAAAAAAAAAACGCGCCCAAAAAAAGTGAGATTTTTGACAAGTATAAAATGTTGATATCATTTTTTTCCTTGTAGCACTTTCTGCTTGTAGCAGATTGAATCCTCTACCATTCGTGACCAAACGCACTCAATGTATTGTGCAAAGTATGAAACTTTCTATCTTTTCCAAAAATTTTGGAAATTAGAAATACACGTGTGTTTTCACATTTTACACGTATAACTCTAATACGTATTCGTCATACCAATACTTCGTATTCATTTTCCATGACTAGGCTTGAAAGAGCATTTCGCGTGTTCAAAAATGGTGCATAGACCTCTCAACTTGCTAAGAATCAAATGTGTGCTGGTTGAATAAAGCACGTGAATGCAATAGGAGCCCCGTCGATAATAGACTTTTGACTGAAGAGTTGAGTGCACTCACAAGTCACCTCAGCTGATCACATATGTTTACAGACTTATGTAAAAACTTTAACTCGATTACTATCTCTGTGGGCGAGTTGAGCTTGTACAAACTTTCCAAGAAGTTTCAATCTCATAGACCGCTGATCGCCTTCGTCTTCTTACCCCAGCTGCATCTTCTATTTCCCACCAAAGATACAAAAGGCCTAAGGTTTGCACTAAGTCATGACTTCTGTAATACATCCATTTGTTGCTGAAAGAGTAGAGAAGGCCCTATATACTAGATGATGCTCATAACTAAGCACCGACAAATGAGACATGAGCAAGAGCTCCAATCCGTCGCCATACAAGCTTACACACACTTATCTAGCTTTGAGCAACTCAACGCACATCATCGCCTGTATGCTTGATAATCGGGTGAGCGATCGCGCGTGCGGCGAGGGGGCGAGCGGCTGTCACAACAGTACAAACTACCACACGTTAAACAAGAGGCATCAACCACTATGCTTAAACAATCAGGAAAGAAAGTCACAATAAGGCAAGACCACAGAGCAAACAATTATGGGAAGCCCTCCAACACGTCACAAGAGTCAAAGATAGTCCACTAGTGACAGAATGTGAGGCCACCACCGTAGAGCGTGTACCCCATTTCTCGAGCCCCCAGTAATATCGCACTTGCCTCCCAATAAAGGCCCACATAGCATGCGAATGGGGTAGTGATTTTCAAAGTGCCCACTTCAGGTAGAGACCAAAACCTGCCGCTGCTGACACACTTCCTATCCGCGTGCCTTAGACTGCCAATAAGATCTTCCCCATCGAACCATAAAGAATGTGCTGATGAAGAGGAAGCCACTGCCCCCCCCGGGAAAACAAGCCCGAGCAGCCAAACACACAAATACGACAGTCATCCATAACAGTCTCAAGCCCCCCCTTCAAGCGCATAGCTCACACGACCCACTTTTCTCCCCATGTTCGCCGGCAGACTCCAGCCCCGTCAAACTCCACAGAGCACCACCAACCAGCGCCAGCCTTCCCAAATAAATCAGACTACATGCATGCGTAGCTGGTGAACTTACCCTCAAAAAGCAGTCCCCAGCCGCTCGTCACGCAGCGGCGGGAACGTCTCCCCACCCATTCCCACCTCGATAACCTCACCCGCAAAGATCAGAGGGAGAGGGGGAAAAAAAAGTCCTGGTCTTCTGCTCATTGGCCGGAATGTATCCTCCTGTAACAGCCTCCTTTGCCGACTGCACTCGGCTGATCGGCAATGAGGAGGCACAGGGGGAGGGGGCAAAGGCAGGGGCAGCGCCTCAGGAAATAAGTAACATACCTTCGGTATCTGTCGTACTCGGGGCTGCGCCTGCTGCCATAGCCATTGTCGGGGCTCCTCCCGCGCCCTCCATAGCTGTCTCCCCCCCTGTATGGGCTGGAGCTGCGAGGAGGCGGCCCTCCGAAGCCACCTGGCCCGTCGCCGTCTTCTCTTGCAGCATACTCCACCGTCAGCTCTCTTCCATCCAGCACGCTGACAAGGTCGGAGGTCAAAACAAAAAGAAAAGATCAATTACTCAAATGAAGCCACAATTATGGCAGGTGAACGACTGATCAGGAGCACAGCAGCTCACCTACAACCACACGACAATGACTCCCTATTCCCTTCTCAACTAATGCAGCGGAGGAAGAGTACAATTGAATTTTAGCTTTAAGAGCTGTAAGTGCAAATGAAGCATGCATCCTAAACACTGACTGGTTATGGGCTCTGTGCTGGAGCTATGGGAGAGAAGTAGGGCAATATAACCATGATGTTAAAAAACAAGTGCCTCCACTCCCTGAGGCTTTAGGCTTTGGAGTGAAAAAGGAACAATCTATGTCACAAGAACCATAAGCAGCCAATTATAAGATTTAAGCCAGCCATTCACAAAGAGAGCAAATCATTGTCAAGCTTTATGATTCAGAAAGCTTCCAGTGCAAACAGGCAGGCACATGTGCACACAGAAGGAGGGCAGCGCAACTGAAATGCAATCAAGCGCGCAGGATAGAGAGTAATTGCACTCTTACTGGCCATTGGTGCCATCCAGGGCCTTGGTCGCGTCGTCCTGTTCCACATACTGCACGAAAGCAAAATTCTTCTTGATCTGGACTCGCACGAGCCTGCCATAGGGCTCAAACAGCTTCTCCAGGTCGCGGTTGCGGGTGCGGATGGGATCAAAGTTGACAACAAACAGGGTCTTTGACGGGCGAGCCCGCGTTTGATTCCTCCTCTCGTCCTCACGCCTCTTGATGGCCCCATCCACTTGCTGCGTCGACACCACATTGCGTCACAGACAACGAGTGAGAAACGAATAACTAAGCTTTCTTGGGCACGCCTTATGATGGTGAAGATACGAACGGCAAAATATACCCAGGCACAAACTTACGAACAAAGGCTACATGAAACCCAAGGAACACTTCCACTGAACCAGTCAAAAAGATTGAGATACCATCATTCACACAATTAGGTCTGGCACTTGCACGACCCAAATGAACTTGAACACCCAATCTTCAACACCGACTGGTGCAAATGCGACCCCTCTTTGCCGTTGCTGGCAGCCACATGACAACGGCTAGTTTGTGCGGCAAGTTGCGACACTGACAGCATGGCAAACCTAAATATCACCTAGCATGCTCCTCATAATGTTCCTATTGGGACTATACATGGACAAAGAATCGAATTCTCACTTTAGCCCATTCTACAACGAGACGACGGCGCTGACGACCAAATTCAAGCCGATCCAGAGCTCTAATGGCATCTTCAGCGTCCCGATCATCCTCCATGTAGACAAATGCAAAGCCTGCACTTGAACAAACATTTAAGTACTACTGCAAATAAGATGCTTTGCCTCAGCTTTCGGCGTCAACTTGCCCTGTTGCAGACACAATGAATCTTTGTTTGACATGATAAAAGCGTGTGCAGTTCATCTTCTCCTCCCCATCAAACCACACTGACCTTCTATGACCCCAGCGACCAATAAGTTAACACCTCTTACAATAGTGGACTCCCTTCCTCCCTCTCATGAATTGCTAGGACTGATATCAGGCAATTACCTTTTTCCTCAAGCTGTTCTGGCTGCTAACTTGTATAGTGTCACGTTGAACTAGAGTTACTGTGAGAAGCGTGACCGTCCAAAGGGTTGCTCATCAAGCAACTCGTTAGGATGACATACTGGAGCTGACTTCGTCGCTTCTCTGGACGATCACGATGGCATGGCAGAAGACGACTATGGATGGTGACTTGTCTGAAACGGCGACAACGTTGACACTTCATGTCTGATTGACTGTCTGATGATAGCCTGACGTCTGACGACGGAAGTAATGTAGTCCCTTGCTCTTATGGATGCGAAGGTGTGTTGAACTTTTGCAGATGGTCAAAGCATGATGCAAGCTCTTCTCCAAGTCCTGGTTGAATGAAGCAGGCTGCTTTCAAAGAAGGGAGTGGCCAACGTGGAGAATAGAGAGGTGCCAGACTGAGACCGAGTCTGACAAAGAAACCCTGCAGCAATATCAACTTACGACATGCTGTTTTTAGACAAAACTCAAAACATGGTTGAAGGAGCTTATCGTTTTGCATACAGATACATTCAGCCTTTTCTCCATGTGGCCCCACAAACAAGCATGCAAGAGAAGGTTCCATCTACATAAACGAGAATGTCTAACGCGGGGGTAACATTAGGAGATGGATGCTCCCAAGTAAGAGAGAAAACATCACAACAAACACTGCATAAGAAAACTTTCATATAGCATCAACATGAGAACCGAGGGGCAGAACCATTATGCAAATTCAAAGCCTTGATTCCATATATACCTGTCTTCATGTCAATCCTGTCAACTCTTCCGTACTTGGTAAACAATCGCTGAATCTCCGACTCTCTTGCATCATACTCGAAATTCCCGCAGAAAACAGGACGAGCCATTGCCAAGTTTGTCCAAAAGCGGTGAATCTCAGTGAATGACCGAGTACTTTGCAACTGAACAAAACGTATATATTAAACTTCAGCAAGAAAATATGGATTTATGACATTCCCTCTATCCTGGACGAAACAATGTCACTAGCGGGTTGATATCTAAGTCGGTTCTGTACTAGTTCTTGAAAGGCAGCACTATAGCTCCACTCGTTGCAAAGACGTTAAGAGCATCGATGTTTCTCATCTCTACATCAGAAATGTGAGTTCCCGAGGTGAACATCCTGGCTAACATTGCAAAGCAACGTACTGACGCCAAATTAGTTCGACGGCCCGCTGATGTGACGCTGACATCTGATGGCAGTTAAAGGTTGCGTCAACAGCGTTCTCGTCGCGTCCTAAAGGACGGTGTCTTTCTCCACCTTTTCACCTTTCCAAATTTTCGCCCCGTCCGTCCGGTCCATGCCTACTTTGGGTGCTTCACACCGTGCATACTTCCGTACCCCGCCCCGAAGTCCAATATACGTTGATTTGCGTAGTCCCCTGTTTCCATTAGCACCATATTCACCGGTATCCGAACCTACTAAAGGTTAAATGCGCGTACCTCTTAAAAGGCTTAAATTTGCGAACCCTGTTTTCTATTCCACCCATGACTTCGTCATGTAAACAGTTGCTCGTGCATGTACGGCCTTTTGTGTTCGACTCGAATTGACTCCAAGATGCTTCCAAGACGACGACAGTAGGCATGAGGTGGCATAGCTGATAGTCATGTCTCGTTGTATCACGTACCCTTGCTGGGAAAGCACCTCGCTAATATCGTCTGATACCTGCTGCAACACTGTTATACAGAGGTGTGTGAGGCGTAGCATATTGTTATTGGTCAGAAAGGCTCTTGCGCTGGTTGGTTTCCAGGACTCTAGAGGTATGTCATGCGTGTTCCGAAGTTGTTCATACATTGTCCGTTCTCTTTCTATACCTGCTTCTCTCTTTCGAATAGGGGTGTAGGAAGAGCATATATATGTCGCCAATGTTTGCAGAGTATGTCGCAGTTGCATGTTATAGCAGTGGGTGAGTTGTTATCAAAACGTGCATGCTTCTGTTTCACACCAAACAAATTACCTGGATATACGTTTTTACCGTTTGAAACTAGTGAGCCATCTTTCTCAATGTCTTGAAGGACTAACCACGCCATATCTCATTAGCACAGATCATGGCATATACCCTAACCTGAAGTGGGTTTCAACAAAAAAAAACGATTCAAAGTCTTTTCACCAGATTTGCTTGTCGTCTGTTGTTAACCCTATCTGTGGGCTCCAGTCCACTTGTTTGTTGTGAGAGCCCCGTATTGAGAATGGGAATTACTGGTCTCATTGACATTCTAAGGCTTCACATTGTTCACTTTGAGCATATGCATTTGACTGAAGCCCTTTGATCAAGTCGGAAATGTTTGGAACATGTCATGGGCCAACCTCCACTTGCTCGGTACTTTTCCACTTGTGCAGTTGGAACGAGGAGTGTCTATTACTAGCAGTTGAACTGCCACGTCATCCATCATGTTTGCGGTGTCGTCATGCCTGGCATCGTGCGGCGCATCTTGTGCATGCTCAGCATGCCAGGGGGTGGCTGGAGGAATAACGCGAAAGTCTGCCAGGTTGGCATATTGTGGACTGTTCACAATGTCGCTTCTCCTGGCATGGCTGATGAGGGATTTTGCTGAGCCCTTGTTGGAGGAGATTCCCTGTAAGCGACTTCTCATCGGCCCTCTCGTGCCAAACTTTTTCCATTTCTTACCCTTAACAACAACCTGGATTTGCACTCTCTCCCTCCCTCAAGTGCTCTCCAAGCCTGCTTGCCATGAGTACCCCATGCAGTAGCCCCTCTTCACACTACGAACAGACTTCTTTCTGGTTCTTGTTCCTCTTTTGACTTTGGTTCTAGCTTCACTCTTGACTCCAGATTAGTAGCATGCCGTGTAGGGATGATAGAACATATTTTCCTTCTTTGGTGTTCTGTGGCTGGATCTGTGTTTGAATTAGTCGTAAGCCGTTGCAACCCTGATGGCAAGTTGCATATCGTATCTGGTGAATATACTACATAGTACATGTGGTGACTGTGTGATCTGCTGCATGCTTACTCAGGGCTTTCTTTTTGCGAGCTCTTTTGGGTCCTTTTTCTAGCCTCCAATTAAGTGGGCGCTCTTGATATGTATCTCTTGCGAGCGACAACTTGTACTTCATTCATGCCCGTGTGCGAGAGCTTGAATCCTTAATATGAACCATCAATCAACCTTTCCCTGATATCGAGCGTGAAAACAACGTTGTATACAGTCGTTGGTGACCAGTTCCTCTGTGCCCAAGTTGTTGCTAAGTCATCAGAACGTCTCTGGTTCTTCGTGTGCCGTAATGTAGACTTTCCTTCTGACTCTTCAAGTATGTGGCCCTTCAACTGTTTTGTTTCTGATGAGGCCGCCTGTTCTGACATGCGGGCATGCAGACAGACACGTGGGCGCGTTCGCTTGCTCACATGCTGGCGTTCTGATGTTTTTGGTCTGGCGACTTGCTGACATGCTCTGGCATGGTGACATGCTGGCATGGTGACAAGCTGGCAAGGTCATACGCTGGCATGGTGGCAAGCTGGCACGTTGACGTGCGCTCGGACCAGACCTACATGCGCACTGAAGCTCAACGAGGGTGCGTGTGCATGTGCGTGTGCGTGTGCGTGTGCGGGCCCCTGTGTGATGTGATGCTGCAGGGATCAACGTGTTTGATATGAAGCCCAGCCGCGAGTGGTTCGGCACCCAGGCTGTGCTCCGGGTCAGCTTCGGGAGCTTTGCCTTCTTTGCGGCCTTTGCGACCCTGCTGATCGGCGTGAAGGACCAGCGGGACGTCCGCGACAGCTGGCACCACGGGGGGTGGATGATCAAGTTCATCCTGTGGTCCCTGGCGGTCGTGCTGGCCTTCTTCGCTCCCAACAGCCTGATCAACTTCTATGGTGAGCACGAGTACGAGCCGGAGCTCTTCGTCTCCGCTGCTCCTGCACCCGACGCCCCCTCCCTCCGCTTTGCCTCTGCTGCTTTTGATAGTCTTCAGGCTCAGAGCTGCGAAACAGTCAAGGGGGTCAACGGGGTCAACGTCTAGATCTTCTTAGGCGCTGGCCCCGGTTCTAGACTATGACCCTGGTTCTTCAGCCCGCCAAAGCTTGTGCCCATGTTTGTGACTGTGAGGAGAAGAGTTGAGTGTGGATGAGTTGCTGATCATGGCGCCCGCGTTTTGTGTAGTCTATGTTGTCTCCCAAGGGAAATTCCTAGGTTGCAATCTCGTTCATCTGGTTGCTCCCTTGGCTTAGGGTGAACATGACCCTTTTGAGTTACTTTTCTTTTGATGGTCATTGTGCCAAGTGTTTCCGGTGGAGCAGCCCTGGCGCAACAATGCTGGCCGTTCAACAACCTCTTCCCTCCCCTGGGCGTGCCACCCTCCGCAGTGAGCCTGTCACTTGGATGGGTGTGCAGTGTTGAAAGTGGCACCATAAGGGTCTGCTTTTGCTTAGCAGCAGTCATCGTGGCCCATTCCCATCCCATTCCACCCCGTCCCATCCCAACCCCCATCCTCACCCCCACTCATTGCACTCCCATCGTCGCCCTTATACTACCATCTCAATTTCTAGGCTCCTCTGTTCTAGCCTCAGCCCTCATCTGCTTTGTGTAGCAGCAGTTATCATTGGCATTCCATTCCTTCCCATCCCGTCCCATCCCCGCCCTCATTCTCACACCCACCCTTATTGCTCTCTCTCTCCATCACCCTTATATTTTCATCCCAGTCCTCAGGTCCGTCAGTTGTAGCCCCAGCCTCAGCCTCAGCCTCAGCCTCAGCCTCAGCCGCAGCCTAAATCTGGGCTCCATCTCTTTCTCAGTGATGCGCAACCTTCCTGGCCCAGAAGTACCTCGTTGGCACCATAACATCCTCCCCTGCTCGCACCTTCAACTTGGCGTGTCTCCTCCCCTCCCCCCTCCCCCTCCTCCAAGCCCTCGCTCCCGATGTCATTCACGCTCTCTCTTCACGCCCTCCTTTCCGTTCCTTTCCCTTCCCATTCCTTTTCCCCTCACTTTTCCCTCTTCTTTCCTTTCTCCTTGTCTGCTATTCGTGCCCCTGTGCCCTTTCCCTTGTCCTGCCCCCCTTGCTGCCGTGCACGCGCGTCTGCAGGGAGCGTGGCGAGAGTGGGGTCCGGCCTCTTCCTGCTGGTGCAGGTGGTCATCCTGCTGGACTTCACCTACTCGTGGAACGAGGCGTGGGTCGCCAAGGACGACCAGAAGTGGTGCGCTCTTCCTTCTGCGTCTCCCTCCATCACTTCCTCCCCCCCCCCCC
>WELA01011413.1:258950-269814 GCA_009602735.1 Mesotaenium endlicherianum
GGGGGCAGAGAGGGAGGCTGGGTGGGGGCGGGGAAGAGGGAGGCAAAGAGGAAACTGAGGCATGGGTGGTTGTTGTTGCAGCAAGAGCATGAGTTTTTTGTGTGGGAGGATTGTATAAGCTAGATATCAAAGTGGAAAAGCGATAAACTCGGCTGCCCAAAGTCGTTCATTTCTCCTATGCTGATTCCCATAGACAGATGCAGAGAAGCGAAGCGAGCCCTCGCCGTAGTGCTCTGCATTGCAAGCTTCAGATGCTAAGTCATGTGAACTTACTGCCTTGCTGGAACCTGAAGGGTACGTTCGCGGTTGACAAATATGAGGGTGCATGGTTCAAGTGTTTGAAGGTGAGGAAGGAAACATCAAGAGGGAAACAAAATTCATTGGTTCATCAGACCCAGAAAGGCTGCTCTTATGGGCTAGTAGTTTCTGGGCAAATGCTTCTCTGAATAAATTTGGGAAATTAAACAACAATAATGACATATCGAGGAACGTAAGGTGCATAAAAGGGTTCTTACGGGATAAATTAGCAGGCGACGACGTCGAAGATATATCAGACGTCTGTTCCTTTACCAGATAGACAAAAGCATATCCACCCTCTCCAAGCTGCTGTATGATTTTAAAATGTCGGTTCCCTATGAAGATGTCACTTCCGCCGGGGTTTACAACATCATAAAGGGCGTGTAATCCCGACCAAGTACATCCCATTATTTCCTTCTTTTTCTTCGCACCCTCTTTCAGAATCTTCTGAAAGACCTGCCCAACCGAGAACTTGAAGGGCTCAATCGTGATTTAGTGTTATGGACGTAATATGATCTTACGGGCTGCGAAGTAAGTAGTGCAAACGACGTATTCGTATCGAAAGTGCTCTCTTAGAGCCTCTGCTCCATTTCAGGCTCTACACTCCTTTCTCCCGTACAAGTCTCACTTAGACTACATCAAAGGAGGTCTTGAGTGTATCAGTGCAAAGGGAAAGAGCTCCTCCTCATGAAAATTATGACTGAGTAATCGTGAACACCTACAGCTTCTGTATGTTAGCGAACAATGCGACCATTATAGACACAAAAGTCCACTAAGAACAATCTGGGTCAACCAGAAGTTCCGGTTTGGGGACACGCAAAACTGGCGATAAGTGGTGGGCATGCAAAATCCGGTATTTGGAGGAACGCAAATTAAGTTGACATCTAGTCTGGACACCGGGGGCACGCAAAACTGGCTTCAAATGACGGGAACGCAAAATCTGGTTTCTGGGGGAACGCAAAGTTGACTACTAGGGGGGGCACGCAAAGTTCGGGTTTGGGGGCACGCAAAACTGGCTTCAAATGTGGGGAACGCAAACTTCGGTTTTTGGGGGAACGCAAGAGTGGTCTATGGGCGGGGCACGCAAAGTTCTGGTTTCGGGGTACGCAAAGTTCTGGTTTCGGGGCACGCAAACTGGCTTTCAAATGGGGGGAACGCAATATCCGGTTTTTGAGGGAACGCAAGAGTACTTCAAGTCACGGCACGCAAAGTTCTGTTTGGGGCACGCAAATTTGAACTTTTAAGCGGCACGCAAAATGGTGTGATGAGGGCCACTCATAAGCACCTCATTGTGGGCACGCCACCACTTCACTTGCTATATATTTGTAAGTATCGATATATTTGGCTACTATATTTCAAAACGTGTTCGAGGAGGGAAAACTTCTCGAAATAATGTGCTTCCGTAGGCGGTCGTGTGCGTGGTTAGAAATTAGTGTCCCATGATGGTCCCATGCAACTCTGCTGAGAAGCAAGAAGCAGACGTAGCAATTAAGAGCTCGGACGCAGTATTCGTCGTTCTTAGAGAACACGAGAATCATATTCTGCATTGTGTATCTTTCGTATGCATGGCATGTGTTCTTTCCTGTCTAACTTCTTGATGTCTCTCAACTCGGTCGTACAGCATGCAGGAAGCATATTTAGCTTCCAAGATAGCGATTTAGATAAGGTCTATCGGTGAGGTCAGAGGCAGGAGCTGAGGGATGGAGGAAATTAAGTCCAGCTCGCAGCACCTTTGTTTCTCATGCAGGTAACTAGCATTTGTCGTTGCGTGATACTCGTAGCAGGAAAAGCATCCTTACTAGGTCTCATTACGTGTTCGCTGGTGTACGAAGATTGTGTATTAGCATGACTTGAATTTCATTGGAATTTCTCTTCGCAAAAGGCAAAAAACACTAAATTTACTCTCATAAATGACTTTCGCCTTTTATGAGCAACTTTGCTTGCAGGAAACCCGAGGCAGCAGGGGCAGCTGCTGTCTGCGATCGGTGTGAAAAGGGGTATCACGTGGCCTGTCTGAGGCTTCCGGCTGAAGGCAATCCAGAGGCCGGAACACAGTGGCTGTGCTCTGCCTGTGATGAGGTGGCGAGCTCGGAAGCAGCCAGCAGGACAGGCTGGTGGCCTCTTGGGAGGGTGAGGGAGAAGTATAATGAAGCCTTCGAGCAGAAGTCTGGACTTGATCAAAGTCGGCCTGGTGGGTCACTCGACCATGAGATGGACAAGACAGACTGTGGGGGCATGGAAATCGATGGGGAAAGGAGAGAAGAGAAGGAGGGAGGTGGGCGTGGAGATGAGCTAGGGGAGAAGTCACTCAGGAAAGGAGGAGGAGGAGAAGGAGGAGGAGGAGGGCAGCTGGGGAATGTGGGTGGGAAGAAAGAGGAGGGGATTGGGAGGAGGGAGAGAGGGGAGCCTGAAGATCCAGCGAGGACGAGGTCCCTACTTTTCCTGAGAGCGCGTCGAGCTGCTGAAGCTGTGAGCCTTCCTCTCTCTTCCTCTTCCTCTATCTCTTCCTCTTCCTCTTCCTCTTCATGTCGCTCGCCTCCTTTTCTTCTGATGGCTGTGCCTGTCGGTCGAAGATAGCTTGCCCATTGTCACGCAGGCTGTTGCTGTCAACAGGAGTCTGCTGATGAGAGGTATAGTTTGATCTCCAGCCAGAGGCAGCTCATAGCGGCATCGGTCTCTGGGCTGTTCTTGTGGAATTAGAAAGTATTGACATTTTTTTCAACAAACGCAACGTGAACAGGAGTGCTCCCTGGATGAATCAGAAAGCACGAGTAAATGATGTATATTTTTATGTGGTGCAACCTCTTATGCAGCTGCACGGGTCGTTTCCTCTTCGAGTGCGGGACCTGGTGATAGAGTCACTCGGAGTCATCAGCCTGGAGCCCTCGTACCACTGCGAGACTGCCATCTGGCCGGTGGGGTACCGCGCCACCTGGCACGACTGGGCGGCAGAGAAGTCGTACTCTAGTGAGATCCTGGAGGGAGGTGACGAGGGACCCCTCTTCAGAGTGAGCGAGAGGGTGATGGGAGGGAGCATGCACGCACATGAACAGGTTCATGCATCTGGCGACCCAGAGGAGGCTCTCCCCAGGCTCGAGGTTCATGCACCTGACGACCTGGAGACCGTCTTATCTGGGCTCCAGGTTCATGCATCTGATTACTCAGACAACCCAGAGGAGACTGAACCTGGGTCCACTGAGGACCACACGTCTGGGGACATGCCGGTCAAGCCGCAGGTTGAACTCGTCAAGCTTGCGACAGGTGGCAGGATCATAGGCGAGGGAAAATCTTGCGAGGAGGCCTGGCAGAAGGCGGGGGCTCTGCTGCAGGCAGAGAGGGATGAAAGTTTGAGAGTGGGCAAGCAGGCAGGTAGTGAGCCTCAGATCAGGAAGAGCCGTGGGTGCCTCCATGAGGGCGGCAGGGAGGAGGGAGGTGCAGGAGAAGGAGGAGGAGGCGCTCCCAGGGAGCCAGTGGCTGACAGACACGTGCCGCAAGCAGATGCGAGCAACAGTGGGGCAGACGCGGCCATGGCTGAAGCTCCACCGGACCTGCAGGAGGAGGAGGCCGTGGATGCAGCCATGGAGGAAGGTCGACGGCCGCAGGGAGAAGACAACGAGCGAGCGGTGCAGGGGGGGGGAGAGTTGCGGTCGGACGAGAGGAGGGAGGGGGGTTTGGGGTCCCAAGAGGTCAGTGGTAGGGGCTGGGGAGTTGCACCGGACGACGGGTTTGGGTTAAGGTTTCCCGTCGTACAGCAGCTCATTGAAGCGCTGCCAGACGCTCACAAGTGTTCCAAGTACAAGTTCTTAGAGGAGAGAGGCGTGGAAGCCCGCGAGCAGCAGCAGCAGCAGCAGGGGGCAGGAGGCTCAGGGTTTAAGGGAGAGTTGGGGTGCAAGCTGGGTGGTGCATCCGGCGCAGGCTTAGGGTTGGCATCAGATTTAGGATTATCTTCAGGATTTGGGCTTTGCAACGTGCGGAAGGTGAAGGGCTCTGATGTCGGCGCCATCGCGGTGATTGAGTCTGACCCTGAGGTGGGGGGCGCTGGCTGGGGTGAACTTGACGTGCCACCTGTCAAAGGCGGCAAGCGTCCTGCTGCAGTCGGCAGTACTGGCATGCTGCCACCTGGCGGGCGGGTGGTTGGGGAGGAGCTCTCTGACGCGCTTGTTTCAGACATCATACAGGTGTGTGTGTGCGTGTGCGTGTGCGTGTGTGTGCGTGCGTATGCATGCCTGTCTGTCTATTTGTGTGAGAGTGAGTGTAATTAGGCGTGAAACGTCAGGTGCTGCTTTCCAAAAATCCTAGTGGCTTTGTGAGACCTGTGAGCACCCGCTTTGTCCATCTCCCCTTGCTCCCTGTACGCTCTGCTGCTTACGTCATGCTTCTGCGCAAGAGGGTGACAACGTAAACACTCAATCTTCTTGCACCCTCCGCAACGAGCGGGACCCTCACTCTTACTGAAGTGAGAAGTGCGCCATAGTATCCACCTCCCCCCCCCCCTCTGCTCGTGCCCTCTCCCTTCCCGCTCTCGCCTCTCTCTCGCCTAGGAGCTTGCTCTCGTATTGCCGGGAATGGCATCAGGGGCCCTTTCCCATCCACGAAATTCATAGTGGAGGCTTTGGGCTTTCAGGAAGTATAGGACTGTGCAATGCGGCGCAGTGAGAGCATAACCCGACCACCTAGCAGGGCCCCACACGCAGATGCACGCACATCTCCCCCCTCCTCCTTTCTTCTCCCCCACACGCCCCCCCCCCCGCGGCAAAACACACCACACACACACACACACACAACACATCACTTTCTTCTTGGGTGTTGGGGGGGGGGGGGGCCAGATCTGGCACTTCCTCGGCAGGTTCAGCTCCGTGCTAGGCCTCAAGGAAGCTCCCCAGCTGGCGCACCTGGAGGCCTGTCTCGTGCGCCCCGTGGACATGGTGGGGACCACAGGCTCATCCGCCCGCCGTCTGGCAGAAGAGAAGGGTTTGAATAGCGTGGGCGGTCAGGCCGAGGGAGGGCGTCATGCTGGCGCGTTGAGTGAGAGCTTGCTTGAGCCCAGCTGGCAGGAGCATTACCTGGCGCTGGGCCAAGTACACGTGGCGCTTCTGCAGCTCCTCAAGCGGGAGGTGGGTGCTGAGGTGGCGGTGGCTGAGGGCGTGCTGCCGCCTGGAAGGCGCAAGGGGGCCCCACATGGCGTCGGGGGAGCTCACCCTCCGGGCCACTTGTCAGCGCAACACTGGACGGGGTTCGGCTTGCAACACAGAGGCCTGGTTGGGAAATTGGCCTCTACCAACGCGCCACCTGGCGCCAAACAGGGCGCAGGCGGGGCTCTGGGTGATATGCTGACGCCACAGGTGCTGACGTGTCCCGTCAACGAGCTGACGTGGCCCGAGGTCGTGCGGCGGCTGCTGCTGACGGCCCGTGGGGCCCTCGAGGGAGCGGGCCGCGGGCGGAGCCCCAAGGAGAGGGGAGCCCTTGCCAGGTGCCTGGGGGGTGATGGGGGCATGCTGCTGGAGGTGCAGGGCGGCGTCGCCGGCGCGCTTGCCGACGCGCGGGTGCGTTGTCTCTTTGCTCGTGCCCTTGCAGTCACACTTGCTGGTGGTTTGCATTTCTCGTTGGCGTCGGACGCTCGCTCGCTACGCGCGTGTGAGTGCTGGTGCGCAGTTGGGTGCGAGTGCATGTGCATGTATGAACAGGCGAGCGTGCGCACACACACACATGCACACGCTTACCCAGATGCACACGCGCGATCTCTGACACACACATGCACACACACGCACACACACACACATGCACACCACAGACGCGTGCGTATCCACACTCCTGCACACGTAACCTCACATACTGGAGATATCTGGACTCTGTGAGCGCGATGCCGGTTGTGGAGCAAGGGCGTGCTACCCCGTGGCACAGCGCTGCTTGGAGGGCACCTATCACGCATAGCACCAGCCGTGCCCTCTCTGCCGTGCGCTCCTACCCCTGCCCAACAACTAACTCGCACAAGAGCTGAGAGAGAGCTGCCTCTGATTTCAACCACGTGTTAGCAAGCCCCAGTTCAGTGTGCCTCCCTCTCCCTCACTCTCTCATTATATCGGTGAGTGATGCTGCTCTGCTCATCTATATAATAATGCGCTCTGTCTCACGTTCACTCGCACGGTTTCTGGTCCTCGCTTCCCCGGCGGCTCTCCGTGGCCCCTCGGATTGGCGCTCATCGCGCGGCTGGCAGGCGTTTGCAGCTGCGGAGGCGAGCCTCGCCCGCCAGGTAGAGCGGTGCGGCATCAAGCTGGGGCCAGGCGGCCCCCTGGCAGCGCCCCACGCAAGACCCAAGGGGAAACAAGGCAGCAGCGCAGCCCCTTCGCCATCCCCCCTCAATCCCGGGGCCAAAAAGGGCTCCGCAGCAGCAGTAGCAGCAGGAGGAGGGGGGGACCCCATTCCTGGGGGCAAGGCGGGGAAGAAGGGGAAGGTTTCGCTGCTGCCAGCTGACGCCGGAGGGGGAAAGGCGGCAGGCCCCCCGCCGAAGAAGAAGATGAAAAAGAACGGGTCCCCGCAACAGCAGCAGCAGCAACAGCTGCAGCAGCCTGCTGGGCAAGGGCAGCAGCCGCAGCAGCAGCAGGCAGACATGGCCCAGGCCCTCTGTACGGGTCCACTGGGGGCCTACCAGGGGGCCATTCATGGCCCCGCAGCAGAGGGAGGACCCAAAGCCGCGGGCCCTGTAAGCGTGGGCGTTCTGGCTGGTGACGACGTGCCAGGTGGCGTGCGTGCAGGCAGCCACGCGGGCAGGTTGGCGGGGGCAGACGACAGAGCGCTACCTGGTGCAGAGGGGGGGAGAGCGCCAAGTATGGCTTTTGCTGACGTGGCAGAGCTGGCCCGCTTGCGGGGGGGATGCCTGGACGCGGCAGAGGCTGACAGGTGGCGCGAGGGCGCTGGCGAGCCTGACAGCTGGTGTGGTGGTGGCGGGCAGGATGGGGAGGAGACACGTGGCGGTGAGGAGAGCTCTCTCGGGAGAGACTGTGAGGCAGCAGGAGCTGGCTCTGGACTCAGCCGAGACGGAGAAGAGAGAGTAGCTGTGGGAGGGACAGCTGGACGAGGAAAGGACGGACCAGGAGGAGAGAGCTTTGCAAGAGGAGGCGTCGGAGGAGGAGGGAGTGAAGGAGACGAGAGAGGAGCAACTGGAGGCACAGGAGAGGGAGAAGGCGCAAGAGACGGAAGCGTCGGAGGAGGACGAGGAGGAGGAGGAGGAGGAGGAGGTGCGCGAGGAGGAGGAGGAGGGGGAGAGCAGCATGAAGCCGTTGCCCGACTCCGGGGGGGGGGCAGCGGTGGGGCCGGAGGCGGGGAGGCAGGCGGGGGCGGCGATTTGCTGGGCGGCGAGAAAGTGGCAAGGCTAACGAGCGCAGGCGCGGCGGCCATTGCAAAGGCGGCAGCCTCTGCCTTTGCGGAGGAGGGCGAGGAGGAGGCGGGCGGCGGCGACTGGTCGCGCCACCTGGTGCCCATCCGCAAGCTGGCGACAAACGTCGGCGCGCGCATCCGGAACTGCATCCGGGCGGCGCTGGCAGAGGAGGTGCCTGCGTGGGCGCGCGAGAAGCTGGAGTGGTCGATCGGCCCTGACGTGTACAAGGGCAACGCCTCGGGCCCCACCAAGGTGAGCGCACGTGAGCGCGCTCGAGCGCGCTCGAGCGTGCGTGAGCGTGCGTGAGCGTGCGTGAGCGTGCGTGAGCGTGCGTGAGCGTGCGTGAGCGTGCGTGAGCGTGCGTGAGCGTGCGTGAGCGTGCGTGAGCGTGCGTGAGCGTGCGTGAGCGTGCGCGGGCGCGGGGGGAAGGTGGGAAAAGACTAGAGAGCGAGAGAAAGGGTGAGGACAAGAGGAGGAGAAAGCTAGGCAGGGAGAGAGACACCACACTTGAAACCCTACTCTGAACCTTACACCCTGAACCCGAAACCCAAACTAATGTTCAGGACGAAGCTTTAAAGCTCCAGAGCTGCTGGAGGCCTTTGCTTGCTTGTTGAGGTGCGCATATCTTGCGGGAGTATTGGCGAGTTGGGCAGCGCCGGCAGTTCCGACTGCCATTGCAAGCACTTCTGGCATTGCGCGCTGGTCCTGCTGGCACAGCCGGCTGGCATTGGAGAAGTTTCTCTCGCTCCCCTGCTCTCTCGCTCTTGACCTTCTGCGCCTGGGCTGGCTCTCCCTGGTCCCCCCTGCCCTTGCCAGGGTGTGCGCCGCAAGAGACTCTCTGTCCTCTAGCGCGTCACTGTCGCACCCGGCATCTTACTGGCATCGTAGAGCAAGAACCAAAGGGGGAAGGGGGAGGGGGGAGGGGTCGGTTTTGTGTCTTTTGCCTGCCCCTGTGTTGGGGGGGAGGGTGGGGGGGGTGGTAATGCCTGAGCAGCAGGCTGAGAGAGCTGCCGTAGAGTTGTTCCGCCGCTCAATGGAACTGCTGCCTGAAAAAGAAGGGTGTTGACTCCTTTTTCAGGGGGAAGGGGGAGGGGGGGCAGAGAGGGCCGCTGTTGACCGCAGAGAGAGTTTTCCAGTCGCTTGACGGCGTTGCTGCATGAAGAAGACGGGTGCTGATTCATTGTGGAGGCGGGGGGAAGACATGAAGGGTGGCTCAGAGGGGATGTGCGGAGAGAGCAGCCAGGGCTAGCGATGCTCGGTCGCTTCTTGGCAGCAGGCGACTGCAGACGAGGTGGTTTGTGGGGGGGGAATGGACGGGTTGCAGCCACAGGCAACGGTGCTCTGTTGCCGCTGCAGCCTGCATGATGGCACTGCTGACCGCAGAAGGCTGTGGTGCGGGGGGGNGGGCTGGCTCCCACCGAGATTCGCAAGGGCAAGGGGTCCAACACCCCCCGCTTCGAGGACAAGCGGCCAGATGGCAGGGCGCCGCCCGCTGTCAAATCTGCCCCTCCCGGTGCGTCGCCAGGGCTGCCGCCTCGAGGCCCTCCAGAGGGGGCCCCTGGTGCAACAGCTGGACACGCGAAGCCGCACAGCCAGTTGGCGGCGGCAGGGGGGCGGCCACTCGGCAAGAAGGGCGCTAGCAAGGTGCTGACGCTCGAGGAGGTGCTTGCTCGCCAGGCTGACGCGGCAGTCAGTGGTCCCGGGTCTGGGGCTGCTGACTCGGCGCCGCCCGCCAAGGGAGCAGGTCAGGCTCTGGGCGGCGAGGGGGAGGCGCAGCACAGGGACAAAAAGGGAGCCCTAGGAAAGGCCAAAGGGAAGGGGCCTGTGTCGACCACCCAGATGATGAAGCTGCTGAAGCCCGTGCTGCCACCTGGCATGCTGACGCATCGCTGCAGGGCTGTGCTGCGCCAGCTGGCCGCCTCAGATTCCGCCCGGGCCTTCTGCTACTTCTGGGGCAACGGCCTGCCCATCCCTGCGGTGCCAAGTGGCGCTGCGGAGGAAGACAAGCAGATGCCTGGCATTGGCTCCGGATTTGACTATTTTAGAGCCAGACGGGGTGCCGGCGAGGTGGCCCCCTCAGAGAGCGACACCTGGCAGGCCCGAGGGAGCTCCCCCAGCTACCTGTTCAGCGGTGGCGGCGGAGGCGGCAGCCGCACCGACAAAGGGCGTGGGGGCGAGAAGGTCGGCGGGTGGGCCCCCAGGCCAGGTGTCGCGAGGCCGATGGACTTCAGGGTCGTCGATGTGCGGCTCTCGGAGGGCGCGTACGGCGAGTCGCACGAGGCCTTTGCCTCCGACGTGCGCCTGGTGAGCCTCCTCTCCTTCCCCCGGACAACGACACTCTGCTCCCGTCTCCCGTCCGTTCCTCTCACACTTGGAGACGGGTAGGATGCTGTGCTGCCGGTGCGCGATGATGTCAGCCCAGGCGGGCCTTTCCTCTCTGGAGCCTATTCTCGGCAGACCAGTATGTGCTCTTCCTTTTTCATCCCCCATCATCCCCCCTCCCTCCCCCCTTTCCCCCCAACCCTTCCCCCACCCTTCCTGCACCCGTTCCAGAACACACGCAAAAGATCTTGCTGCAGCATGAAAGGGTAGCGCGGTTGAGAGGGGGCGAGAGAGGGGAGCAAGGAGCGCAGTGCTTGAGAGGTACTGGGCGGGGAGCCGGAGAGCGTCAGGTCATGAACGGGAAGCTCCCATAGCTCGCTCACTCTCTGCAGGGCAAGCAAGCACATGACTTCACAAGGGCGACTGGCGGGGGCAGCAGCCTCCATCGCGATGGGGCGTGAGGTGCATGCGGACCGACGCACCATCTTACCTCCTGAGCTGTCGCTGCCCCCTCTGTCTTCCTCCTCTCTGCCCGCCTGGCCCACATTTGAAGTTCTCTGATGTGCGAGGGCCCTGGCCCAAAAAACCCTAACCCCATTACCACGGCCTGCACGGCACACTCCGAGATGCCATTGAGATCCTCGCCCAAACCCCACAGCCACACTGCCGGGCATAACCAGCCCCAAGACCGGCACCACGGCTGGCGCGGAACCCTCGGGTCCTCCGATGATTCTCGCCTGACGTCCAAGCGCAACACAGCGCTGATTGGGAGCCCTGCAAGAAGCGCAACTCGTGTCCTCTGTTCGGCACGTGAGGATCCTTGGTCGAGCTCCGAGCCTTAAGCATACTCCTCAAACCCCACCCCCCCCC
>WELA01011413.1:282304-300166 GCA_009602735.1 Mesotaenium endlicherianum
GGGGGGGGGGGGGTCTGTTGGTGATTCAGAGAGTGGGGCTGCTGAAGCTGCTGTGCGAGGCGGCCATGGAGACGCGCGCGCTGCGCGAGCACGTGGAGCGCACGCGCTTCTGCTTCGCGCACAGCGTCAAGCGCAAGCTGCGTACCTCGGCGCGCGCGCGCCGCAAGCCGCGCAAGCTGGCCAGGCTCTCGCCCGACGGAGACGACAACGACGGCGGCGGCGGCAGCAGCGACGGCGCTCGTCTCGGAGGCCGGACAGGCTCGGGTGGGCGGCGACGGGGGCGTCCGGAGATCTTAGCGGAGGCTGAAGCTGAGGCGGAGGAAGAGGAAGAGGAGGAAGAGGAGGAGGAGGAGGTGCTGCTGCTGGAGGAGGAGGGGGCTGCCGCTGGTAGGGGTGCGGCTTCTGATTGCCTCGAGGCGGATGCTGACGACGATGACGAGGTTGAGGAGAACAAAAATGGCCGAGGACGTGGTGCCGCCAATGGCGCTGCTGCTGATGATGATGCTGATGATGTCGCTGTCGACCTCGTCATGGTGGATGCTGATGTCAGCGGTGCTGCAGACGCTGACATGCGTCCGGCTAGGGATGGACTGGGGGAGGCTATTCCTGGTGGTGGGGATGGGGATGCTGACGTCAGTAGCATGCGTCCCATTGACGTCAGCAATGCCCTCCCTAATATCAGCAAGGACAGCTGTCCTCAGGTTGCCGCGAAGCAGGAAGAGGAAGGCGTTGGAGGTGGTGATGTGTTGGCCACCGCAGATTTGGGTCATCCTGTGGGCAGAGGAGCACGGGGCGATGAGAGTGTGCTGCCACCCGCTGTAGAAATCGACGACATCGTGACACCTGTCAGCGGTAGAGAGGCCGGCGATCACAAGCCGCTCGACGAGCCGCGCCTGTCTCCAGACGTCCACACAAACTCAGGACGGGGAGTTGCAGCAGAGCCTGGGGGGCAGGTGGCAGGCAGAGGTGCGCCATTGGAGGGGACTGGATCAGACGTGGTCACGGGCGTGGATGAAGCTTCTCGGGCAGCAGGAAGTTTCCGGGCAGCCCGAACTGAGGGCATGGACGTGTTTTTTGGAGACTGGCGCAAGAAAGGCCCCGCACGCCGCAGCCCCAGCCCCTTCGCCAAGGGCACACCTGTCAGCGCCTCAGAGCAGACACCTGTCCTCGCCACAGAGCACGTGCCTGAGTCTGCCGCACAGGGCGACAATCAGCCAGCTGGCGAGGAAGAGAGAGCAGAGGAAGAGGAGGGTGGCGCTGAGGAGAAGAAGGTAGAGAAGAGGGAAAGAGGGGAGGTGGAGGAGCAGGAGGAGCAGGGGGAGGCGGAAAAGGGGGAGACTACCGAAGGTCTCAAGCCGACGAGAGAGGAGGCTGCGCATGCCACAGCTGGACAGGGTGGCGTTGTACGGGCGGATTTGACGCCGGGCGTTGAGCCCAGCCCGGCGCAGGAGGAGCAGCAGGAGCAGAAGGAAGGGGTGGGCGAGAAGGAAGAGGGAGGGGCCAGCAGTCGGGGCGGCGGGCAGTCAAAGAGGAAACGTGTGGAGGGCATCAAGGGGCGTCCTGAGCTACCCAGCGATGACACCAGCACTCACGAGGTTTCAGAAGAGGGGGAAGAAAGGGGCGATGCGGACCTGCTGCCCGCGGTGCACCTGCAGCCGCCTGCCAAGAAGGCGCGGCTAGTTGTTGACGTGGATGGGAGCGGTTTCGAGGTTGCTGATGAGAGCGGGGCAGAGGCAGCGGCAACGGCAAAGGCAGAGTTAGGGGCAGATGCAGGGGCAGGGGCAGAGGGGGGTCCGCTGGTTGGCGGTGGTGGGCCCTGGGGAGAGGGGCCAGCAGCAGCAGCAGCAGCAGCAGGAGGAGGAGGAGGAGGATTAGCAGGGGCGAGAAGAGACCGTAGAGCTGTGGAGGAGGGCGCAGCTGGATCGACAGAACGCGTGCACATGGGAGAGGAGCCCGAGGAGAAGGCGAGGGGAGCGCGTGCCCTGCAGGGGGCGCACACGGGCAGCAGGGCTGAGGGCAGGGACGCTCGCAAGGGGAGGCCGCCAGGAGGGAGGGTGTTCGGCAAGGGGAGAGGGGGCTATATGACGAAGAAGTTTTTGTTTGGGGCCGCAAAGGGGGCGTCAAATGCCTCCCCATACAGATCGTGGAACCAGGAAAGGACAGTTGTCAAAGGCAGGGAGCTCCTCGGGAGGGACAGGTGGGGGCGGCAGTACTGGGCATGTGTTGGCCAGGCGGAGGGGCCGTGCGTCTTCGTCTCGTGCGAGAGAAGATTTGACGGGGCGAGGGGGGCCCTCTTCTCCGGATCCCTTTGTGGAGCGCCAAGTGGACGGGGAACTAGCAATCTAAATTTGACGGGGTCCAGCTCCAGCTCCGAGAGGAGGCTGGGGGCAAGGGGGGGACGATTTGACAGGGGGAGGGGGGGGGGCACCTGTTGGGTTGCCTACGAGGGGCAGGAGCGGGTGGACGGGCTCGCCAGGTGGCTTGCTGAGCTGGCAGGCGAGGACGAGGAGAGCTTGAGGACGGAGCTTGCTGATTGGAGGAGCGCCGTTGGAACGGGCGGCACCGTTGGTTCGGGGGGCAAGAGCGGCCCGCTGGGGCATCCCGAGCAACCCGGGCAGGCGAAGCTCCGGGGCGTCCCTGGGCCCAGCGTTTCCGGGCAGCTCGGGCAGCTTGGGCAGCTTGAAAGAGACGGGGGGCAAGCAGGGGACTGGGCCGGGAAAGGGGGCGGGGTTGATGCTGCAGGCAGCGAGCCGCTCTCCAAGCCAGCAGCAGTCCAGGAGACGACACCTGACGCAGCAGCCAGGGCGAGCCGCACCTTGCTATCCTGCCCGACGAGAGCGCTGCTGTTTCTGGAGGCCAAGCACGGCGCAGCCATGGGGGATGGTGCACAGCCAGTAGGCGATGGCCACGCGCTGGGCAGTGTCTCGTTGCGCGCCCCTGGTAAACAGGAGCTTTTGGGCGGTGAAAGCAAGAGCGCGAGCGTGGGAGGGCTGCAGCAGCAGCAGCTGCTGCAATTGAGTGGGCAGAGTCCCCCGGGAGCTGTTGGGAGCTCCTCCCCTGCTGCTGCTGCTGCTGCTCCTTTTAGAGGCGGGGGGGTCGATGCCGCGGAGGCGGTGATAATGGCAGGAGAATTGGCAACTATGGCAATGCCAGCTGTCCAGCTTGGGGAGCCCTCGGGCTCGGGCACTCCAGGTGTTGCCACGTCAGCCGAGGCCCTCGAGGCGTTTGTTGTGAAGAGGCTCTGGCGGTGCGCCTGCCTGGAGCCCATCTGGATCGACAAGTGGCACTGCCAGAGCTGCCACGAGACGCTGGCTGGGAAGAAAGAATTTGAGGGGCACAAGGCCAGGTGTCAGCCCTTCAGCTGGCCACATGCGACTGGCAGGCTCCATGCCTTCCCTCCCACCATAAGTGGCACTTCCCATGGTGCGAACCCAAAAGCCCTCCTGGCAGGCCAGGTGTCAGCAGCTGCTCCCTTTGCAGCCACGGGCCAGGTGATGGCTGGTAGCAGACCTGGGGCCAGAATCGGAGCCAACATTGACAGCTGGCCACCCTTGCAATCTCTGCTGCCATTCTCGGCTCGGCCCTCGACCAATAAGGAGCGAGTGCGCGAAATCGGCCTCCTCGCTGAGGAGACCACGCGCTTTCTACCCCCGTCTTCCCTGGAAGACGACACCTGTCCCTCTCGCATCACTCCCACGCTGGCGGTCCCGCACGCCTCCTGCCCCTCGCAGCCAGAGCCGCAGCCGGGGCTGCAGGGGGAGCCGCCGGGGGAGCAGCAGGAGTTTCACGAGGCAGCGCCTGAAGGGAGGGAGCCCCAGGCCGGTGCCGAGCCTGGGCCAGAAGTGGCTGGGGATTCGCCGGGGGGGGGTCCCGCTTCTGCAATAGAGGTGCAGGTTTCTCCAGGCTTGGCTGGCGGCATGGGAGGACGGTCGGGAGGAGGTTCGAGAGGAGGTTCAGGAGGAGCGGGGAACTCTGTGGAGGCACAGGGCGGGGCAGGCGTGCCAATTCTTGGCGCACCCGTCTGTCCCCCAATCTTGCCTGCTGGGACCTCTGCAGCTGCCCTGGGGGCCAGCGGTAGCGGCAGCAGCAGCGGCGGCCACGACGCTCACCCGGCGCCACAGCTGGCTCATAATGCTGAGGTGGCGTCCATGTCAGGGGTCGTCGCCCACGTGGTGGAAGCTCAGAAAGGCCCGCCCAGGTCAGCCTCTCCAGACCTCTGTATGGGAGCAAACAATGCACACCCCCCCATGGAGGCAGCCACAGCAGCCGCAGAGGGCACAGATGGTGTTGCAGCCATGGAGGGTGTGACAGCTGGAGGTGCAGCCGGAGCCGTCGATGGAGCCGGGGAGCGCGCCTTCGAGAGAACCCTGGGTGGCGCAGAAACTCCACGGGGCTCCTCAAAGTCGCCGCCGCTGCCGCCGCCGCCGCAGCAGCAGCAGCAGCAGCAGCAGCAGGATGCCTCTGAGGGGGTAAAGGTGGCAGGGGAAGCAGAGGCGCAGGCGGGTGAAGCGAACGCTGGTGGTGGGAAGGGAGAGAGGGGGGCACAGGAGGAGGGGGAGGGAGGGGCGCAGTTGGAGACCGTGCCTGGAGAAGGAGCCGAGGCAGGGCCCGACGCGTTGACAGCTGTCGGCAAAGGCCTGCAGGAAGGCAGCAGACTGCCAGAGGATATCCAGCTGGCAGAGGCCGACGCCGCCACGCCTGCCATACGCGTCATCAAACCTGAAGGTGGACGTGACGCCATGCTGGAGGGTCCAGGTGGCGACGAGGAACGCGCTGCGGTGGCAGCCACATCCGCCGTGCCTGCGCTGCCGCCGCCGCCGCCCGCTGCGCCTCCGGGCGTGCCTGCAGCTGACAACTCAGTCATTGGGCCAGCCCACCCTGCAGCGAGCAAGCACGCCTCTCTTGATGCTTCTGGGGGCACTACAGGGGAGAGCAAGCGCGGGAGGGACAGCTCCGGCGCCCCCACCTGGCAGCCACGGGCGGCGGACGAGGTGGCGGCCTACGTGCTGGCGGAGTCTGACGACGACGAGGAGATGAACGCCATCGGCCGCGAGCTCCCGGATCTCGTCGAGGCAGACATGAGCCTGTTGGATCATTCCTCCTTCGGCTTTGATGTCAACAGCTCCCTTGACCTCGGTCTCGGCTTTGACATTGGCTCGTTCTCCTCCTCCTTGGAGTTGAAAGAGAAGGAGACTGCCGTGGCCGCCGCCAGGCCAGGCGGCGGCGGCGGAGGCGGCAGCAGCGGCGCGTCCGGTGGAGGGCAGCTGCCGCAGCTGGTGCAGCAGCAGCTGCACAGCGGCAGTCAGGTGGAGCGCAGCAGTCAGAGTCAGCAGCAGCCGCAGAGCGGCAGTCAGCAGAAGGGCAGCAGTCGGGAGGAAAGCAGCGCTCCCGAGGCGGCAGGCGCAGGGGGAGGGCCGCGTGTGGTGGGAGTGGCCGAGTGGCTGCACAGTGTGGACCTCGAGAGCCTCCTGGCGGAGGCGCAGTGCTCTCTGGCGCCGCCAGCTGGCACCAGCAATGGCGACAATCACGGCGGCGCCTCCTCGGAAGTGAAGAGAGTGCCCCACTTTGGTCCGTCTGCGAGAGAGGGAGCCCGTGATGTCGTCGCGAGCGCTGGAACGCGTGCAAATCAGAATCAGCCCCACCTGTTCTCGAGGAGAGACACCCTGCTGGATAGTGACGACGACGATGACATTGAAAATGACGACGGCCACGGTGACAATGACGGTAAAGGTGATGCTTTGAAAGAGCCGGCGGCGGCGACAGCGGTGGTGCCACTTGACCCATCCGGCCGCCTTCCAGATGCCGAGCCTGCTGCCGCACAGTCACTGCACTCGTCTCAAACCTCCGCCAGACCCAGGCCTCCTTCCGGGCCTGGCTCGGCAGCCGCTGCCGAGCCTGACATGGCCCCGAGAGCTGGTCCAATATCCCCCGTACCGACACCCGTACCGTCTGTACCGGCAGCTGTACCCTTCTCGCTGGCAGCTGCACCTCCTGTAGTGACAGCTGTGGAGTCCTTACTGGCTGCATCGACACCTGTACCCTCCATACCAACAGCTGTACTATCTGTGCCTCCTTCCGTATCTACGTCCCAGCCGACAGCTGCATCGCCAGCTGTACCGCCAGCTCTGTCGCCAGCCGTACCGGTTGGTGTTCTGTCAGCACTTCAGCTGGACAGCTCACACGGGGCGCAGAGGACAGCTCTGCTGAGGCAGCTACAGGTGGACCTGCTGGACGTGGAGGCGGCCGTGACAGCTGGCGAGGGATTTGAGTCCGTGAGAGGCAGCGCCGGGCGGCGCAGGGCGTGGAGAGCTCTGGTGAAGACAGCTGTCTCGCCCTCCGAGGTGAATTTATACTGCTCGCTCACCTTAACCCACTTGCTGCCTGCTGCCTGCTACCTATCAGCTGTTTAATGCTGCTCGACGGTCTCACAGTTTCAAATGTGGTGTCGGAGCTGCTCCTCCTCCTCCTCCTCCTCCTACTCCTCCTCTTCAAGGCTTGAGTATGTTTTTCTCCATCCATGCAGCGCGTCAGTCGCGTGCATGTCTGAATACTTATTTTCTTTCTCGAGACGAGGTCGGCAGCCACTGAGCTGGTCAGGCAGGCTCTTTTTCTTGGAGCCACGTCCATCTCCCCAGTTCCCAGTAGCTGCTCTCCTCGGTTGGCAGGAGTAGCATTGAGCCCTTCTCTCTCTCATGAAAGTATGAAAAAAGTGCCCTTTCGCATGCTGACATACTCCTGAGTCCCGTTTGTTGATTGTCTTGCTGCGTTGGCTCTCCTCGTCTCACCAGGTGGCGCAAGCATCGGTGCTTCTGGAGTGGATGATCCGCCCTGAGCGCTTGGCGCTGAGCTGGCGCTTCTGGGGCTCCACGTCGGCAGCCCTGGCAGCATTGACCTTCGCCTCCGCTGCTTTCAGAGTGCACGCTTTAGATGAAGTCCTCCTGTATGAGAAGATGGGGGGCCATGGAGGGGCCAAAGGGGGGGGAGCAAAGACACCCGCCAATTTCAAGAAGCCAGCTGTCCCGCCTAGTCCCATCCCTAAGAAAGGAGTTGCTGTGCGGGGGCCAAATCAAGGGGACGCACTTACTCCCGTTGGTGTAAGTGCCAAGAATAATGGGTTTGGCAAAGGGTTTACACCAAGTGGCAAGAAGATTGGGCGGCCGCCAGGAAGTGGTTTGAAGAGGAAAGATAGGGCAGGGTGACAAGTGTACATACTCTTAAGCATACCTCATTAACAATTTTTTCGAACCAATCAATGAAAATTAAGGATGGTCATGATTGTCATTATGTGTATCAAGGATGTTGTGGGGGCTCCACGTGATTCTTTCCACGTGTAATTTCATAGGATGCTTAGTATAAGATACGGGTAGAAGATGTACCCCAGATTTTTGAAGGTCAGCAAAGAGGCAATGTGAGAGGTTATCAATATGTCGATGGGTCGGTTTGATTGTTCATGTCTGTTCGTTTCATTGTCTATTTTGCTATGTGTATGTGTCAATCTCTCTTATACCTCGCAATATCTTGCAATATCCCGTATTTGTACTGCTGGAGGACAGAACTGTATCTTAGTGAGATTCACCAGGTGACATTCGTCAAACAGAGCGGCCGAATTACGCTGGGTATTCAGGCTCGGATTGGAACCTCTGAAATCACGTTCCATGGCCCGATGGGGGTAGGTAGATGTCAACTTTTGTCAATCTTTGAGTGCATACAACTAGGGGGGAAGCAAAATTGGTCAGTCACATCGATGAATAAATGGCAAATGAGAAAAAGTTAACCACAACTTAAAAACGTTAATTGTGACCATGAAGGATCAGTTGAACAACTGGAAAGCGTGAGTTGAGCGCAAAATTAAGTATATTAAAAAAACTTTCAGAATATTTGCTCCTCGGCCGTGAAAAACACACAAGACATCAAGTTACAATAATTACCGTCCTTTTGATTAATTTGCATGATATAACGTGCAAAAAGTTCTTGGACTTGGATTGTGAGAAGTTGTCCTCAAAAGAGATGTATATTTTTGACGACTTGTGAGATTTACGTAGAACAAACCGCCACGCGACTCTGGCAACCAAACCCGTTTGAATGTTCTGAGCTATGAAAACGATGCAAAAGTGGACACAACAAAACAAGGAACTTGAACAAGTTTGTGGAAGTTCACTACGTTTTCATTCCTCAAATTTTACATTTTTTTATCATTGTTTCCAAAGAAACGCCAATAAACTTCATAGTCAATCAACTTGCATTATTGAAAATCATGAAGTTTAATTGTACAAAACTATACTGGACATAGGAGAATTGAATTCTTTTTTAACTCTATCAATTATCACCAATAGTGTACACCAAGAACTAAGAAATGATTCATTATGTATGAATTCATGAAGCCCACCTATTTTGTGCACCTTAAACACCGGATGAACAATGTTGACACAAAGTAATCTTCTGACAAGGAAACAAACTGGCTCTTTAAAGCTCATAGACGAATCTCAAATTCGTTGGCGTGTGCAAAAGTTTTCACTGCGAATCTTAACATATTCGCACTCCAATTTTTTTGGCCGGCTTGATAATAGCAGAAATATGGAAAATGCATGACAACGAATGTCTACAAACTGAATTTCTTCTAAAATTTGGAAATAAGTAATCCAGAGTGGGACCATGTTGAATTTTACCAAAAGGTTATGAGATCATTTCCTATTGCGTTCCATGTTGATTGGAACGGCTTGTTTGTTTACTTGCATGCTTTATCTTGATTGCAAAACACATCTTGTTAAGGACCTGTTGTAATGACAAGCCTAGTCATGGGAAACGCACGTATTGGTCAATTGGCCACGTATAACGCGGCGTATTACGTCGTTTTTGCAAAATACGTATAATATATGAATCAAACAATCAAGTAGACTGAGGCCTTTTTGTTCGCACCGGTTTGTTCAGTTTAAAACATTTGAAAAATGATACCATTGAAAATTACTGTCGCGCACGTACGGGACTGCCACCTCGACCGGTGACGACGGAGTCCCGAACAACGTTGTTCCGAAGCGTCGTTTGGCAAATTTGAACAAAGACAGCTACGAAGGCCCCCGCTCGACTCTCTCTACATACTCAGTGTGGGGCTCCCGACTCCCGAGTCCCGACTCTTGAACACTCCCGATTCCCGACCCGGGAGTCGGGACCCCCCCATTCTCCCCAGCAAATGACACAGTGTATAGGCTAAATAAATTTAATGTGAGTAATAAGCAACCTATTGACTCCTGCCATGCATATTGCGTCACTCAATGATTGGACTACAGAGTATACAGCTTTTAACATCAATAATCAGAATCTATGTCACACCTATGACTCATGAGACAAGCACTTGTAACTTTTAGCAAGACATACTATGTTTACACTCTAAATTGCTATGGGTTTTAGTCAACTCGCGACTCTATAAAATAGGATGCACTTTTGATAATTATTTATAGATATTGCACAATGTAGTTTGTGAGTCACTTTAATGTCTCATAATTATGAGTGGCGTTGCAACACGACGAGTACTGTTTTTTTTGTTTTGTTACACAAACTTCAAGTGATATTCAAATAGGCTACAGCCTACAGCACATTACGAAGTCAATTTAAGGTGAGGAAGGCACTAAGTAGTATAAACACAAGCATTGTGCATGGTTCGAGTTACAACTTACCACCCATGCATAAATTTCAATTGACATGCAACAAAACAACTTACAAACTATTTCTATATGAATGTGAAACAAATTTCGGAATTGCTAAACTACCATCCATAAAAGCACAAACCCGACAAAATCAATTACCAACTGTAGTATTGCAAAGCACTTACAAGCTACAGTACACATAACAGCCATCAGCAACACAAGACATTACAACACTAAATGGAACAAAGGGCTTCTACATGTGTGATGGACACAAAGTACAACCTCATCATAACTTACAAGTACAAGAGCTCAATGAATAATAGTGTTAACATAGGATAAGAATTGCATTACAATATAGTACAAGGTCCATCAAGTTGCAACTTGATGCCTACCTACAAATAATGGAAAGAGGGCTTTAATCCTGACTCTCGGCTACATGTTACAAGCTAGAGAGCATCATCTTCAGAATCCATATTACCAACATCAGCTTCTGCTTTAATCACTGGTGCAATGTGCCTACCAGGAGCTCTCTTAACCCCACCCCTTTCCATTCCCTCAATGAGCCTCAAGTGTGAGTGAACCTTCACCAATCTTTCAGCCCGAGCCTGCTTAAGCCCATTTCTTTTTTTGTTGTGAATGAAATCATACTCTGATCAATTCCTCTCACAAGAGCTTGCAGAGGACACCAAACCAAGGACTTTAATTGCAAATGTTTGCAACAATGGAGTGCTGGACCATGACTTTTCCACCAAAAAACTTCTGACTTAGACTCTGCTTCCTTGTCGGTCTTAGGGTTGTTAAAACTGAAACCCACCCTACCCTTGTATTGCTCATACTGCTCTTTAATGGTATCCTGCTCCTCCACATCAGGGACAACCTTGGCAAGACTAGAGTACCACCCCTTCATAACGTCCTCATTAGTATGCTGCTCATGATCCTGGAAGAGAGGGTGGAGCATGTACCCAGCAGCATGCAGAGGTGAATGAAAAAAATCCCACCAGACCTTGACAATCTCTACCAACCTGTCAAGTTGCTCCTCATCCAAATCCTCATCCAACGAGTTGATGAAGTCTTGTAACTCCGCCATAGCGTTGTACACAAGACCCAAGGCGGCTCGGTTCCCATCAACTCCTCGAAGAAGCTTCACCAGTTTCTCGGTCACCTTCAGCAGCACCCTCACCTTGTCCCAGAAATCTTCATCACCAACAACTACGATTGCAGCCAGACAGTCCTTCTTCTGTATTGAGGTGAGGCCCCTCACGTGTTCTTTCCAAGTATCTCGCAACAACATCACCTGCAAAGATTGCTTCACTTGCAAGGAGCATAACAAGCAAAGCAAAGTATATAAATGTATTGGACAACCTTACAGCAGCCATACACCTTAGAACGCACTGTACAGCAGCCATACAATGCCCCACAGCTTTACAAAAAATAGCCCTAATAACAGCCATAGCAGGCCCCAATAGCAGCATTAAAAACAGCCCCAACAAACATGCACAACAAAACCATTAGTAGCACTATAAAAATAGCCAAGACAAGCCTCCATACCAGCACTAAAAATTGGAACAAAAGTAGCTCAAATAAAGCCCCGCAGAACCAAAAAGAGGAACAAAACAAGACATAACAGGAGCAAACAGCAGTTACAAAAACAGACAAAAACAAGTTCATATTTAGTCCCACACACCCACTCATAACATAGAAATTACAAACATAATACATCCCGACAGCAGATACAAATACAGCTACAAACAAGTCCAAACTAAGCCCCACACAACCATTCATAACAGAGAAAAAACACAAATATTATACAGCCCGACAGCAGCACCAAAAAGATGGACAAAACAGGCCATAGTAGCAGCCCACAGCACCTACAAAAATATCCAAAAACAATTTCATACTCAACCCCACAGCAGCAACAAATCCAGGAACAAACATAATGCCATCTCACAACCCCCCACAAGCACCAATAAAGAACAAAAAACGGACTGAATACAGCCCCACAGCGGCACCAAAAAGCTGGTCAAAACAGGCCATAACAGCAATCCACATGAAATGAATCGCCTTACCAAATAGGCGATTAACAATTAATAAAGATCTTTATATCAGCAAGTAATCTTCATGGTATTTTCCGTTAACTAGTTAAACGGCAAAGGACAACACACTAGCAGTGAACAATACTCGTAAGTCAAATGCGAGTACACTAGCATCAATAATGCAATCAGTAAACTCATACATAAGCAAGGTTAGAAGACAGTGCGTATCAATGGCTTCTCGCCTTGGATTCAGGTTTCTCTCAGTAAGCTGTACAAGAGAGTTGGCCTCGTTTCCGAATGCCGAACTCGAGAGCAATGCCTAGCATATGTACATGGAATGAGTTTACTGTTCAACGACCAGTGCGATGGCACCGCCTACCCGGGAGTTAACCGCGTTGGTAGGACCTCGGTTAACCAAATCCACCGCCATCTCCCATCATCCCGAATCGCCATCCATCATAGGGATGTCATCTGGCCATTCATCTAGCATATCACACTTAGATGCATATCGAGGCAGTTCGGTGCTACCAAGTACAAAAGTCAGCTGGCTGTCAAAGAATGTGTCAGCAAACTGACTTAGGTGGACTTCAGCCTGCTGCTTCCGGCTGAGTCATTAAACTGATATTAAATATAAAGTCCAGCAGACTGATTATCAACTAAAGTTCAGTAGGCTGAACTCAAATAACTATTATATTTAAACGAATAATATATCTACTAATATACTGATTTATTACAATCCCTCCAACTTAACTCGTTGTCGCCTCGACAACATTAAACTGCAGAAGTCTTAAATAAGGGAACTGAACCTGACCAGCCTCCCCCACTGACTGCCTCTTCAGCCTGTCACCTAGGCGGTTGTTCCTGGGGCTTCAGGATCAGGAGACTGAGATCTGGACCTAGATCTGGACAGCCCTCTAGGTCTGTCAGCTGGCCTTCTAAAGAACCCCGTTTGTTCTAAAGTTGGACCTCGAGGAGAACGAAGGATGGTAGCCTGCTCTTCACCCACTTGGGTGTTGATCCCCACATAGACAGGCATTCTAGTAGGATGCTGAAATACATTGGCGAGAGGTACATGTCCCTGAGCGAAGGGGGAGGCCGGCATACTTCTGGCCACCCCGCGTGTCCCTCTTCTGGCACCCCTGTCCTCTGGGGATTTCTGCCGGTGTCTGCTGCCAAGTACAGTTAGATCAGCTTCTTCCCCTGCTTGGGCAGGTGGGCTGGGGGAGCGAGTGCGGGGTCCAGTTGCCTCCATGACCGGGATCACGTTCCACATACCAGATCTTGGTTCCTTAGGAAGTGCCCCTGCCTGCCCCTGGGTCTCCTGAGTACCAGCGCCTGATGCTTCTCCTCTGCCTTGTTCTTCTTCCTCATCCCCCTCATCCTCCTCCTTTGAGAGAGTAGGAGTCTCGTCAACTAAGTCGTCCTGCTCTCTGGTAGACATGGAGTAGTCTACTGATCTCCCTTTCTTAGGGCGCGCTGGAGGTTGCTTGGCCTTTAGCCTGCTGATATCTATCCGGCCTGCATTCTTCGCCCATTTGACGAAGGCATGCTTTCCCTTAGAGAAGTAGTCTCTCCCCCTCCTCCTGTGCTCTTTGGTCTCTGCATTCATATTGCTCAGGCAGCCATTCAGCCTGAGGACCCAAGCGGCAATGTGAGGTGGTAGGATGAGGTAGCCGTCTAGGCCATAGTGGAAATCGTTTGGTTGGGCTCGGTCACACTCCTGCTTTTTGTTTGTGACGGTCATCCACCTCCAATCTGTTGGCTGCTGGTAGTACTGGGGTCCATGCTCAGCCTCCCTCAGTTTACACGAGAACCAGTGGGGAGAGAACATCTGCTGTCCTGCTTCCTTGGCCAAGTACTCCCAGCTCCTTCTCTCAACTTCATTGTAAGCTGGCAGTAGTGTGAGGTAGAATACCGTATCCTTAAAGCTATCGGGCCGCATGCTCACCATCCTGATGAGTCTCTGATCTCCCACTATTCCCGGTATTGGGACTGGCTTGTTCTCTGAATCATCGGCAAGGTACCGGGCCTGCTCTGCTGTATAGCCCACCATCTTGGCGTAATCCTCGTAGAGGACCACACCAGTGTGTGTCTCAATGTACCTATCCAGTGCTGCAGTTCCTTCCCTCTTTAGCAGTGTTGTCTGTTCCAGCTTGTTGATCTCCTGGGCTGCCAGCAATGCTTCCTTCAGGTTATCAAAGTTTTGGCCACCCACCACAGTATACCTGTAAGTGGCCAAGCTCTTCTGCCTGTCCGCTTCGGCCTTTTTCCTTCTCTCCTCCTCTGCCGCTGCCGCTTCTTCTTGTTGTTTCTTCTGTCTCTCCTCCTCAGCTTTCCTGAGGTTTTCCGCTTCCTGATCCTTCTTCCTCTGTGCCTCTTCTGCCGCCTCTTGTTGTTTGCGGACCCTTTCTTGTTCTCTCCTGGTGAGGGACGTCGCCGCCAGCTCCTTCTGGTATTGCTCCATTGTCCTCCTGGCTTCTTCTGCCTTGCGCTTTCTGTCCTCCTTTTGTGTGGTGGGCGCCATCCTGCACATGTAACCAGGGCACAAGTTAGTAGGATATGGACCTTTGTCATAGGGATTGCAGGAAGTATGTTAGTATTTAGTATAGTGGCTTCGCTGCTGTTTACCTTACAGGATGATTGCTAAAAGTTGACGTAGTTGCGATGCGCTACACATAAACGTATGAGTGTGTTTTTATCGCTCTCGCTCACTAACTGTCATATATTTTCCCCTCCAACTTAAATGGAGACAGGACCTCTTGTCACCTTCCCGTGTCAACTGAAATGACTGTTAGGGAGGTGCTCCAGCCGCCCGAAGGTGGAACCGTTTCAACGCCCCTTTGGCATTGGTCAAATGGTCCTTAAATTCCCAAGTGTCCCCAGAGGCATCGTAACCCTTCCATCGAATGAGGTACTTCATGACATATTTAGACGATCGACGGACTGAGCGTGCGTCTAAAATCTCCTCAACCTCATATTCCTCAGAGTCACCGTCCCGGACAGCGGCGACAGGTCCCGGTTGGACAGGTAACCAACCTGTAAACAGTGTGTCCCCTTTCATGTATGGTTCCACGAAAGAGTCATTAAAGACCGGGCGACCCTTGTATTCTGCTCACATGTTCAGTTTGTAAGCATTCTGACCGACACGGCGCACCACCGAATATGGACCGACCCAGACAAGACCAAGCTTTTTCTTGACCACACCAGGGAGGTACAGGTGCTGAGAATGTAGTTTGACCAAATCGCCCTGTGAAAAGGTCAGTTCTCGACGGTGCTGATTAGCGTACATTTGTTGGTTTTCTTGGGCTTTGTGCAGATTCTGTTGGACTTCTGACAGGGTGTCAACAAACTCCTGACTGGATTGTCAATCCCTTCAGGGTGACTTAAAGACTCCTCTAGGACATCTAAAGGAGACTTAGGGACTCTACCCAGGCTTAGTTTAGAAGGAGTCTTGCCCGTTGACGCGTGCACTGCACTGTTGACCGCAAATTGGATTTGGGATAACACGTCATCCCAATTATCTTGTTTTTGGTTAATTTAGGCTCTCAGTACCTCTTGCAGAACTCGATTAGTTCTTCCAGTCTGCCCATCAGTCTGAGGGTGGTTTGCTGTGCTGAGCAGCTGTTTAACTCCCATTAATCCCATTAAATCCCTCCAGAACTTAGAGGTAGAATTTGAGTCCCTGTCTGAGATTATATTAGAGGGTAGCCCATGTTGGCATACTTCATGGTTGTAGAACTGTCTCGCAGTTTTGAGTGCAGTTACTTTGACATTGGTGGGGATGAAAATAGGATTAAAATGACCGTTTTTGTCAGTTTATCCACGACTACCAGGATCGAATCATGCCCATTGGCAGTTCGTGGCAGTGTGACCACCCAGTCCATGGATATTGTTTCCCAGCTGCCAGCTGGGATGGGCAGCAGTTGTATGAGGCCCCTCGATGGTGTGTGCCTAGACTTATTCTTATTCGGGGCAACCTCTCCCAATGATAATGATTTGCCAGTTTGCCAACAGTTTTGGCCTGCCCCAAATGCCCACCCAGTAAACAATCATGTGCTTGACTCAATAAAAAGGACCTTATTTTCGAGTTATTAGGAATGACCACTTTCAGCCTGCCGGAAGTGGTTACAGTCACCCAGACCCCTCCCTTAAGCTTATACCCAAGTGCAGTAGCACGACACATACCAGTAGTGGGGCTGGGCTCAAATGTTGGGTCAGAAAGGTAGGCTTTCCTAAGTTGTTCAAGGAAGGACTTTTTCACCTTTAGTGAAGTGAGTGCACACATGACTTTATCTACAGCATGTTGACTAAAGTTCCGTTCTTGCAAGTCAGGTCTTCTAGAAAGTGCATCAGCAGGATTCAACTTCCCTGGTTTGTAGTCGATCTGGACTTGAAATTGCTCCAGCATCTGGCTCCAGCGGTTCTCCCTCCTTGACAGCTTGGACTTCTTCTGAAAGTGAGTCAGAGCTAGATGATCTGTAATCACCTTAAAAGCTTTACCATGTAAGTATGCTCTCCACTGTTTGAGCACATGAATGATAGCTAGCAGCTCTTTATCATGCACTGAGTAATTAATCTCCGCTGGATTAAATTTCATAGACTCGTACAACACAGGGCGCCACTCCTGCCGTACCTTACCATCCTTTGTGGTTTTGTCAGCAGGCTGCAACAAAATAGCACCCATGGCAAAGTGAGAGGCATCAGTAACCACCTGCACCGATTTGCTGGGGTCATACATGGCTAGCACTCGGGCAGAACAAAGAGCATCTTGAAGGGTCTAGAAGGCAGCCTGCTGCTCTTCCTGCCACACATACCCTATGTCTTTCTTAGTAAGGTCAGTCAGTTTACTGGCCTTTGTGGAATAATTCTCAATAAATCTCCTATAGTAGTTAGCCAACCCGAGGAAGGATCTAACTTCAGAGACAGACTGTGGTATTGGCCAGTCCCTTATGGTCTGGACTTTCTTAGGATCCACGCTGATGCCTTTTCTACTGACAATGTGGCCTGAGAATTCAATACTGTCTTTAAAGAAATCACACTTGCTCATTTTATCATATAAGTGATTTTTTCTCAGAGTGTCCATGATCGTCTTTAAGTGTTAAGTGTGTCTTCATCTTTAGAGAAAATTAAAATATCATCCAGGAAAACTTGCACAAACTTATCCAAATAAGGTCTGGAAATGTCATTCATAGCACCTGAAATGAATCGACTTACCAAACGGGCGATTAACAATTAATTAAGATCTTTATATCAGCAAGTAATCTTCATGGTATTTTCCGTTCACTGGTTAAACGGCAAAGGACAACATACTAGCAGTGAATAATACTCGTAAGTCAAATGCGAGTAAACTAGCATCAATGATGCAAATCAGTAAACTCATACATAAGCAAGGTTAGAAGACAGTGCGTATCAATGGCTTCTCGGCATGGATTCAGATTTCTCTCAGTAAGCTGTACAAGAGAGTTGGCCTCGTTTCCGAATGCCGAAATCGAGAGCAATGCCTAGCATATGTACATGGAATGAGTTTACTGTTCAACGGTCAGTGCGATGGCACCGCCTACCCGGGAGTTAACCACGTTGGTAGGACCTCGGTTAACCAAATCCACCGCCATCTCCCATCATCCCGAATAGCCATCCATCATAGGGATGTCATCTGGCCATTCATCTAGCATATCGTGCTTAGGTGTATGTCAAGGCAGTTCGCTGCTACCGAGTACGGAAGTCAGCTGACCACAAAGAATGGGTCAGCAAGCTGACTTATATGGACTTCAGCCTGCTGCTTCAGGCTGAGTCATTAAACTGATAATTATGTAAAGTCCAGCAGACTGACTAATAACTAAAGTTCAACAGGTTGAACTTAATTAACTATTATATTTAAATGAATAACATATACTGATTCATCACAATCCCTCCAACTTAACTTGTTGTCGCCTCGACAACATTATACTGCAAAGCCTAAATAAAAGAAACTGACCCTGACCAGCCTCCCCTACTGACTGTCTTTTCAGCCTGTCACCTTAAGGGGTTGTTCCTGGGGCTTCAGGATCAGGAGACGGAGATCTGGACCTAGATCTGGACAGCCCTCTAGGTCTGTCAGCTGGCCTTCTAAAGAACCCGGTTTGCTCTAAAGTTGGACCTCGAGGAGAACGAAGGATGGTAGCCTGCTCTTCAACCACTTGGGTGTTGAT
>WELA01011494.1:0-12162 GCA_009602735.1 Mesotaenium endlicherianum
ACGGAAAATACCATAAAGATTACTTGCTGATATAAAGATCTTTATTAATTATTAATCGCTTATTTGGTAAGTCGATTTATTACAGCTGTACAGGAGAGTTGGCCTCGTTTCCGAATGCCGAACTCGAGAGCAATGCCTAGCATATGTACAGGGAATGAGGTTACTGTTCAACGGCCAGTGCGATGGCACCGCCTACCCGGGAGTTAACCATGTTGGTAGGACCTCGGTTAACCAAATCCACCGCCATCTCCCATCATCCCAAATAGCCATCCATCATAGGGATGTCATCTGGCCATTCATCTAGCATATCGTACTTAGGTGTATGTCAAGGCAGTTTGCTGCTATCGAGTACGGAAGTCAGCTGGCTGTCAAAGGATGGGTCAGCAAGCTGACTTATATGGACTTCAGCCTGCTGCTTCCGGCTGAGTTATTAAACTGATAATTATGTAAAGAGCAGCAGACTGACTATTGACTAAAATTCAGCAGGCTGAACTTAATTAACTATTATATTTAAATGAATATTATATCCACTAATATACTGATTCATTACAACACTCACTACTGATAACCCAGTCAGACTTGGGCTGCATAAGCTCAGTCAGACCAAATGGGACTGTGTGGAGAAAACTTGCCAGGAGCTGCACAAGCTTGGCATGATTGAGAAATCAACTTCAGTACATGGAGCTCCCACAGTTGTAGTTGCCAAGAAGGATGAGGCTGGCAATTATACAGCCACTCATATGTGTGGAGATTACAGATGACTGAATCTTCACACGGAGCTAGACAGCTATGTGATGCCTACACCAGAGCGGATCTTTGCGATTGCTACCACCGGGAAGGTGTTCAGCATCATCGATCTACGCCAAGGCTTCAACCAGATCCCGGTGAAAACATAAGATCGAGGTAAGACCGCTTTCTGGGCTCAAAGGGAACTTTGGCAATGGACGGCAATGCCGTTTGGGCTGAAAATGCCCCAGCCATCTTCCAGAGGACTATGGACAAAGTGTTGGAGGGGCTGGATTTCGCAAAATCATACAATGATGACGTGGTGGTGTTCAGCAAGTCCATTGAGGAGCACCTTGAGCACTTGGAACAAGTGTTCCAGCGCTGGAGAAATTCCAGATGACTCTGCACCCTGGAAAGTGCAGCTTCTTTGAGGCACATGTGCCTTACTTAGGACATGAGATTGGGAACAAAGCTATGTCCTCTCAGGCTGTAAAGACTGAAGCCATTTACAAGATACCTGCACCAGCGAATGTGTCTAAGCTGAAAGCCCTGTTAGGACTAAGCGGATACTATCGTAAATTTGTGAAGGACTATAGCAAAAATTGCTAAACCCTTGACGGAACTCCTGAAAAAGGACGTACCTTTTGTGTGGACGGAAGCCCACGAGAAGGCCATGAACGAGCTCAAGGAGCGACTGGGAACGGCCCCGATTTTGCAAACGCCCGACTACTCCAAGCCGTTCAGTCTACACACTGACTGGAGTCGTGTGGGAATTGGCGCAGTCACTCAGGCCGCAAGCCCTAGAGAGGAGTACGTCATTGCCTATGCCTCGCGCTCTAACAACCAAGCAGAGAGCAACTAATCGTCCTACGAAGGAGAGCTGCTGGCAGCGGTTTGGGCTGTCGCACATTTCAGAGAGTATCCATGGGGATGACCCTTCACGCTGATCACAGATCACTCGTCGTTGCTCTGGCTGATGAAGAATGGAGACCTCACTGTTAAATTGGCTCGCTGGGCTCTTAAGCTCCAGAAGTACCAGATGACAGTGATACATCGAGCAGGTATACTCAACAACAACGCCAATGGACTCAGCCGGAACCCAGACCCATCCGCAGACGACAAAACGGGAGCTCGAGAAGACAGAGATCCGAGCAGCCCAGTAGAATTGGCGGCCTGCCTGGCCGAAATGGTAGCGTCAGGAGAAGCTGAGCCTCTACCCCTGTTCAATCCAGAGATCTGGAAAGATCAAGCCACTATGGCTGAAGACGAGAGTCCACATGGAAGAATTATCGGTGAAAGAAAAGGACCAGGTGAGCCATCGAGCTAAAAGGTTTTGCTGGAAACGCAATAACCTCTTCAAGATTGAAGAAATTGGTCAGGAGAAGTTGGTGCCAGAACCCACCAAACGGCGAGCTCTGGTGCAGGAAATGCACGAGAATACTGGACACTATAGTGTCAAGAAGACACATAGTCTTCTGGAGCTGTCTTACTGGTGGAGGGGCATGAAGCAGCAGTGTGAGGATGTGATCAAGGCCTGCAAAAGCTGTGATCGCGTCAAGGCTGGTTTTACGCAGCAACACCCACACCTGCAACCTCTGCCAATCATGGGCCTAGGCTACTCATGGAGCTGCAATCTTGCAGGAGAGTTACCGCTGTCCAAGCGAGGTAACAAGTATATTATGGTCATGATTGAGCATTTCTCTAACTGGATAGAGGTTGTACCTCTAACTGCTAAGGAAAGCTTGGGGACCGCGGAAGCGCTCCTCAATGGTGTGATTGTACGTCATGGAGCTCCAGCAGAGGTGCTGACAGACCAAGGGTCTGAGTTCCAAGGGTCTTTTCGGAAACTCCTGGACAAATGTTTCATTGACCATCGCACTACGTCTAGAGACCACCCACAAGCAGATGGTCTGGCAGAACGGATGGTGCAAACCATTAAGTCTGCTTTGTGCAAATTTTGCCTTGAGCATGACAAGCGTGATTGGGATCTGGCCCTGCCATGGCTGGTTATGGGTTACAGATTTAGCAAGCAAGCTGCTTTGGCGAAATACTCGCCTTATCAGATTCTGTTTGGCAGAAGTCCAGTTGTGCCCAACAGCATCAAGGAGGAGATTGAGCAGGTGAAAGACCTGGACAACCTTGATGAACTGCTAAGTCATGATACGTCGCAAGGTGTTATTTGAGCACATGATGCCTGCTGCCCTGGACAATCTGAAAATCGCACAGAAAAGAGACACACAGCATTACGCCAGGAAGCGAGACGGGAGCTACCGCCTGCAAATGACGCAGATCTAGGAATGAGACTTTGTCTACCGCAAGCGTAAGACCAAGACCACCATTGACACCAGTTCAGGTGCAGTGATCTTACGCGTGAAACTACGTTCGACAATGGTGTGTTAGAATCGGAAGGTTCTGATGGTAAGACCATGAGAGATCACGTGCAAAACTGCTCGCTGTGCCACTTGCCTAACATCGATCCTACGGTTAAGAATGTTCCCGAGGAATTGGTGCCAGCCACACCTTGTGCCAGCTGCAAAGTGCGGGATGATCAAGAAGCAATGGTAACTTGTGATAAGTGTAGGGCCCGTTGGCACACCTTCTGCATTGGTGAAGAGGAGATTACGGCAGGACGATGGGAATGTCCTGACTGCCTTCCTAAAAACCCCAGCCACAAGGCCAGGGATAAAGGCCTTCAGGGGAAAGGCAGGGACGCCTCAGCTGAAAGGGAGGGGCGTAAGGGAAGCTGAGGATAAGATAACTTTTTAAAAATTTCTAATAAGTGTTGGTAGGGTGGAATGAGGAACTGGTTGAGCATGGGAAGCAATGAGTGTGGGATGCTTCACCACATGATGCAAGTGCAGGAAGACCAGGAGTGGGTCAACGCCCAGCCAGTCCGCCACCGACACACGTGCAGGGGACCATCAACTCGGTCGATTTCCCACGTGCAGCAACGCACCAACCAACGACCAGGAAATTCCCGCATGTGAAGGGGACCGCCGACACGTCGACCGGGTTGAAGGCACACGAGCTGAGGAGCTACGCACGTGCCAGGGTTCTGACGCTGTTAGGCACAACACTCGTCCAAAACCGTTGTACACTCATTCGACATTCTACACATAAATTACTTTTCCTTTATCGAATCAATCTTCTATCTTCTCGCTTCCCCCATCTATCCGCATCCTTAACACAAGGGCGCATACATTCTCAACTCGCCCGCTAAACCACGCTAAACTATGAAATCTTGTCGCGACTGTTACCAATTGGACGGCGCAGCACGCGTGGCGCAAGTCACGGCTACTTCAAGTAAGCGTTGACTCACCGACCAAGGTTGCTGATATGTGCAAAGTCAGCGATGGTAGTCAAAGTCCTGACACGCGCAAGCGTGACCAAGATAGGTCAAAAGTCACTCTCAGTGATGGGTCGGAATTAAACAGCCAGGACCCGTAAACGCTCCATGTCAGTAGCTGCCAACTCAAGAAAGTTGACCCAACAGCTAGCTCAGCGACCGCCGAGTCAGAGAGAGCTAACCCAGCAGCTAGCTTAGCGATGGGCGAGTCAGGCCACGCTGAATAAGCAGGCCAGCTCGGCAGCAGCCTTCAATGGAGCCGCCACGTCACGATTGACAAAACAGGAGACGTGCGCAAGACGCCACGAAGGCGTGCATGCCAATCGGAAGGTCAAGCGTGCACGCGCAACTGTCACGAGGCCTGCATGCAGACTGAGAGACGCAACATAACTTAAGACATGCAGTGACATTCACATATATGCATGCGAGCGTGACTAAGTCACGGGAACCTCGAAAGACGCCAGCTTGCGTGGTGCTTGTGATAGACACTCGCCTCGCCCACTCCACCCTCATTCTGACTCACATTTTTCTCCCAGATCCAAGAAGACAAAGGCGAGAAGGAGAGAGGAGAAGAAGAAAGGCGCAAAAAAGAAAAAAGGGGTTCCCAAGGCCCCAAGGAGGCAAGACGGCACGCTTCTGCCGACGCTGAAGATTCTTGTTTTCTTTCCCACGCTTTGTAGCATAGAAGAGTTACAATTCATGAATTCTCAAGATGAGAGTTCCGCTTGAAATATCTAAGGAGCTTGCAAATCAAATCTTCTAGAAGATTACAGCATGGTCGGACCAACCACCACAAGCGTGTGAAGAACACATAAAATGGTGAGTGCTGTGTTAGTGTCCAAATTCTTAGAAAAACTTATTTGTCGAGTTGTTGAAAGCAAAAGCAAAGTTAGCGAGATTAGAAGCCCTCAATTGAGAATTGAGTGAGTTCAGCCAGCAATGAAGAAGTATTAGGGAAGGCTTTGAGCAAAAGACTCAAGCCAGGCCGGCGTAGATGCTATAGTTTTAAAATTTTGTAAGCTGTGGCATCGTGGAAAGTTTGTGAAGTATGTCCAAGAGAGCAGAGCAGCAGACCCGAGGGCAACCCTGCAAAGAGAAGGAGAGGGAGCTGTGGACAAGTATTTTGAGATCCACACTGGACTTATCTTATACAATGACTATGCTAGGATGGAAGGGTATATTGTTGAGGAAGCCAAGACTTTGGCCATATAGCCTGAAAACCCACCAGTACCAGTACCGGGAATAGTAAGATCTCACAGAGTCATCAGGTTGATTCGGATGCTACCGGATAGTTTTAGAGATATAACTTCCTACCACAGGTTCAAACCTATGTGTAATGAGGTAGAGAAGAGGAGCTGGGAATTTTTGGCCAGGGCGACCAGTCAGCAGATGTTCTCAGCCCACTGGTACCCCTGCACAATGAAGAGGACAGACCCTGCTTATTAAAGCAGCCTACGGATTGGCGCTAGATGACCATGAGCATTGATGATCAAGACAATGACTGGGCCGTTGAGGACAACTTCAACTCTGCGCTCGATGGCAAAATCTCCCTACCTCACATTGCACCCTGAGACCCTAGACTGGATGGGCTAAGGAGGAACATGAGTGAAGAGATGAAGGATGAGAGAATCAGGGCCCGACACTCTTTATGTAAGGGTAAGGATGCTTATGTCAAATGGGTGGGCAAGCAAGGGGAGAAGGATCTGAGCACAATCAAAGCCCAGCAGCACCTACCGAGAGCCAGGAGGGGGAAGTCAGTTGCCTATTCTCTACCCAAGGCCCAATTGGACAGGATGGCAGAGTCAACACCACCAGTCTCCGAGGAGCAGGAGGATGAAGAGGAGTTAGACACGGGAACAGAGTCCAATTCTGCCAGGGCCTAGACCCCCCCAAAATCTCCTACTGAAGTGAATCAACTTACCAATAGGCGATTAACAATTAATAAAGACCTTCATATCAGCAAGTAATCTTTATGGCATTTTCTGCTAACTGATTAAACAACAAAAGACAAACGTACCAGCGGTGGACAATACTCGCAACTCAAATGCAAGTAAACGAGCATTAATAATGCAATCAGTAAAGTCATATATAAGCAAGGCTAGAAGACAGTGCGTATCAATGGCTTCTCGCCTTGGATTTAGATATCTCTCAGTAAGCAGTACAAGAGAGTTGGTCTCGTTTTCGAATGCCGAACTCGAGACCAATACCTAGCATATGTACATGGAATGAGTTTTAATGTTCAACGGCAAGTGCGATGGCACCGCCTACCCCGGAGTTAACCACGTTGGTAGGACCTCGGCTTACCAAATCCACAGCCATCTCCCATCATCCCAAATTGCCATCCACTTTAAAGGTGTCATCTGGCCACTCATCTAGCATGCCACACTTCAATGCATAGCTAGGCAGTTTGCTGCTGCCGAGTACGGCAGCCAGCTGACTGACTGTCAAAGAATGTGTCAGCAAGCTGACCCAAGTCAATAGGTTGACCTAATGGACTTCAGCCTGCTACTCTCGGCTGAGTCATTGAACTAATTATTCAGTATCTATCACACTTAAATTTAGCAAACTAAATATTAACTAAAGTTCAACAGGGTGAATTTATTTAACTATTATATCTAAATGAATATTGTATCTAACCAATATATTGATTGATTACAATCCCTCCAACTTAAACTGTTGTCGACTTGACAACACTTCTATATTATTTACAGCCAAGTAACACACATGCAACACAACCAACTGAATCTAAAACAAAGACAACAGCAAACTAAGTACCGAGGGCTCGGTCTTCTGGGGAGCGAGATCTGGAAGCGGATCTCCTTCTCCTCTCTGATGGTCTCTTGAAACCCGGAGGCTCAGACCAGGGTGAATTGAGGGGTGAACGCAGTAACTAGGCAGCCTGCTCTTGCACTGACTGCAAGTTGATGGAGCCTGCTCTCTCCTGTGCAACTCTCACACTGGCAGGGACATACACTGGCATATCGGAGGGGTGCTGCATGACATGGGCTAATGGTACATGTCCTCTATGAGAGGGGGATGTTGGTTGCCCTCTGGCTGCCTCCTTGGCAGCCCTTCTGTCTGCTCTGTCTGACTGAGTCTCACCTCCTGGGGTGGGACTCCTCCTGCCGAAACTCCCCAGCCACTGGAGATTTGGGTCTCTTGGTGGGCTAGTGTCCCCAAGCTGCTGCAGGACTGCATGTACGAAGGTCCTTCCAGTGGGGGATGTAGCGGGGGTCTGTGCCTCAGCAGGACTAGACTCCTCTCCGGCGCCTTCCTCTTCTTCGTCCTCCTATTCCTCTAGGACTTCTGGAGTCTCTCTAGTCATCTCCTCCAACCGTTCCCAAGAAAAAGAGTATTCCACTGACCTCCCCCTTTTGGGTGCAGGTCGGTGTTGCTGGGACCTGACCGCATATAGGTCTTTCTCCCCTTGCTTACTTGCCCATTTGGCATAAGCATGCTTCCCCTTAGAGAAAGAATCTCTAGCCCTGGTCCTATCCTCCTGTGTCTCCTGAGTTATGCAATTCCTGACTCCATCCAGTCGTGGATCCCACGCTGCAATGTAAGGTGGCAGCACTATCTTCCCCTGCAAATCTGCCGGGAAATTGTCTTCCTCAGCTCTGTCATTTTGCTGGTCCTTCATGGTGATGGTCATCCAGCGCCAATCAGTAGGCTGTAGAAAGAAAGCAGGATCCGTCCTCTGCAAAGTACAGGGGTACCAGTGAGCTGACAAATCCAGCTGGCTGGTCTCCCTTGCCAAAGACTCCCAACTTCTTCTCTCCACCTCGTTATACATGGCCTTGAACCGGTTGTGGGAAGTGGCATCCTTGAAGCTGTCTGTATGCATAGGGATCAACCTGATGACCCTGTCTGTGCCCCAGATCCCAAGTATTTGCACCGTTTCACCTATTTGGGCCTCCGGGATCGTATATCCCACCATCCTGGCATAGTTATGGTACAGTAGAAGCCCTGTGCTGACTTCTATGTACTTGTCAAAACCTTGGGCTATCTCCCCTTCCCGCTGTAGTATGCCCCTCTGTGATTCACTTTGGTTCTTCTGGGCATACTTGAAGGCCTCCTCCAAAAGATCAAAGCCCTTGCCCATCACAGTATAGCGTAGCTTTTGATTCTCCTCTGTTCCTCCTCATCCTGCTGCTTACGCCTCTCCTCAGCCAGCCTTGTTCCTCCGCCTTCTTGGCTTCCTTTGCAGCTTTTCTATCCTGCTCCTCCTGTCTCAACCTGGCCTGTTCTTTCTCCTACTTCCTCTTCTGAGTCTCCCGCTGTAGTCGGAGTCGCTCTGATTCTCGAGAAGAGATGGAGGATGATTCGATGTCGCCATGGAACTCCTTGAACTTCGCCTGTGCCTCGTCCGCCCTTCTTTTCCTCTTGAGTTCAGACAATTGAGTCATCCTGCTTGTTCATACCACAATGGGGTTAGTGCAGTCATGATATCATGCACAGGATTGAGTACTTTGACGGGGAAGAACGTAGTAGAGGGAGTCAAGGCATGCAATACCTGGTGTAAGTAAATTGAAAGTGCGAGTGTGCTTGAGAGAAGTAGTGAGTGTGAGCACAGTTGAGTGTCAAGCATGAATATGCAACGGCAACCGGTAATCAGCTAGTTTCCGAGATGTTTATCCCACTCCCTCCAACTTAATGTTTAAGGTGGATTGCCTGTTTCAAATGTCACTGGGCTGCCTGTCACAACTGTCACTCATTGACAACTACTGTCACTTTCTGTCTCTAATTGTCACTTTAGGCCACGTTTGGCCACATTTTCCCTCCAACTAAAATGGGAGACAAGACCTCCTGTCACCTTCCCATGTCAACTGAAATGACAGTTAGGGAGGTGTGCCAGCCTCCCAAAGGTAAAATCGTTTCAACGCCCCTTTGGCAATGGTCAAATGGTCCTCAAATTCCCAGCTGTCCCCAGAGGCATCGTATCCCTTCCATCTGACCAGATATTTCATGACATATTTAGATGATCGACGAACAGAGCGAGCTTCTAAAATCTCATCAACCTCATAATCCTCAAGGTCACCTTCCCGGACAGCGGGGACCGAACCCGATTGAGTCTCTGTCTAAGATAATTATATAGTGTAGCCCATATTGGCATACTACATGGTTGTAGAACTGTCTCGCAATTTCGAGTGCACTTACTTTGACAGTGGTGAGGTGAAATGAATCGACTTACCAAATAAGCGATTAACAATTAATGAAGATCTTTATATCAGCAAGTAATCTTGATGGCAATTTTCGTTAACTGGTTAAACGGCGAAGGACAATACACTAGCAGGGAATAATACTCGTAAGTCAAATGCGAGTAAACTAACATCAACGATGCAAATCAGTAAACTCATACATAAGCAAGGTTAGTAGACAGTGCGTATCAATGGCTTCTCGCCTTGGATTCAGAGTTCTCTCAGTAAGCTGTACAAGAGAGTTGGCCTCGTTTCCGAATGCCGAACTCGAGAGCAATGCCTAGCATATGTACATGGAATGAGTTTACTGTTCAACGGTCAGTGCGATGGCACCGCCTACCCGGGAGTTAACCACGTTGGTAGGACCTCGGTTAACCAAATCCACCGCCATCTCCCATCATCCCGAATAGCCATCCATCATAGGGATGTCATCTGGCTATTCATCTAGCATATCGCACTTAGATGCATATCAAGGCAGTTCGCTGCTACCGAGTACGGAAGTCAGCTGGCTGTCAAAGAATGGGTCAGCAAGCTGACTTATATGGACTTCAGCCTGCTGCTTTCGGCTGAGTCATTAAACTGATAATTATGTAAAGTCCAGCAGACTGACTATTAACTAAAGTTCAGCAGGCTGAACTTAATTAACTATTATATTTAAATGAATATTATATCCACTAATATACTGATTCATTACAATCCCTCCAACTTAACTTGTTGTCGCCTCGACAACATTAAACTGCAGAAATTTTAAATAAGGGAACTGAACCTGACCAGCCTCCCTTACTGACTGCCTCTTCAGCGTGTCACCTTAAGGGGTTGTTCCTGGGGCTTCAGGGTCAGGAGACGGAGATCTGGACCTAGATCTGGACAGCCCTCTAGGTCTGTCAGCTGGCCTTCTAAAGAACCCTGTTTGCTCTAAAGTTGGCCCTCGAGGAGAACGGAGGATGGTGGCCTGCTCTTCAACCACTTGGGTGTTGATTCCCACATAGACAGGCATTCCAGTAGGATGCTGAAATACATTGGCTAGAGGTACATGCCCCTGAGCGGAGGGGGAGGCTGGCATACCTCTGGCCCACCCGCGTGTCCCTCTTCTGGCACCCCTGTCCTCTGGGGATTTCTGTCTGTGTCTGCTGCCCAGTACCGTCAGATCAGCTTCTTCCCCTGCTTGGGCAGGTGGGCTGGGGGAGCGAGCGCGGGGTCCAGTTGTCGCCATAACGGGGATCACATTCCACACACCTGATCGTGGTTCTTTAGGAAGTGCCACTGCCTGTCCCTGGGTATCCTGAGTACCTGCTGCTGATGCTTCTCCTCTGCCTTGTTCTTCTTCCTCATCCTCCTCATCCTCCTCCTCGGAGAGAGTAGGGGTCTCGTCCACTAAGTCGTCCTGCTCCCTAGTAGACATGGAGTAGTCTACCGACCTCCCTTTCTTAGGGCGCGCTGGAGGTTGCTTGGCCTTCAGCCTACTGATATCTATCCGGCCTGCATTCTTTGCCCATTTGACAAAGGCATGCTTTCCCTTAGAGAAGTACTCTCTTCCCCTCCTCCTATGTTCCTTGGTCTCTGCATTCATATTGCTCAGGCATCCATTCAGCCTGGGGTCCCAAGGGGCAATGTGAGGTGGTAGGATGAGATAGCCGTCTAGGCCATAGTGGAAGTCATCCGGTTGGGCTCGGTCACACTCCTGCTTCTTATTTGTGACGGTCATCCACCTCCAGTCTGTTGGCTGCTGGTAGTACTGGGGTCCGTGCTCAGCCTTCCTCAGTTTACACGGGAACCAGTGGGGAGAGAACATCTGCTGTCCTGCTTCCCTGGCCAAGTACTCCCAGCTCCTTCTCTCAACTTCATTGTAAGCTGGCAGGAGTGTGAGGTAGAATACCGTATCCTTAAAGCTATCGGGCCGCATGCTCACCATCTGGATGAGTCTCTGATCTCCCACTATTCCCGGTATGGGCACCGGCTTGTCCTCTGAATCATGTGCGAGATACCGGGCCTGCTCCGCTGTATAGCCCACCATCTTAGCATAATCTTCGTAAAGGACCACGCCGGTGTGTGTCTCGATGTACCTATCCAGTGCTGTAGCTCCTTCCTTCTATAGCAGTGTTGTCTGTTCCAGCCTGTTGATCTCCTGGGCTGCCAGCAATGCTTCCTTCAGGTATTCAAAGTTTTGGCCACCCACCACAGTATACCTGTAAGTGGCCAAGCTCTTCTGTCTGTCCGCCTCAATCTTTTTCCTTTTTTCCTCTTCTGCCGCTGCCGCTTCTTCTTGCTGTTTCTTCTGTCTCTCCTCCTCAGCCTTCCTGAGGTTTTCCGCTTCCTGATCCTTCTTCCTCTGTGCCTCTTCTGCCGCCTCTTGTTGTTTGCGGACCCTTTCTTGTTCTCTCCTGGTGAGGGACGTCGCCGCCAGCTCCTTCTGGTATTGCTCCATTGTCCTCCTGGCTTCTTCTGCCTTGCGCTTTCTGTCCTCCTTTTGTGTGGTGGGCGCCATCCTGTACATGTAACCAGGGCACAAGTTAGTAGGATATGGACCTTTGTCATAGGGATTGCAAGAAGTATGTTAGTATGAGTATAGTGGCTTCGCTGCTGTTTACCTTACAGGATGATTGCTAAAAGTTGACGTAGTTGCGATGCGCTACACATAAACGTATGAGAGTGTTTTAGGGTGAGTTAAGTGATGTAGTGTTATGCGAGGCCCTTTTTCCTTCAGCTCAAGGTGCTTTATGTGGGCCAGGATGTCCCCTCTGTCACTATGTTGACACTTAGGGTTCACGTAACTGTTCTTTTATCGCTCTCGCTAGGATGTCCCCTCTGTCACTATGTTCACGTAACTGTTCTTTTATCGCTCTCGCTCACTAACTGTCATATATTTTCCCCTCCAACTTAAATGGAGACAGG
>WELA01011516.1:6646-20600 GCA_009602735.1 Mesotaenium endlicherianum
CCTTGGGTGACAGTAGGCAGCCTTAGCCGCTTAACTAAGTCCTTAAGGATGAAAGTATGTGACGCCCCTCCGTCAACAAATGCCCTCATCTTCCTACCTGCAATCATGCAATGCAGTAGGATAGGGGGGACTGTCTTTTCTCGACTTTCGCATTGTTCTCCTGACGTAGCAAAGAAATGTTGGACATCAGGTGGAACAAGAGCATTCAGAGTGTGCACTCTCTGGACGTCTATATTGCTGATGGTCTCCTTTATCTGGTTGTCAAGCATGCACAGTGAATCCAGTTTAGCAGGACCCATAATACCCGCTACGAGGGCAGCTAGTGACGACTCACTATCTCTAGCATCCTCACAGTCAGTAGACTGGATTACTGACTGTTGCTGTCTTTTAAAGGCTGGTCTTTTCTCTCGACCTTGGGCAGGTGCTTGACTGGACACTGTTCTCTGTAGTGGCCTTTCTGCTGACAATGGTAGCAAGTGGATTTTGCTGAGGCAGGTCTCGGCTTAGTCCTACCACCACCCCTTCCATAGCCACCTCGAGAGGAACCACCTCTACCTCTAGACTGAATAGCATTGTACTCATACTCATATTCATCACCCTGATTATCCTCAGCCTGGTCTCCTTCAACTGCATTGTAGGAACCGTGGGACTTTTTGACAATCTTAGACACCAAAGCGTTACTCTGGCGCTTGTGATTGAACTGCTGCTGATCCCAGGCGTCAGCATCCTGGATCAAGTCAGCCAGTTTCTCATACTTTTTCTCAGCAAAGTGACTAGAGACCTCGCATTTCAAACCATACCTGAAGTATGCTATCCTATACAGTTCTGGCAAATCAGGCTGCTTCATCATGTTCTCTTGGAACTTTTGAGCAAACTCAGCAACTGAAGTGGTCTGCTTCAGTGTCAGGGAGATCATCGCATAGATAGCTTTCTCCTGCTGGTTGATGACATCAAACTTCTCATGCAACTTCTCGACAAACTCTACCCACGTAGGGTCACCGAGTTGCCGAGCCTTACGCTCTTCCTTCCAGTAAAGCCACCAGTCTGCGGCACTGCCTTTCAGTAGCGCACCGGTGTGCCTGACCTTCTCGTAATCTTGCAGTTCTGGGTAGTTCTCCAGCCACTGCTCAACATCCGCGAGAAACTTGATCAGGTAATATTTTCTGTTTCCCTCAGGATCATAGTCCTGGGGAGGTTTCGGCTTGGGCTTACTAGGCCCTCGGCCACCACCACTAGTGGTGTGAGACCCCAGTTGGTCTCTGTCCCGGAGTAGGGACATTATGATTCTTTTGTCCTCCTGCTGGGACTGATACATGGTCGCCATTTGCGACTGCATCTGAACGAACAATGCTCCCAAGTCTACATTTTGGGGTGGTAGATTAGCAAATGCAGCAGCAGCATTGGCATCTACTCGCTGAGTAGTGTCCTCAACAATCCCTCTTGCTCCTGCAGCAGCAATTCCTGCCGCATTCAGCCGGTCACGTATTTGACCTAGGGGTACATTGAGTTGTACGGCAGGAGGTGGGTTCAGAACATTGGCCCTTGATGCCATAAGTTCTTCAACAGTGCGCTCGTCAGCTGGCTGTCCTTCCCTCCTTTGTATATCTTCAGCGGCCTTTGCTACTTGTTCAGCTTCTAGTCTGGCTATCTCCTCCTCAGCTTGCTGAGCTGCGACTGAGGCAATAGCAGCTGCCTCATCTGCAGCCTCCCTAGCTGCAGTATCCGCTACTGCTTCCGAATAGGTACGGTTTCCCGCTACATGGCTTTCCGCCTGGTTTTCGACATTCTCGTTATCCTGGTTCTCCATGTCTCGGGAGTTGCTAGTTTGAGACCTTGTCCTTACCATACAAAGAAGACTGTGATAACTGCTCCGATACCACTGAAATGAATCGACTTACCAAATAGGCGATTAACAATTAATAAAGATCTTTATATCAGCAAGTAATCTTTATGGTATTTTCCGTTAACTGGTTAAACGGCAAAGGACAACACACTAGCAGTGAATAATACTCGTAAGTCAAATGCGAGTAAACTAGCATCAATAATGCAAATCAGTAAACTCATACATAAGCAAGGTTAGAAGACAGTGCGTATCAATGGCTTCTCGCCTTGGATTCAGATCGCTCTCAGTAAGCTATACAAGAGAGTTGGCCTCGTTTCCGAATGCCAAACTCGAGAGCAATGCCTAGCATATGTACATGGAATGAGTTTACTGTTCAACGGTCAGTGCGATGGCACCGCCTACCCGAGAGTTAACCACGTTGGTAGGACCTCGGTTAACCAAATCCACCGCCATCTCCCATCATCCCAAATCGCCATCCATCATAGGGATGTCATCTGGCCATTCATCTAGCATACCACACTTAGATGCATACCGAGGCAGTTCGCTGCTACCGAGTACGGAAGTCAGCTGGCTGTCAAAGAATGTGTCAGCAAGCTGACTTAAGGTGACATCAGCCTGCTACTTTCGACCGAGTCATTAACTGATATTAAATATAAAGTGCAGCAAACTGATCATTAACTAGAGTTCAGCAGACTGAACTTATTTAACTATATTATTTAAATGAATATCATGTCAACCAATATTTTGATTCATTACACTTAGTTTGCTGTTGTCTTTATTTCAGATTCAGTTGGTTGTGTTGCATGTGTGTTACTTTGTTGTAAATAATAGTAGGAAATGTTGTCGAGTCGACAACAATTTAAGTGAGAGGGAGTGTAATGAATTAGTATATTGGATAGATATAATATTCATTTAGATATATTAGTTAAATAAGTTCAGCATGCTGAACTATAGTTAATATTAAGTCTGGTGGATATTTGATACTTAATTAAATGACTCAGCCGAGAGCAGCAGGCTGAAGTCCATTAGGTCAGCTTGTTGACTTGTGTCAGCTTGCTGACACATTCTTTGACAGTCAGCTGGCTGGCGTACTCGACAGCAACAAACTGCCTAGCTATGCATTTAAGTGTGGTGTGCTAGATGAGTGGCCAAATGACATCCTGAAGGTGGATAGCGATTCGGGATGATGGAAGATGGCTGTGGATTTTGTTAGCCGAGGTCCTACCAACGTGGGTAACTCCCGGGTAGGTGGTGCCATCGCACTTGCCGTTAAACAGTTACTCGTTCCATGTTCTTAGGCTAGGTATTGCTCTCAAGTTTGGCATTCGGAAACAAGGCCAACTCTCTTGTACCGCTTACTGAGAGAGATCTGAATCCAAGGCGAGAAGCCATTGATACGCACTCTCTGCTAGCCTTGCTTATGTATGAGTTTACATGATCGCATTATTGATGCTCGTATACTTGCATTTGACTTGCGAGTATTGTCCACTGCTAGTACGTTCTTCTTTTGCAGTTTAATCAATTAACAAAAAATACCATAAAGATTACTCGTTGATATAAATTTTTTGTTAACTGTTAATCGCCTAGTGGTAAGTCGATTCAATTCAGGTGTTTGCACTCTGTGTCCTCTCTTGGTTTTCGTTCGTTGATTCTTCTCCACCCCCACGTACCTCCGCAATCCTCTGTGACTTTCGCTCTGTGTAGTTCTTATGATGAGGAGTTATGGGCTCTTCTTGGTGTGCTTATGTGGTTAGAGCTGTCGGGTCGACAGCTATTTAAGTTGGGAAGAGAGAGATGGGATGTGTATTAGGAGTATACAGTAAGCTGTGCTTACCTGCATACTCAGCAGCAAGTGTATGTATTAACTGAGTCATACACTGCCACATTCCTATGTATGTATTGCATTTATTTAAGGAGCATCAATGACTGACTGATGTAAACTGTAAGTTGCAGTACACTGTTGGAGCAAGCGTCTGAGTAACTGCATTGCCATAAGTTGGGATTGAGTAGCAATGATGCGTGGCACATCAGGGAGTTGCTTCAGGTGACCAGTATATTGCTCAAAACCATATGTCTCTTTAAACTTATTGTGTTCTGAAAATGTGGTTAAAATCCAAAATTTTCTTGCGCTCATTAACCTGATGCTACTCATCTTGTAAGGGCATTCAATGCCATCAAACCAGTTGGTCTCCCTTTTCCTTCAGTACACTGAATTTTGAGCAGGTACCTAATTCACAAGAAATTGCTTGTGAAGAGTTTTCAAGGTGTGAGAAGACCAAAAGAAGGAGAAAAGGCTTAGTTCAGTAGGCTAAGCTTTTATAACACTTTTTCATTATTTGACCTCGAAAGGAGACTGTTCGATTTGGGTGTGGTTTGCATGGTGTGAGGTGCTGTATTGTGTCTTTCAACTGGAAGGACTACTGTGAGTAAGAGTAAGTCCATGCATTCTTCAGTTAATGATTGTGAAGTCAGATGGTTGCTTGCACAACAGTTTGCTGTGATTGATTTCTAGTTGCATTGGGTAGGTAAATATATCACGCTCATATTTTGTTTGCTTGCTTTGCTTCACCTAGTTGACTGAAGTGTAATATTAAATAAATGAATCGTATGTTGAGTGTTGTTGAGGCGACAACAATTTAAGTTGGGGAGATGGTAATGAATCAATTCATTGCTTATTTAATTGATTGCATATATAAATACAACCCTATATAAGTATTATGTCAATATACTCACATGTGTGAATTCATTTAAATGAATGTATGTCAATATAATGCGAGTTTACATACTTTGTCAAAAAGGTCAGCACGATGACTTTTATATCATAGTGTAGTTTGTTGAGATTTATATTCCAGTTATGTATGGGACATAATATCAGTAGATTGATATATAGTAAGCTCGTATGATAATAGTTAGCATACTTGGACTCAGTATGCTGAGGGCAGATATATTCATTTAGATAATTATTTGTAGACTGACACAAGTGACCATAGTATACTGAAAGTTGGGAGGTCGACTGAGATTTGGTAAACTAATTTCCTACCAGTGTGGTTAACTTCTGGGTAGGCGGAGTCGTCGTCAGTCAATTGAACATCAGGACTTCAGTCAACCGATAATTAATATGGTCGTTATACCCAGATCCGTGGGTCCCAACTTAACGGGTTTCTCACGAAGCGGACCCACCTTGCGTCGTGGTCAACCAGGTGGTCACTAGGTACATAGCAGGCTGGGATCTTGTGGTCCCTCATTTTGGACATAGGCTTTAGAGTCGGATTTCTATTGGCAAGTGATGTGTGCACTTTTGGGTTTGTTGTTATGACCAGCTTTCACAGAAATTAACATTGTTGCTTCGTCTGCGCTCCAAATGGAGCAAACTAGAACTTGTTGTAAAGGTATTGTCAAGATGCGTCCGTTGCCGTTAAGTTTGCTCAATTTGGAGTAGTATTGACAGAGTTATGCCCTCTGATATTTTTGGGTCACATAGCGGACGGATTCCATGGTTTTGCACCTAAGTCAGTGGGATGTGTTTTAGCTACATTATGGTCATCTGAATGAGAGCGCCTTGGCTAATTAGTCCCCTAATGTTGTGTATGTGCTATACATGCTTGTATGCCTGGTAGGCAAGAGGCCATGAGTTTCTAAAGGAGATGCTCTAGTCCTCAAGTTAGCCTCTTTTTTGTGCTTTGTGTTAGTGTGCAACTATGGCACACTACGGTAAGTGGGTCAAAGGGTATAGATGAGTAAACTGAATTGATTATAAGGGCGAAGATCGCTCCCTGATTCTACACGCTTCCACCTCTCTCTGATCTTATATATTTAATTAAATATACATAATAAATATATATAATAAAAAAAGTATATAAATCTTGAACGTGCAAGATTCATTTTAGCTTGCTGCACCTGAAAGAAATATAGTAATTTACAAACAAAGACAGACATTAATAGGCAGCCAACATGCAATAGTAATAAAGTTCAATAAAGACAAAGCACTTGAGCACCACAAAATACAGCAACATATATTAAAGCAAAAAAACAGCATCGCCTAGTAAAGCAAATAACAGCAGCAACTCCTATTAGAGAAAAAAACAGTAACTGTTATTAAAGCAAAAACAGCTATTGCTACTGTTAAAGCTAAAAGCAGCAACAGCTGTTACAGCAAGAAACAGCAGCAGTTGCTATTAAAGCATAATAGAGCAACAGTTGCTATATAAGCAAAAATCAGCAACAGCTTACAAGACAAACAAATAGATGCAGCTTACAAGTCAAACAAAGTGATAACATAATTATACACATGAATATAAGTACACATCAAAAGTACGAAAAGGCATGCATAGACAAAGTTGTACTCATTAAAATTACCTCGTAAAGTCGACCTAGCATGATGACACTTGTGAGAAACTTTGTCTGACACCATATATTCAGCTCCAGAGTTGATTCTTTTCGAAACAAGGCCAAAGGCCAAAGTCTTGCTTATGTATACTCGCTGATATAAAGATCTTTATTAAGTGTTAATCGCCTATTGGTAAGTTGATTCATTTCATTCACCTTCGGGCGGCTGGCACACCCCCTTAACTGTCATTTTAGTTGACATGGGAAGGTGACAGGAGGTCCTGTCTCCATTTAAGTTAAAGGAAAATGTGACTGTGACAGTTAAGTGTCAGCATAGTGACAGATGGGACAGCCAGGTCCACCTTAAGCTAAAGTTGGAGGGTGTCCACCGCTCGGAAGGAGGAAGGGACTAGCACATAAACAAATCAACTCACCCTGCACACACATTTGCTTGTTCTCATCGCGCTACAGCCCCATTAACTCTTAGTACATACCCTGTAAGGTCAAGGGAACAAACCTGGCGTAATAATACAAACTTACTTCTCTTTCTGCATCTCCTGTGACAATGAATGAGATTCTACTAACTTGGGACTTGGCTACATATCAAGACACACACTGGTGTGGTCCTCTACGTAGATTATGCCCAAGATGGTGGGGTACACAACAGAGCAAGCACGGTTCCTTGCAGATGTCTCGGAAGATAAGCCAGTACCAATACCTGGCATAGTGGGGGATCAGAGACTCATCAGGATGGTGAGCATGCAACCCAATAGCTTTAAATATGCATTATTTTACCTGACACTGCTGCCAGCCTACAATGAAGTTGAGAGGAGGAGCTGAGAGTACTTGGCCAGAGAAACAGGGCAGCAAATGTTCTCTCCCCACTGGTTCTTTTGTAAGCTGAAAAAGGCTGAACATGGGCCACACTACTACCAGCAGCTCACAAAATTGAGGTGGATGACCGTTACTAACAGGAAGCAGGAGTGTGAGCGGGCCTAGCTAGATGACTTCTACTATGGCTTGGACGGCTACCTCATCCTACCACCTCATATTGCCCCTTGGGACCCCAGGCTTAATGGATGTCTGAGTAATATAAATGCAGAATCCAAGGAGCACAGGAAGAGAGCTGTAGTGAAACAGATAGATAAAGTACTTAGTAAAATAGAACACTTGATCTATTCAAGACAAGAATCTTTGAACACAAGTGGTAGCTTCTTGAAAGAGAGATGACTTCTTGAAAGTTAATATATTTCTGAAATTTGTGGCACGTACAAGAGTGATTCTGGAATGTCTTTCTATTCTAGCTCTTGTTTATATACTTGCTACATGAGTAATTTCTAGGAAGGTGCATGTTGATGTGTTGGCACCCAACACATCCCAAAACTTTCTGGAATAATGTACACATGTCCTTTTGACCTAAAAATGGCACATTTGACTTTTGCCACATGGAGTTCTTCTAGGTCCTTCCTCTAACTTCGAAAATGCCTTAGAAGGTTCAAAGGACATGAACCAAGTCACTAGAGTATCTATTCACACTTGACTCCACACAATACTACTCCAAATATATTCAAAAGCATTAAAATATATGCAAACTAATATATTATAACTCAAATCATTACAAGAGCAAGAGACTACTTCTCTAAGGGGAAGCATTCCTTTGTCAAATGGGCAAAGAATGCAGGCCGGATAGATATAAGCAAGCTGAAGGCCAAGCAATCTCCAGCTCGTCCTAAGAAAGGGCGATCATTAGATTTTTCTATGTCTACCAAGGAGCTGGATGACTTGGTGGACGAGACCCCTACCCTCTCAGAGGAGGAAGATGAGGAGGATGAGGAAGAAGAACAGGGTAGGGGAGAAGCATCAACCGCTGGAACCTTAGGAAACCCAGGGGCAGACAGAAGCAGGGACTCCTAGGGTGCCAAAATCAGGTGTATGGACTGTGACCCCTACTGTGGCGGTAATAGGACCTCCGCTCGGTCTCCCAGCCCACCTGTCCAGGCAAGGGAAGAGGTTGATCTGACTGTACTTGACAGCAAAGAAAGAAAGAATTCTCCATAAGATAGATGTACAAGGGGGATACGCGGTGTAGCCAGAGGTATGGTGGCCACCCCCTTCAGTCAAGGTCATGTGTCCCTTGCTAATGTATTTTAGCATCCTACTGGGTTGCCTGTCTATGTGGGGATCAACACCTAGGTGGTTGAAGAGCAGGCTGCAACCTTTTGTTCCCCTCGTGGTTCAACTTTGGAACAAACAGGGTTCTTTAGAAGGCCAGCTAACAGACCTAGAGGGCTGTCCAGATCTAGCTTTAAATCTCAGTCTCCTGATCCTGGGGCCCCAGAAACATCTCCCTAGATCTCAAAATCATCCTCCAGTTGAGCCTTGCTGAAGGTCTCTCTGTTTGCACTCCACAACGCAAGTGGACTGAGGGTGCAAGTGACAATTTACTGTAACTAGTGATCTCCACAGCTAGGCAACAGTGTTGAAGCGAGAGACAGGCGGTGGGGAGATTAGTACTGGCAGTGTTATGAACACATAACTCTGCAGTTGAATGTTGTCGAGGCAAAAACAATTTAAGTTGGAGGGATTGTGATGAATCAGTATATTGGCAGACAAAATATTCATTTAGATATAATAGTTAATTATATTCAGCCTGTTGAACTTTAGTTAATCCTAAGTGGGCTGGACATCTAAAAATAATCAATTTAATGATTCAGCCGAGAGCAGCAGGCTAAAGTCAACTTAGGTTAGCTTGCTCACACATTCTTTGACAGCCAGCTGACTTCCGTACTCAGTAGCAGCGAACTGCCTAGTCATGCATCTAAGTGTGATAGGCTAGATGAATGGCCATATGACATCCTTAAGATGGATGGTGATTCGGGATAATGGGAGATGACGGTGGATTTGGTTAACCGAAGTCTTACCAACGTGGTTAACTTCCAGGTAGGCGGTGCCATCGCACTTGCCGTTGAACAGTAAACTCATTCTATGTACATATGCTAGAATTGCTCTCAAGTTTGGCATTCGGGAACGAGGCCAACTCTTCGGTACTGCTTAGGATCTGAATCCAAGGCGAGAAGCCATTGATACGCATTGTTTTCTAACCTTGCTTATGTATGAGTTTACCGATTGCATGAATGATGCTCGTTTACTTGCATTTGATTGTGAGCATTGTTCGCAGCTAGTGTGTTGTCTTTTGCTGTTGGATCAGTTAACAAAAAAAACCATAAAGATTACTTGCGGACATGAAGATCTTTATTAATTGTTAATCACCTATTGGTAAGTCAATTCCTTTCATTGCGTATTGCTCTGTTCACGTTAATAATGAGAATGGTGGATCATTTGCACATGTTTTGGTGGAGACGAAGGCAGGCTTGCTTGCATACATAACGTCCAATTCATTCTTCAAGTTGTCTTTCAAATGTTACAAGCAAAAATCTACCTGATTCTCCATTTTTTCAATTGCTTGAGTCTTGTGTCGCATACTTTTGTCATTGCAAATTTTAAATTTGATGTAAATGCTTCTTCACATTTTCCCAGCTTGTTTCTCATACTTTGCTCAATTTTACATTCAATGACATTCAAGAACTTTATCGTTTCACGGTTTTCTTCACTATCAGATGTGATGGAAATCAACTGAGAATTTGGATTGGCAGTGTGCTGTCGAACATCAGAGAAGTCATTTTCCACTTTATCTCTTGGCCTTTGCAATGATAAGTTTGCAACTTGAAACCCACCCTTTTGCGGGCCCCTCTTAAAATTTTCCTACATTTATTTGTCGTATCCTCGTTCATTAGCCTAAAAGGCCTAAACAAAGGAACTCCTTGTTGCACTCTCTCTGGTGGGTCAACCAGCCTACCTGGTCCAGCTTGGTTTAGCGTATTTTGCTGTTATAATTGGTGGAGAGTCCTCAAAGAATAAGAAAAAAATTATAGATGCCATTGTGTCGCAATTCTATGTGCATAAATAGCAAGTTGTCACTTTCCTGAAAAGTCTCTGCAGTGATGTTGCGGTGAGATAGATAACAGTAGTGTTCAATCAGTTTGGAAGGCATCTTTCACGGAGTGCCCACTATATTATCCACTAGCTTTTAACTGTGATCCAGATGTATAGACATATCAAATTTCTTGTTGAATCTGCTGAGTCAAAAAATCAATGTCAACGTCATTCATCAAAAGAATTTTGTCACAGTTTGTTAGATAGGCACTAACTAGCACCAAAAATTAATAGAATGCGCCATAAATTGCTGCTTTATTTTCAACTACGTTCTACATGTAGGCATCAATAACTAAAAAAATATTCATGGTGGTGTACTTGCTCCATTATATCTTGCCTTCACAAATAGCCTTTCTTGCTTGGTTGCAAAATTACATATGGCAATTTATGGCGTCTTCCATTATTTTGGTGCCCGTCTGGCGGGCATACAGTGAAGAGATTGTAATTATGTAACTTGAAGAGACTGTAATCATGTTAATGATTGGCTTTGAGGTTGGAAAGAAACACCCTACGAACGAGCGCTTACCTTCGTGTTAAGTCGACTTCAAAGTTCATGTCTTCAAGTTGAGGGGCCAGCAGACATGTGAATCAAACAACAAGGGCACTCTTTGTGCAACTTGGGTACGGGAGCTCTTTTTGGAAGCAAAACATACTAGAAAATTTATTCTTCAACCCTTCTCAATTACCATGGAACATAGCTTTTCCTCCACGAGTTTCTGAAAGTGAAGATTAAGATGACTATGCAAATTTGTGGAATTGAAGAAAGAGTGCGTACTTATTATTGTTGCATACTCTTACCTCTTGTGTGGCGCTGTGGTGTATCATTATTACATCTCCGCGTTCTTTTGAAGTTAGTGCAATGAGCACCTTGCGTGGTGTAAAGTACTTGCTGTTATAAATACACATGCCTGTGCTCGTTCTGGGAGCAACGAATAATGCAGGCAATGGTGATTTGCTTATCTTCGTGGTAGTGATGGCAAGTGTTTGATAATAATACATTTCATCTTCAAGAAGTTACAATTCCTAGAGGTCTTCATACCACAAAGTCTTTGAGTCGAAAAAAGACATCATGAAGGTGCATCATTCACTGGCAAACTTCCTGTCAACGTTGCTGACAATTTTGCTATTATAAAGGAAAGGGCCGGTCGATATGGTTTAGTTGTAATATGTGTAATTTTTTTCTCGCCTTCCAATCCTCCTTCCAACTTACCAAAGAGGCGATTAACAATTAATAAAGATCTTTATATCAGCAAGTAATCTTTATGGTATTTTCCGTTAACTGGTTAAACGGCAAAGGACAACACACTAGCAGGGAACAATACTCGTAAGTCAAATGCGAGTAAACTAGCATCAATAATGCAACTCCGTAAACTCATACATAAGCAAGGTTAGAAGACTGTGCGTATCAATGGCTTCTCGCCTTGGATTCAGATCTCTCTCCGTAAGTTGTACAAGAGAGTTGGCCTCGTTTCCAAATGCCGAACTCGAGAACAATGCCTAGCATATGTACATGGAATGAGTTTACTGTTCAACTGCCAGTGCGATGGCACCGCCTACCCGGGAGTTAACCACGTTGGTAGGACCTCGGTTAACCAAATCCACCGCCATCTCCCATCATCCCGAATCGCCATCCATCATAGGGATGTCATCTGGCCATCCATCTAGCATATCGTACTTAGGTGTAAGTCAAGACAGTTCGCTGCTACCGAGTACGGAAGTCAGCTGGCTGTCAAAGAATGGGTCAGCAAGCTGACTTATATGGACTTCAGCCTGCTGCTTCCGGCTGAGTCATTAAACTGATATTAAATATTAAGTCCAGCAGACTGACTCTTAACTAAAGTTCAGCAGGCTGAACTAAATTAACTATTACATTTATATGAATATTATATCCACTAATATACTGATTCATTACAATCCCTCCAACTTAACTTGTTGTCGCCTCGACAACATTAAACTGCCAAAGCCTTAAATAAAGGAACTGACCCTGACCAGCCTCCCCTACTGACTGTCTTCTCAGCCTGTCACCTTAAGGGGTTGTTCCTGGGGCTTCAGGATCAGGAGACGGAGATCTGAACCTAGATCTGGACAGCCCTCTAGGTCTGTCAGCTGGCCTTCTAAAGAACCCTGTTTGCTCTAAAGTTGGGCCTCGAGGAGAACGAAGGATGGTAGCCTGTTTTTCAACCACTTGGGTGTTGATCCCAACATAGACAGGCATTCCAGTAGGATGCTGAAATACATTGGCTAGAGGTACATGCCCCTGAGCGGAGGGGGAGGCCGGCATACCTCTGGCCCAACCGCGTGTCCCTCTTCTGGCACCCCTGTCCTCTGGGGATTTCTGCCTGTGTCTGCTGCCCAGTACAGTCAGATCAGCTTCTTCCCCTGCTTGGGCAGGTGGGCTGGGGGAGCGAGCGCGGATCCAATTGTCGCCATAACGGGGATCACATTCCAAATACCTGATCGTGGTTCCTTAGGGAGCGCCCCTGCATGCCCCTGGGTATCGTGAGTACCTGCTGCTGATGCTTCTCCTCTGCCTTGTTCTTCTTCCTCATCCTCCTCATCCTCCTCCTTGGAGAGAGTAGGGGTCTCGTCCACTAAGTCGTCCTGCTCCCTAGTAGACATGGAGTAGTCTACCGACCTCCCTTTCTTAGGGCGCGCTGGAGGTTGCTTGGCCTTCAGCCTGCTGATATCTATCCGGCCTGCATTCTTTGCCCATTTGACAAAGGCATGCTTTCCCTTAGAGAAGTAGTCTCTTCCCCTCCTCCTATGTTCCTTGGTCTCTGCATTCATATTGCTCAGGCATCCATTCAGCCTGGGGTCCCAAGGGGCAATGTGAGGTGGTAGGATGAGATAGCCGTCTAGGCCATAGTGGAAGTCATCCGGTTGGGCTCGGTCATATTCCTGCTTCTTATTTGTGACGGTCATCCACCTCCAGTCTGTTGGCTGCTGGTAGTACTGGGGTCCGCGCTCAGCCTTCCTCAGTTTACACGGGAACCAGTGGGGAGCGAACATCTGCTGTCCTACTTCCCTGGCCAAGTACTCCCAGCTCCTTCTCTCAACTTCATTGTAAGCTGGCAGTAGTGTGAGGTAGAATACCGTATCCTTAAAGCTATCGGGCCGCATGCTCACCATCCGAATGAGTCTCTGATCTCCCACTATTCCCAGTGTGGGGACCGGCTTGTCCTCTGAATCATCTGCAAGATACCGGGCCTGCTCCGCTGTATAGCCCACCATCTTGGCATAATCTTCGTAGAGGACCACACCAGTGTGTGTCTCGATGTACCTATCCAGTGCTGCAGCTCCTTCCCTCTGTAGCAGTGTTGTCTGTTCCAGCCTGTTGATCTCCTGGGCTGCCAGCAATGCTTCCTTCAGGTTATCGAAGTTTTGGCCACCCACCACAGTATACCTGTAAGTGGCCAAGCTCTTCTGTCTGTCCGCTTCAATCTTTCTTCTTTTCTCCTCTTCTGCCGCTGCCGCTTCTTCTTGTTGTATCTTCTGTCTCTCCTCCTCAGCTTTCCTGAGGTTTTCTGCTTCCTGATCCTTCTTCCTCTGTGCCTCTTCTGCCGCCTCTTGTTGTCTGCGAACCCTTTCTTATTCTCTCCTGGTAAGGGACGTCGCCGCCAGTTCCTTCTAATATTGCTCCATTGTCCTCCTGGCTTCTTCCGCCTTGCGCTTTCTGTCCTCCTTTTGTGTGGTGGGCGCCATCCTGTGCATGTAACCAGGGCACAAGTTAGTAGGGTATGGACCTTTGTCATAGGGATTGCAGGAAGTATGTTAGTATTAGTATAGTGGATT
>WELA01011516.1:20753-44197 GCA_009602735.1 Mesotaenium endlicherianum
TTCGCTGCTGTTTACCTTACATGTGGGCCAAGCTGTCCCCTCTGTCACTATGCTGACATTTAGGATTCACGTAACTGTCCCTTTATCGCTCTCGCTCACTAACTGTCATATATTTTCCCAAGAGAGTCATTTTAAATGGAGACAGGACCGCCTGTCACCTTCCCGTGTCAACTGAAATGACAGTTATGAAGGGACTCCAGCGGCCCAAAGGTGGAACCGTTTCAACGCCCCTTTGGCATTGGTCAAGTGGTCCTTAAACTCCCAAGTGTCCCCAGAGGCATCGTAACCCTTCCATCGAATGAGGTATTTCATGACATATTTAGACGATCGACGGACCGAGCGAGCGTCTAAAATCTCATCGACCTCATATTCCTCAGGGTCGCCATCCCGGACAGCGGGGACCGGTCCCGGTTGGACAGGGAACCGACCTGTGAACAGTGTATCACCTTTGATGTACGGTTCCAGGAAGGAGACATTAAAGACCGGGTGCCCCTTGTATTCAGCTGACATGTTCAGTTTGTAAGCATTCTGACCGACACGACGGACCACCGAATATGGACCGACCCAGACAGGGCCAAGCTTTTTCTTGACCACACCAGGGAGGTACAGGTGCTGAGAATGCAGTTTGACTAAATCCCCCTTGGAAAATGTCAGTTCCCGACGGTGTTGATTAGCGTATTTTTGTTGGTTTTCTTGGGCCTTGTGCAGGTTTCGTTGGACTTCTGACAGGGTGTACACAAACTCCTGAGTTAACTGGAGGGAGACCGGGTTGTCAATCCCTTCAGGGCAAGTTAAAGACTCCCCCAGTACATCTAAAGGAGACTTAGGAACTCTACCCAGGCTGAGTTCAAAAGGATTCTTGCCCGTTGACGCGTGCACCGCACTGTTGACCACAAACTGAATTTGAGGCAACAGGTCATCCCAATTATCTTGTTTTTGGTTAATGTATGCTCTCAGCACCTCCTGCAGAACTCGATTAGTTCTTTCAGTCTGCCCATCAGTCTGAGGGTGGTTTGCTGTGCTGAGCAGCTGTTTGACTCCCATTAACCCTATTAAAACTCTCCAGAACTTAGAGGTGAATTTTGAGTTTCTGTCTGAGATGATATTAGAAGGTAGCCCATGTTGGCAGACTACATGGTTGTAAAACTGTCTCGCTGTTTCGAGTGCAGTGACTTTGACAGTTGTGGGGATGAAAATGACCATTTTTGTCAGTTTATCCACGACTACCAATATCGAATCGTGCCCATTAGCAGTTCGTGGCAGTGTGACCACCCAGTCCATGGATATTGTTTCCCAGCGTCCAGCTGGGATGGGCAGTGGTTGCAAGAGACCTCCGGGTGGTGTGTGCCGAGACTTATTTCTCTGACACTGGTCACAGGACTTGACATATTTCAAGACCTCCCGGGGTAACCCCTCCCAATGATAATGTTTTGCCAGTTTGCCAACAGTTTTGGCCTGCCCCAAATGTCCACCCAGGAGACTGTCATGAGCTTGACTCAGTAAGAGAGACCTTATTTCCAAATTATTAGGAATGACCAGCTTCAGCCTGCCTGAAGTGGTTTCAGTCACCCAGACCCCTCCCTTGAGCTTATACCCGAGTGCAGTAGCACGACACACACCAGTAGTGGGGCTGGGCTCAAATGTTGGGTCAGAAAGGTAGGCTTTCCTAAGTTGTTCAAGGAAGGACTTTTTCACCTTTAGTGAAGTGAGTGCACACAGGACTTTATCTACAGCATGCTGACTAAAGTTCCTTTCTTGCAAGTCAGGTCTTCTAGAGAGTGCATCAGCAGGATTCAACTTCCCTGGTTTGTAGTCGATCTGGACTTGGAACTGCTCCAGCATCTGGCTCCAGCGGTTCTCCCTCCTCGACAGCTTGGACTTCTTCTGAAAGTGGGTCAGAGCTAGATGATCTGTAATCACCTTAAAAGCTTTACCATGTAAGTATGCTCTCCACTGTTTGAGTACATGAATGATAGCTAGCAGCTCTTTATCATGCACTGAGTAATTAATCTCAGCTGGATTAAATTTCATAGACTCATATAACACAAGGTGCCACTACTGCCGTACCTTAATATCCTTTGTGGTTTTGTCAGCAGGCTGCAACAAAATAGCACCCATGGCAAAGTCAGAGGCATCAGTAACCACCTGCACCGGTTTGTTGGGGTCATACACGGCTAGCACTGGGGCAGAGCAAAGGGCATCTTTATGGGTCTGGAAGGCAGCCTGCTGCTCTTTCCAACACATACCCTATGTCTTTCTTAGTAAGTTTAGTCAGTTTACTGGCCTTTGTGGAATAATTCTCAATAAATCTCCTATAGTAGTTAGCCAACCCGAGGAAAGATCTAACTTCAAAGACAAACTGTGGTACTGGCCAGTCTTTTATGGTCTGGACTTTCTTAGAATCCACACTGATGCCCTCTTTACTGACAACGTGGCCTAAGAATTCAATACTTTCCTTAAAAAAATCACACTTGCTCATTTTAGCATATAAGTGATTTTTTCGCAGGGTGTCCAGGACGATTTACAAGTGTTCAGTGTGCTGAGCTTCATCTTTAGAGAAAATTAAAATATCATCCAGGAAAACTTGCACAAACTTATCCAAATAAGGTCTAAAAATGTCATTCATAGCACCCATGAAGGTAGCAAAAGCATTAGTCAGTCCAAATGGCATCACGTTGAACTCATAGTGTCCATAACGTGTGCGGAAGGCAGTCTTGTGTTCATCCCCCTCAGCAATTCTGATTTGATGATAACCACTCTTGAGATCTATCTTACTGAACACCTTAGCGCCAGACAGGGTATCAAGCAAGTCCTCGATTCTGGGTAAAGCATACTTGTTCTTTACTGTAATTCTGTTCAGGGCTCTGTAATCCACACACATCCGCATACTGCCATCCTTTTTCTTAACAAATAGGATGGGTGCGCCGTAAGGTGATTTACTGGGAGAAATATAACCATTTTCCTCAAGCTCTGCAATCTGTGTTTTCAACTCCTCGCTCTCCACATAAGACAAGCCATACGTGCGTTGCCAAGGTGGCTGACTCCCAGGTAATAGATCAATCCTATGATCTACTTCCCTCTTAGGGGGTAGTCCTGGAGGCATATTAAATACATCCGTGTACTGAGCAACAATTTTTGCAGCAGTAGGGTGCTCCGGAGGGCTTACCTTTTTCTCAACCACTTCTTCAGGTTGAGGAGGTACCTCCCTTAGCAGCAGACAGAACATTCTGTCTTCCTTCTGGTTCCAGCTTTTGACGAACTCCATTGCATTCAGCAACTTGCATCCTTCTGGAAGCCTCTTCTTTTCCTTCATTTGCCATCCACACAGGACAAGAGGAAGAGCACTGGTGGGTGCCAAGTCAGTCTGCCCATCACTGGCTCCTCTCACTTTAACTGTACCTCTGCTCCAACACACTTCAGCTTGAAGTCTGTTAAGCCAGGACCTGCCCAGCACGAGATCATAAAAGCCAGTGTTGAGTACCTCAAATGTAAGCGTTTCAGTTAGAACTGCAATGCCGAAACCTAACTGGACCTCAATAGGCTTGGTTATAACTCCTCCCGGGATACTCGAGGCATCTCCAAGGAATATCTTTCTATTCCCTTGGGTGACAGTAGGCAGCCTTAGCCGCTTAACTAAGTCAAGCACTCCGTGCCTTCATCTTCGCGGGTACCGGCAACGCGGGTGTACGCAGCCCCTTCCACATCCGAATCTGGACCCACACCCATGGAAATTGGAGTTATTAAAAGGGACCCCGCGGCTGCTCGGAAGAGTGGAAGACCCTCCAATGACACTTATGATGCAAGAAACCAGCAAGGAGTGAAAGCAAGACTCTCCCCGGCTGAAAAAGAAGCTCTCATGACGGCTGGACTATGCTTTTATTGCAAGGAAAAGGGCCATCGTGCACTCTCATGCCCCAAAAAGTTGTCAAAAAACGGACAGCGCCGGTAGGCCAGGAGCCTACCACCCCAAGACCCACTTCACGAGAAGGCAACAAGACAAGTGAGGTGGAGACCCCCGTTGGAGACGACGTCCCAGCCCCAATGAGTTTGAGAGGTTACCTTGGAGGAGAGAAGGTCCACATCTTGGTGGATAGCGGAGCTCAAGGCAACTTCATTGCTGCAGATTTTGCCACCAAGCACGGTATTACTATGCGAACTCTTGACCAAGACGAGGAGATTATGATGCCCGATGGATTCTCCTATACTACCCCTTCCAAGAAGACGTACCCCTTGGCACTCTCTATCAAGTCCTTCAAGGATAGAGTAGTGTTCTCCCCCATGCAATTGGGCAAGTACGACGTCATCCTAGGGACGCCTTGGTTGACCAAGCACAACCCCCAAGTTGATTGGAGGACCGGTACTATCAAGATCAAGAATGACATCACTTCAAGAATCTGTATTTTGCGCGCAATCCAGAATATCCAGACCCAAGACATCCAGAAGCCGGCACACGAGATACTATTGTCCGCCCTCCAACTCAAGAGACTTGTGAGGAAGGGACACGAGCTTCTTTTGGCCTTGATCACGCCAAAAGACATCAAGAAAGACATCGAGAGTCAAGAAGGCAGCCCCGTTCCCAAGGAGATACAAGAAGTCTTTGAGGACTACAAAGAAGTGTTCTCCCCGGAATTGCCCAAGGGCCTACCCCCCAAAAGATTCGTAGACCACAAGATAGAGTTGGAGCCCGGAAGCAAGCCCATCTCTCGGCCTACGTTCAAAATGTCATACACGGAGCTAGACGAAGTCAAGAAGCAAATCAAGGAGCTACTGGAGCATGGCTTCATTCGACCTAGCAAGTCGCCATTTGGAGCCCCGGTGCTATTTGTCAAGAAGAAAGATGGTACCTTGAGGATGTGTGTGGACTATCGCGCCCTCAACAAGATCACCATCAAGAATCGATACCCGCTGCCGCGCATGGATGAGCTCATGGACCGGCTGGTTGGAGCCAAGTACTTCACGAAGATTGACTTACGGAGCGGCTACCACCAGATTCGCATCGCAGAACCGGACATAGAGAAGACGGCATTCAGGACAAGATATGGACATTTTGAGTTCATGGTCCTGCCATTTGGACTCACCAACGCGCCAGCAACTTTCATGACTATGATGAACACCATATTTCAGCCCATGTTGGACAGATTTGTGGTGGTATTCATCGATGACATCCTTATCTACAGCAAGACCCTTGAAGAGCATGCGAGACACTTGAAAGAAGTCCTTGAAGTATTGAAGCAAAACAAGCTATTTGCGAAGGAGTCAAAGTGCGAGTTTGCCAAACAAGAAGTGGAGTTCCTAGGTCTCCACGTGACTGCTGATGGCATCAAGATGGACCCCAAGAAGACCACGGTGGTGGAGGAATGGCCAACCCCCACGACCAAGAAAGAACTCCAGTCATTCTTGGGATTTGCCAATTGGTACAGGAGATTCATCCAAAGCTTCTCGCACATAGCAGCCCCCCTGACAGATCTACTCAAGAAGGACAGGCTATATACATGGACCGAGAAAGAGGAAGAGGCATTTCAAGAGTTAAAGCGAAGATTGACCACATCCCCGGTGCTCACACTCCCAAGTCCAAACCCAGATTGGCCCTTCCACGTCATCACCGATGCATCTTCCTATGCAATAGGAGCAATCCTGCTTCAAGACCAAGGCAAGGGACTGGAGCCCATCGCCTACCAGTCAAGGAAGCTAAATCCAGCCGAGCAAAATTATACAACCACGGAGCGAGAGGCATTGGCGATTGTACATGCCTTGAAGGTTTGGCGCTGCTACGTTGAAGGACGCAAAGTACTGGTCACCACGGACCACGAGGCGTTAAAGCACCTCCAGACGCAGCCGTATCTCTCAAGGAGACAAGCAAGATGGAGCGGATACTTGCAACAATACAACATCACGATTTAGTACCAGCCCGGCAAGACAAACTCGGCTGACCCCCTCTCAAGACTGCAATTAAACGCAGTGATGACATTGCTGAAGACAGATCTGGAAGCTCAATTTTCAGCCGCCTATAAAAGAGACCCTTACTACAAGAACGGAGAAGCAGCCTTGGACCCATACAAGAAGCAAGAAGGCAATTATTGGGTGAGGCAAGACACGGGCCAGAGATGTGTTCCTAATATCTTAGACCTTTGGCTCTTGCTTCTACGAGAAGCACACGACAACCCTCTTGGAGGACACTTTGGAATCCTAAGGACCACGGGCGTTCTAGCTAGGACTTATTGTTGGCCAGGCATGTCTAAGCAAGTCAAGGAGTACTGCAGGAGCTGTGACACATGCCAAAGAATCAAGCCATCATCGCAAAAGGCGGGAGGACTCCTCCAACCACTACCAATCCCCGAAAGACAATGGACGGACATCTCAATGGACCTTATCGTGGACTTGCCCGTGACACCTCGAGGCCATAATGCAATACTCACGGCGGTGGACAGACTTACCAAGATGGCTCATTTTATTCCCACGACGACTAAGGCTACAGCACCACAACTTGCAAGACTCATCTTTGACAACATCTTCCGACTCCATGGACTACCATCAAGAATTGTGTCAGATAGAGATCCAAGATTCACAAGCCATTTCTGGAAAAATCTCTTCAAGAACTTGGGTACATCGCTGGATATGTCCACTGCCTACCACCCACAATCAGATGGGCAAACCGAGCGTATGAATCGTACCCTAAAGACCTCTCTAAAGGCCTACGTGTCTACCCTCGAGCAAGACTGGGACATGTACTTGACCCCCCTCGAGTTTGCCTACAACAACACTACGCAGGCCTCTACCCAAGAGTCCCCATTCTTCCTCAACTATGGCTTCCATCCGACCACGCCACTGAGCTTCACGGCTGGCCATGATGAAGTACCTGCAGTCACAAATTTTATGGAGACATTAGAAGCAGCCCTTACAGCAGCGAAGAAAGCTCTACAACACGCGCAAGATGCTCAAGCAAGAGTGGCGAACAGATCCAGAAGAGAAATTACGTACAGAGTGGGTGACAACGTGTTACTATCATCCAAGAACATTTCCCTGAACAACAGGCCTGCCGGCAGCAAGTTCTCTCCCAAGTATTTGGGACCCTTCAAGATTATCCAGCAAGTCAACCCCGTTGCTTTCAAGCTAGAACTTCCCCAGACTATGCACATCGACCCCGTATTCCACGCTTCCCTCTTCAAGCCGTATGTGCAACCCGACAACAAGTTCCCAGGACGTGTGACAACCCCACCAGCCCCAACAATAGTGGATGATCATTTGGAGTACAAAGTGGAAGACATAGTGGCTATGAGAAATTTCAGGATACAGCAGCAATACTTGATCAAGTGGAAAGGATATCCAGATTCGGAGAATAGTTGGGTGGCGGCGCACTACCTTGACAAAGTTCAGAGAAAGTTGAAGCGCTTCCATGCCGCCAACCCCCATCTTGGACCAGCCCCAAGTCTCTCTACTAAAAGCCCGAAGACTTCAGGGAGGCAGCCTGCCACCATCAAGAAGCAGCAGAAGACCCCTTGGTTCTCTGAATCATTGGCAAGGTACCGGGCCTGCTCTGCTGTATAGCCCACCATCTTGGCATAATCCTCGTAGAGGACCACACCAGCGTGTGTCTCCATNTCTCAATGTACCAATCCAGTGCTGAAGTTCCTTCTCTCTGTAGCAGTGTTATCAGTTCCAGCTTCTTGATTTCCTGGGCTGCCAGCAATGCTTCCTTCAGGTTATCGAAGTTTTGGCCACCCACCACAGTATACCTGTAAGTGGCCAAGCTCTTTTGCCTGTCCGCTTCAGCCTTTTTCCTTTTCTCCTCCTCGGCCGTTGCCGCTTCTTCTTGTTGTTTCTTCTGTCTCTCCTCCTCAGCTTTCCTGAGGTTTTCCGCTTCCTGATCCTTCTTCCTCTGTGCTTCTTCTGCGCCCCTTGTTGTTTGCGGACCCTTTCTTGTTCTATTCTGGTGAGGGACGTCGCCGCCAGCTCCTTCTGATATTGCTCCATTGTCCTCCTGGCTTCTTCTCCCTTGCGCTTTCTGTCCTCCTTTTGTGTGGTGGGAGCCATTCTGCACATGTAACCAGGGCACAAGTTAGTAGGATATCGAACTTTGTCTTTGAAGTTGCAGGAACGGAATAAGTTCATATTAGTATGGAGTATTCGTTCCTGTTTACCTTACAGGGTGATTGCTAGGAGTTGACGTAGTTGCGGTGCGCTAGACATAAACGTATGAATGTGTTTTCATGTGTGTTAAGTGATGTATGGCTGTGCGAGGCCCTTTCTCCTTCAGCTAACGGTGCTTTATGTGGGCCAGGCTGTCCCCTCTGTGACTATGCTCAAACTTAGGGTTCACATAACTTAGGTACAACCGTTTCAACGCCCCTTTGGCATTACTCAAATGGTCTTTAAATTCCCAAATGTCCTCAGAGGCATCGTAACCCTTCCATCGAATGAGGTACTTCATGACATATTTAGACGATCGACGGACCGAGCGCGCGTCTAAAATCTCCTCAACCTCATATTCCTCAGGGTCGCCTTCCCGGACAGCGGGGACCGGTCCCGGTTGGACTGGTAACCGACTCGTGAACAGTGTATTACCTTTGATGTATGGTTCCAGGAAGGAGACATTAAAGATTGGATGACCCTTGTATTCGGCTGACATGTTCAGTTTGTAAGCATTCTTACCGACACGACGCACCACCGAATATGGACCGACCCAGACAAGGCCAAGCTCTTTCTTGACCACACCAGGGAGGTACAGGTTCTGAGAATGCAGTTTGACCAAATCGCCTTTAGAAAAGGTTAGTTCTCGACGGTGCTGATTAGCGTACTTTTGTTGGTTTTCTTGGGCTTTGTGCAGGTTCTGCTGGACTTCTGACAGGATGTCAGCAAACTCCTGAGTTAACTGGAGGGAGACCAATTGTCAATCCCTTCAGGGTGAGTTAAAGACTCCCCTAGGACATCTAAAGGAGACTTAGGGATTCTACCCAGGCTGAGTTCAAAAGGAGTCTTGCCCGTTGACGCGTGCATCGCACTGTTGACCGCAAATTGAATTTGGGGTAACAGGTCATCCCAATTATCTTGTTTTTCGTTAATATAGGCTCTTAGTACCTCTTGCAGAACTCGGTTAGTTCTTTCAGTCTGCCCATCAATCTGAGGGTGGTTTGCTGTGCTGAGCAGCTGTTTGACTCCCATTAACCCCATTAAGGCCCTCCAGAACTTAGAGGTAAATTTTGCGTCTCTGTCTGAGATTATATTAGAGGGTAGCCCATGGTGGCATACTACATGGGTGTAGAACTGTCTCGCTGTTTCGAGTGCAGTTACTTTGACAGTTGTGGGGATGAAAATGACCATTTTTGTCAGTTTACTCACGACTACCAGTATCGAATCATGCCCATTGGCAGTTCGTGGCAGTGTGACCACCCAGTCCATGGATATTGTTTCCCAGCGGCCAGCTGGGATGGGCAGCGGTTGTAAGAGGCCCCCCGGTGGTGTGTGCCTAGACTTATTCTTTTGACACTGGTCACAGGACAACGTATTTCAAGACCTCCCGAGGTAATTCCTCCCAATGATAATGTCTTGCCAGTTTGCCAACCGTTTTGGCCTGCCCCAAATGCCCACGCAGTAAACTGTCATGTGCTTGACTCAATAAAAGGGACCTTGTTTCCAAGTTATTAGGAATGACCAGTTTTAGCCTGCCTGAAGTGGTTTCAGTCACCCAGACCCTTCCTTTAAGCTTATACCCGAGTGCAGTAGCACGACATATACCACAAGTGGGGCTGGGCTCAAATGTTGGGTCAGAAAGGTAGGCTTTCATAAGTTGTTCAAGGAAGGACTTTTTCACCTTTAGTGAAGTGAGTACACACAGGACTTTATCTATTGAAAGGGGCAAAGTGCCCTAGTGGAATTGTAGTAATTCACGAGGAAAAGAACTAGTTGCAATCATACTAAAGAGTGCTGCGGCATATCACTAAGAAAGCTTTGGAAAATTACTTGACATTTTGATTAGCAAGCAACCGCTCACAAATGATGTAGGATGGAAGGCCTTGTCATTACAAACCCGTAGAAATTTACAGAAGTGAAAACTGATAAGAAACAAAGAAGTTATGCCTATTTATAATTTTCTGCCTAAGTGCTCCTCCCTAGGAGGAAGCTACGGGATTTCTTAAGTGTTCGTCAAATCGTCCCTTCCAGAATATTCGTGAGTAAGCCAGATCAGTCTAATCTGACGTGTCGAGCCAAATTGACGTCCACATACATGCATCGACATTACTAGAATATTCTATCTTAGACGCGCTAGGCTAAACCGAAACTTCTAGGTAAATCGACCTAGTCGGCACTCCGTGTCAGCCGAACTTACGTGAAGGTTCGAGTTCACACTAACGGGCTCGATCGCTCGACGCTGTCGGTCAATCCGACGGTCGCGCTCACCGCGGATTATGGACAGTTGTCAACTGACCTCAAAACTAATTAAACTTCGGAAATCCATAACTCTCTCAATACTTGACCAAATTCGGTGAACTTTATATCAAAATGACCACAAAAATGCACTCTACACTACTATACAATCAAAACATACTTTCATGAAACTCAAAAATGCACTTTATAAACCTATGACCTTACATCTACAGCATGCTAACTAAAGTTCCTATCTAGCAAGTGAGGTCTTCTAGAGAGTGCATCAGTAGGATTCAACTTCCCTGGTTTGTAGTCGATCTGGACTTGAAATTGCTCCAGCATCTGGCTCCAGCGGTTCTCCCTCCTCGACAGCTTGGACTTCTTCTGAAAGTGGGTCAGAGCTAGATGATCTGTAATCACCTTAAAAGCTTCACCATATAAGTATGCTCTCCACTGTTTGAGTACATGAATGATAGCTAGCAGCTCTTTATCATGCACTGAGTAATTAATCTCCGCTGGATTAAATTTCATAGACTCATACAACACAGGATGCCACTCCTGCCGTACCTTACCATCCTTTGTGGTTTTGTCAGCAGGCTGCAACAAAATAGCACCCATGGCAAAGTCAGAGGCATCAGTAACCACCTGCACCGGTTTGCTGGGGTCATACACGGCTAGCACTGGGGCAGAACAAAGGGCATCTTTAAGGGTCTGGAAGGCAGCCTGCTGCTCTTCCCCCCACACATACCCGATGTCTTTCTTAGTAAGGTCAGTCAGTTTACTGGCCTTTGTGGAATAATTCTCAATGAATCTCCTATAGTAGTTAGCCAATCCGAGGAAGGATCTAACTTTAGAGACCGATTGTGGTACTGGCCAGTCCCTTATGGTCTGGACTTTCTTCGGGTCCACACTGATGCCCTCTTTACTGACAACGTGGCCTAAGAATTCAATACTTTCCTTAATGAAATCACACTTGCTCATTTTAGCATATAACTGATTTTTCCGCAGAGTTTCCATGACTGTCTTTAAGTGTTCAGTGTGCTGAGCTTCATCTTTAGAGAAATTTAAAATATCATCCAGGAAAACTTGCACAAACTTATCCAAATAAGGCCTGAAAATGTCATTCATAGCACCCATGAAGGTCGCAGGAGCATTAGTCAGTCCAAATGGCATCACGTTGAACTCATAGTGTCCATAACGTTTGCGGAAGGCAGTCTTGTGTTCATCCCCCTCAGCAATTCTGATTTGATGATAACCACTCTTGAGATCTATCTTACTGAACACCTTAGCACCAGACAGGGTATCAAGCAAGTCCTCGATTCTGGGTAAAGCATACTTGTTCTTTACTGTAATTCTGTTGAGGGCTCTGTAATCCACGCACATCCGCATACTGCCATCCTTTTTCTTAACAAATAGGATGGGTGCGCCGTACGGTGATTTACTGGGGGAAATATAACCATTTTCCTCAAGCTCTGCAATCTGTGTTTTCAACTCCTCGCTCTCCACATAAGACAAGCCACAAGTGCGTTGCCAGGGTGGTTGACTCCCAGGGAATAAATCAATCCGATGATTCACTTCCCTCTTAGGGAGTAGTCCTGGAGGCATAGTAAATACATCCGTGTACTGAGCAACAATTTTCGTAGCAGTAGGGTGCTCCGATACCACTGAATTGAATCGACTTGCCAAATAGGCGATTAACAATTCATAAATATCTTTATATCAACAAGTAATCTTTATGGTATTTTCCGTTAACTGGTTAAACGGCAAAGGACAACACACTAGCAGGGAACAGTACTCGTAAGTGAAATGCGAGTAAACTAGCATCGATAATGAAATCAGTAAACTCATACATAAGCGAGGTTAGAAGACATTGCGTATCAATGGCTTCTCGCCTTGGATTCAGATCACTCTCAGTAAGCTGTACAAGAGAGTTGGCCTCGTTTCTGAATGCCGAACTCGAGAACAATGCCTAGCATATGTATATGGAATGAGTTTACTGTTCAACGGCCAGTGCGATGGCACCGCCTACCTGGGAGTTAACCACGTTGGTAGGACCTCGGTTAACCAAATCTATCGCCATCTCCCATCATCCCGAATTGCCATCCATCATAGGGATGTCATCTGGCCATTCATCTAGCGTATCACACTTAGATGCATATCGAGGCAGTTCGCTGCTACCGAGTACGGAAGTCAGCTGGCTGTCAAAGAATGTGTCAGCAAGCTGACTTAAGTTGACTTCAGCCTGCTGCTTCCGGCTGAGTCATTAAATTGATATTAAATATAAAGTCCAGCAGACTGATTATCAACTAGAGTTCAGTAGGCTGAACTTAACTAATTATTATATTTAAATGAATATTATATCTACTAATATACTGATTTATTACACCTCCCTCCCTCCCTCTTATTCAAACATGAAAGATTTTTGGGACAAGATTGCCCCCCGCCCGACAGATGAATGTCCACACGTAGAAATGGGCTGCAAAAAAAGAGACTGGCAAGCCAACGCCGGCAGTATTGAGAGACAGGTGAAGAATCAGGTGTGCAAGTTGGAGGAGGGTGTGACTTGTAAAAGACGGTAGTGAGTAGGTTGACAAACGGGGGGAAACAAGGACCCAAAGGGGGGTGGAGGTGGGCAATGCAGGTTCAGTCGCTCGATCATGGACCCATTAAAGCCCTAAGTTGGTGCGTTTGAATCATACACTTTGTCCAAATGAAGCCACTGTTGCACCAAAAGAAAGAATTCCAAAATAGTAGGTAGTCTTTGATTATGTGGAGCCTAGCACTTGTGAGGAGCAGCTTTGATGAAGCCATAGGTTATCCAGCAAGTAAATGGATTACATAATAAAAACTAGCAATCAACACAAGCCCCATGTAGCTTAAAACCAAGCTCAAACAATAAGTTTTTATTTTCATAAAGACAAAGACGGCGCAAGGTGGCGAGTTTGTAGTGTTCGGCTTGCGCAGCCGAAGCCATGTTTATGTTGAACCTCAGAAAGTACTATTCACTACTTCTACATATGTTGGGCAATTTTGGGCATAGCCGTGACCAGCCGCTGCCGACAAAATTAGAGATGCTTCTTGGTTCCCTTGGTTGAAGGTCCGTTTGCATGCTTGAATGGTGAAGTTCGACATGGGTAGAGACGTTGACAACGTTTCCCGGCAAGCAAACGTACTGTATTTTCCCGGCATGCTAACGTACTGTACCCCGGTTGCTGCCGCTTCTGCCTGCGACGAGCGTCTAAAACACGCAGCCGGTCGCTGCCGGTTGCGGTTCCTCTGGCCCTGTTCGCCGGGCGTGCCGTCACGTCCCGACGCTGTTAGAGGAGCGGTCACAACGTCCGAGCCTCGCTCTTCGCGGCTCTCTCTGGCTCTCGCGGCTTGGAAGAAAAAACGCTTGCGTATCATAAAGGCCTCTTTTCAAGCCGCATCACTCCAGGAAGTGCAGAAGTGTGCGGCGCCTAGGTCTTTACCTTGTTCTTCCTCCACTTCTGTCCTCCTCCTCTCCATCACATTAGCAGATAGCCACCATGTCTGACGAGGAGCACGGATTCGATCAGAAGGCAGATGCCGGTGCCTCAAAGACCTTCCCTCAGCAGGCGGGTGCCATCCGCAAGGGTGGTTACCTCGTGATTAAGGGCAGGCCGACAAAGGTGAGCTCTCTCCTGGTCCATATGTAGGGTGTGTTGGGTAATGCCGTTGATGGCTGTGCGAAGCAAAGTGGTTAGGTCAGTGGAGCTCGGGATGGTCTTGCGAGGGGTGGTCATAGACTTACGGTCGCCACAAACATTACTGACTGTATTCAGGCTGATGTTGGACCGATCATGGATGTGCACATGTATGCCACTTTCTTGCACCCAGGCATGGTCTATACCATGTCTTAGGTATTGTTGTTATACCCTTTACAGTTTACACATCTGGTTGTTATATTCTCCTCATATTGGTGTGATGAACTTACTATGTAATTAGTCGTAACTCAAGTCTGTAATTGTGGGGTTTCTGAGTATACTAGTTGTACCCCATGATCAATACATCTAGAACGTCGTTGTCTGCTTGCATGTTCGGCAGTATGTCGTTTGTTTTCTACGGTACGATTTCAGCTCATATGGGATGCGCAGATGGACATGTTGTATGTCATGTATGACCAAAATGGTACTTCCTTTTCGCAAAGCTTCATAACTGACTGGTGCAGGTTTGTCAGTGCTGATAATCTGGTATGCGCATGCTACTTGATACCAGGTTGTTGAGGTGTCAACATCAAAGACCGGCAAGCACGGGCACGCCAAGTGTCACTTTGTTGCTATCGATATCTTCAACAATAAGAAGCTGGAAGATATTGTGCCCTCGTCTCACAACTGTGACGTAAGCACTGGACGCTTGTCTCGCTGCCATCCGCTAGACTTGTACTAGGGAAGCTGCCTGATTAATGCGGAGTTTTTCAATGTTGCATGCTTCGATGGGCTTGCACGGTTTCACAGGTTTCTTGCATGTTGTATTAGCACCCCTGTGAAGTCACTTAGTACAGCACATTGCTGGACAATGTTGCATGGGATGTGTCATGTCAAAGAAAGGGCCACTTTTCCTTTGCCCACGCTGCTGCAGTGCCCTGGACACTCCCTCATCATGAGTTTTCTTGCCTGAAGGAAGAAGGGTGTAGGAGTTGGCTGAGGTTCTGAGCTCTTAATTCCTTTGTGACATGATTTTGTGTCATGGCAGGTGCCTGAGGTCATCCGTACCGACTTCCAGCTCATCGACATCTCCGAGGACGGCTTTGTAAGTCTGCCATACCCTTCAGCTGTATCTACTATCCGCATTAGAACGCACACTAGGAAGATTGTGCAACTCACATACATGATAGTGTTCAATGTGGATGGTTTTGAAAGTTTGACATGGTCTTTGAGCATTTTTATGAAGTGAAGCAATCTGTTAGCATGTGACTCGAGGGAGGATGTAGGCAAGGGCTTAGCGGGTTAGAAGTTTGGGTTGGAGATTAGAGGGATGTGCAATAATTTAGCGCTGAAAACGTCCGATTGTGCAAACCCTAGTCCAGGCTCTTGATTTGAAGTACATGAGGATTGTGCTGGTCATTTATAGTGATTCCATTTTACCTGCAGGTGTCTCTCTTGACTGAGAATGGCGAGACCAAGGACGACCTGCGTCTCCCCACTGACGACTCTCTGCTGTCTCAGGTAAATCTCACTTGATTTGTTTGGTAATGTGCTGCTTCTGGGTGCCGTATGTGACATGTGTCGGTTGCAGTGGCTGGAGTGCAAGGCAGTGTGTATCTAAGTGGGGCAGGCACATGGGCTAAGTGGCAAGTTAGTTAAGTTTGGGGGCATCCGGCGTCTAGTGAGTGAACTCTAGGCTGCCCAAGTGAGAGACCTTCAGTGAGAGGCTGTGCGCTGACTGCACCACTTTTCTTGCTTCATCCTTAAATATTTGAATTGTCAGGAGGATTGCTGCATGGGTGGGTAGCCAAGAGGTGCCATTGTTGGGTGAAGCTGTGGACTCGTGCACTTTCTAGTGTAGTGGCAATCGAGACCTGCCTCTGCTGGCAGCACTTCTTAGGTGTTCAGTTCGAGTGTCGTGTCATTTTCCGGGAGAGCTTCCTTTCATTTTGCGTTGATTTGTCAGCTCCTATCCAGATGACTGGTCAGGTTGCGAGATTGTCGTGGATGAGATCTTGAACCTCAGCTGAAAGGGATAGGCTCTTCTGTGGTTGAGGCTTTTCTTGCTTGTGCTCCGCCACTTGATGATCATCCTGTAGATGGCTGCAGATGTACATATGTGGGGCTGGCAGGCTGTTTGGGACTGAGGTTCTCAGCCTTCGCTTCATTTCAAATGCTGGCCTGCAAGCTTCCAGTTTGCTCTTAAAATGTCTTGTTGCTTATGAACATTGATCAAGCCTCAACAGCCCGGCGCACCACAGCCCGGCGATGGTGCGCCAAATAGCTGCTCCATTTTGGGATGGGGTGGTGCATCAAGGAGTCTGGGTGGGATCAGTAGTCTTGGTGGTCAGCCTTGAGGGGAAATACAGAGATCTGCGGGTCTTTGTGCAGAGCTGTGTCTTGGAAGAATTAGGTTGATGTATGTATGTGGAGAGGGGATTATTATTGCGTGTCAGAGCTTGCAATTGTTTTGCTGGGACTAAATGTCTTCATTGGATGGCTATCATTCTGCTCCATGGCTGCAGCTGAAGGAAGGGTTCAACGAGGGCAAGGATCTTGTTGTGACTGTCATGAGCTCCATGGGTGAGGAGCAAATCTGCGCCCTCAAGGACATCGGCCCTAAGAACTAGAGTGGAGTGGAGTGGAATGGTGGTGACGTGACACGTGGCGTGGAAAGGAGAGGCGAGGGAGCAGAGCGTGCGCGCGGAGAATTGGTGAAGAAGGGTTGGTGGTGGTTCTTGTCAGTCCAGGAGAGTGCTGGGGGATGAGAAGAGTGGCAGGGCTTGGTAGTCAGCGTAAGTTTTGACAGGAGCGCGCAGCCTGTGTGTTCCTGTTGCTGAGGATATGGTGGGTCTCATCGCCCCTTCCCTTTCTTTTGTAGTGCTCCTCAGCTGCAGGAAGTGGGACAAGCATTGGCCCAGGATTGTCAGTGTCAGGCTGGGTTCCACATTCGGAAGCTTAGCTGTGACTGATACTTCGTGTTGAATGTTGAGGTCCCAAATTCCATGTGATTTTTAGTTTGTAAGAAGGTAATCAAAGTGGAACCATGCAATTTTACGCAAGCCAGTTGACATCTCCGGCGAGCTGCCATGGTTTTTCACGTTTACCCATTCAGGTAGTGGATATTAACGTATTTGTATTCAGGAAAGGCTCCATTCTATGAGCGCTCGATATATCCTGTCGGAGGCTATTCTGCCTTGGCTTTCTAGTCCGTATATGAGATTCTTGGGACATTGTTGTTGTGCTTTTTTTCTTGGTTCTTTCTTGCATGGCAGTGCCTTCTGGCTTAATTTAGTATGCTTGCTCAAGTGATTACTTTCTCCTATTATGTGATCTTTGTGTCTTAATTGAAAAGAAGTAGTAAAAGAGCATTTAAAACCTGTGTGCATATGAAAGCAAAATGCTAGTAGTCATACCTTTCCTATTAGACAGTCACCCTGTTGAACGTCCGGAGCGAAGAACCGCACGGACGGAGGAAAGTCTTGCATATGATGCAGTAGGTGCAGGATGGAAATACTCAACTGTTACACCTAGAGTCCCTCTTGCGAAGAACTCTAAATATGACTTAATCTAGGGTCGTCAATTTAAATGTGATGTCCAACAGTCGAGAGCATAGCTTTCATTTTACCATAATAAGAAATCCAAGTATTCTCTGCTCCAGCAGCAGTAGCAAACTGGAGCTCCTTATCAAGCAAATCTGTAGTGCTTTTTTGCCCAACCTCTTCAGAAAGAGTGTAGCCAAGTTTGCGTGGTATGAACTGGCAACATTTATTTGTAAATGAAGCCTTGGGACAATTTTCACGAGGAAAAAGTTGAAAACAACTTCATCAGGTTGTTTGAAAATCGGCGCTTGCGTATAAAAGACCAACCCAAAATAAGACCATGATGCAATTCTCTCTCACAAGCAAAATATCCGTGAATGATGAATACTGTGCGGGGTTTCAACCTAGGTGGTACTAGATTGGTCGTGGTTTGTAACGGACATCTAATGGCATAGACACTGAGACACAGATTGACTATGATGTTATGTTTCTTTGTCCCATCTAGGTGCGTGCTCCCTTTCCTGGGCCTTTGCTGTCGGTCAGCGCTGGTCAGCGCATATATTTAGACGTTACTTCTGCGACAATGTTCAACAGTGTGGAAGTAGTATGAAATATTTTGGCTTGGACGTCGACGCCTTTGACGGGCACTTCCGGCTGCTCCGACAACATAGAAGTTTAGTCAGATGGGGCAATTGAAGGTCAACGTGCAAAACCCTGCATCGGGTGCTGTCGACGGTGACGTTTGACCTCTTAAGTTCGTTTTCCTCAGTTCTTGTTATTATAATATTTTCCTCGGTTATTAAAAGATATCGACTCAACCAAGTGAAAAATGTTACGGAGAGGAGTCCTCGCAACGAGGAAATTGTTAACGAGGACCGACTCCCAACTCATCCCTCTTTCTCACGCAGCCGCCACCATTGCTGTGTAAGGCGCCATCATGGTGAGCTCTTGCCTTTACCCCGGAAATCGTCGACCATGGCTTCTTAACTACATTATGTCGCTGTTTGAATGTCTCCATACCCATCATTCTGGAAGTCTGGACTCGCCAAGTTTGCTGTTGCCTATGGTTGACATCTGAGTGGAGGTCGGGGAAGAAAGCAAGGGGATTTGAAGCCTGTATTAGAGGGAATTGCAGGCCGTTAAGCAGCATAACTATTCTCGAGATGTGTTTGCATGTCAACCCGTTATGATACCCATGCAGTTAGCTGATACACGAAGTGAAATGAGCGTGCTACGTACGGCAGAGGGCTTCTTTTCATGTATCCCCTATTGTTTGTTCCTTGTAGCTTTTTACTTTAAACGGGGTCGGGAATTATGGTCTTTTCTTATGGTAGGAGGGCTGGCCTATATATATGCTTGACTTTTTCTACCAGGAACTCATGGTTTAGCGAGGAGCGCAGAGAGCTGTCATTGGGTGCATCAGTAGAACTTATGAATCATGATTATGATGTGCCTATCTCGGAAGGTGTTTTCTCTGGCATCAGTATATGGTACTGAGTGTACAGGGTAAGGCTCTGGAGGTAGAAAATTGGTCGCGGGTAGAATACATTAGCTGGAATATTGGTCAGGTCTGGAACAGATGTCAGGCCTTTTACCATATATTAGGTCTTTCCTGTGAAGGACACATCTTGCTTTTGCTGAGTACCTAGTTTGCAACATTAACAGACCTTGATGATAAACCTGAGTGCGAGAGGCTGGCCAGACATGTGTTATGCTGAAACAGGAGCCTAAAATACCATCAAGTGGCACTTGTACATTAGTCAGCTCGTTGTAGCTAGAGCTTAGGTGGCGTGGTCGCTGCCGCACAAGTTCCTATCTTGGTTTCTGCGATCTCTGGTTGCGATTGATTGCCTGATACCTCTCCTTTCCATGTATCAAACAGCCTCCCAGGAGAAGCGCAAAGGCCCCGGCCCCAGCTCCAGGGGGGGACAAGAAGAAGGTGAGCAACCCCGACTTGTCCTTGACCTTTTTATTTGTCGGTCATTGTGAGGCACATGCGTTATGGGTCTTTTGGGCATCTACTTCAGTGCTGGACAGGATCTAGTGGTGTTTTGGACATGCTGTACTGTTCCACATTACGGGAGCTTAGCACACTTTCTAAACCTTCACTTGCCTTAGTGAAGTGCATCAAAGTTGCTACCATGAAATCGGTGGCTTTGCATGTATCCTAAACCCTTGCAGGTCAGAAAATAGCAACAAATGATAGAATGATGGTGTTATAATGTCGTACATTGCGAGGGGTTTAAGAACGGCTCTGAACGGCGTGAAGTTCTTCTTGGAGGTGCATGTACTGCAATTGTCAAAGTGAGCGTGTCAACTTGGCACACACATGCCAGGTTTGGTTGGTGGATTGTCTGCAGTCGTAAGGTGCAGGAATGAGTTTCGATTGACACAGTGGTCATCTCTCAGTGACTGATTCTCAGCTATGTGCACATGTCGTAGTGGTCATCTGTTAGCAGCTCTCTATGTACATTGTGTGGTCGCAGTGGTCACGCGTGAACAGCTCTCCATAGGACTATGCCATGCAGGTAGAAGAGATGGTCAAGATCAGTCACCGTAAGATGGGAAATCCCAACTCTGGTAGTCATAGTGCTCACCTTTGCTCAATGGTTGTCGATGGAATCGCGGGGCTGTGGCAGTGGTCACCTGTCATCAGCTTCCCACGGGACCGTGCGGCAGTCACTGTGCTCACCTGCTGACAATTGTCCGCGGACTCGCGTGGGTGCAGGTAGAGAAGGTGGTGCAGAACCCCCTCTTTGAGAAGAAGCCCAAGCAGTTTGGCATCGGCGGTTCGCTGCCCTTCAAGAAGAACCTGCACCGCTTTGTCAAGTGGCCCAAGTATGTGCGCATCCAGAGGCAGCGCCGCGTGCTTAACCAGCGCCTCAAGGTCCCCCCGGCCTTGAACCAGTTCACCAAGACCATGGACAAGAACCTCGGTGAGCGCACATTGCGCTGTTGCCCGCCCTGCTCTGCAACCTGCAGTAGGAGTGGTCTTCGTCCTGCACGAACTGTCCGGTGCTGCCCTGCTCGTTGCTACCCTGTCCTTTGCTTCCTTGAGAGGGCCTGTCCAGTGTCTGTCCAGTGTCTGCTCATGCTTTGAGAAGAGGAAGATAAGGCGTGTTCAATCTAATGTGGTGGGCATGGTTGGCCGCACCTTGAGATTGCGTGCAAATTGATCTGCATAATGATGTATCCAGCCTCTGCTACCCGCAGTGAGCCCGCGCTCTGCCCTCCTGCTTGGGTGAAAAGTGAGATGCTCATGATTCTACACATCCGCTGCACTGATGCAAGATGGGTAAGACAGATGGTGTTTGATGATTGTCCTGACAAGCCCCCCCCCCGTCTCCCCCCCCCCCTCGCTCTCTCTCTGGTTCTCTGCAGCCGCCAGCTTGTTCAAGATGCTGCTCAAGTATAGGCCCGAGGACAAGGCCGCCAAGAAGGAGAGGCTGCTGAAGAAGGCCGAGGCGGAGACAGCTGGCAAGACTGTGGAGACCAAGAAGCCCATCGTGGTGAAGTTTGGCATCAACCACATCACCTACCTCATTGAGCAGGTGGGTCACCTCTCTCAGCTGCGGTCCTGGCTCTGGCTGGGTTGGCAGTGCTCGAGAAAGCCGCGCATGGTCTGTCTGCTGCTAGCCTCAGTCGTCTGCATGGGTGCTGCTGACATGGTGCGAGCATGCAGTGGCCTGGGCTGTGATTACTCCGAGTACTTTGAAAATGCTCTTGAGTGCTCCGGAAGCTTCTTGTATTGCTTAATGAAGCGCGTGCCTTTGGTATGGATAGAACTGGATGAACCTGAGTGTTGGCGTTGTCAGCATCACATCTCTCAACTTCCTTGTTCCTCAGTACACACATGCACTGCTTTTGGAGCAAGTCACTGCTTTTGGAGCAAGTCAATATACAACCAGGGAATTGGGTGCATGCTAGCCTCACAAACTTCAGCACGAGGTCTGTTAGTGAGGTGAGGCTTCCGCACGGGTGGCTCTGACGAGCTAGTTGGAGGTGGAAGGGTATGGGGCCGGTATTTTTTTGTTATACCACCTGGTCTCCGATTTACAATTGCACTAGTAGTACTCGTGTGGAACAGGCTATCCCAGGTGGCTGCGCGTGAGTGCTGAACAAAATGGTCTGGTGTGTCTACATGTGAGGGCCCCGGGGGAGGGAGGGGAGGCAAAGGAATGCCCAGGTTGCAAGTTCCGGTCTGACTTTGGGCTCTGTGAGGTGGGAGAGTCTTTCCGTCTGTAACAAGTTGGTAGTTGTTGGTGGGAGGATTGAGGAGGGTTGTCTATCGCAAGGATGGAGTCGTTGGCGTCAGCCTCTAGCTTCCATTGGAACGCAGGTATCTTGATGTCATCTGCGAGGGAGCTCATGGGGTTACATTGACTTCCACCTTTGACGCATGTGTTGGGCGCGGATTGCGGTGAGGTGGCGAGGTTGCACTGAATCATGTGCCATTGCATGGGATCTTTTGCACGGCAGACCTGGAGGCCCTCTGGAGACACATGCAGTCGCTCTCTTTCGGCATGAAGAGCATTCAGATTGCAGTGTCTCGCTGGCACGCGAGGTTGTCTTGTCAGTGTGGCAGTGTTCTATGTATCTCAGGGTTTTTCCAGGCATGACAAGCTAGCAAATAGGTCGTGTCAATGGAGCCCACGAATGGATCGCACCAGCAGGGTTTGGCAGTGCGCACTAATTGCGATTGTTGGTGCACCAGCAGAGTGCGACATGTTCTTGACACATGCAGCATGGGGTTTGGCGTGTGTGCGCGCGTGCAGGGCAAGGCGCAGCTGGTGGTGATAGCGCACGACGTGGACCCCATTGAGCTTGTGGTGTGGCTGCCCGCGCTCTGCCGCAAGATGGGCATTCCCTACTGCATCGTCAAGGGCAAGGCCCGCCTCGGCGCGGTACCCCGCCCCCCCCCCCCTTTCCTTCCTCTTCCTCCTGCTGCCACAGCTGCCCCACTTCGCTCCCCTGCTGGGCCCTTGTTCTCCTCCCGCTTGGCCCTAGAAGGGTTGTCCTTCCTCTCTCCTTTTCTTTTAGACGGTCCAGCAATTGCTGTTGCCACCCTTTTCTTTGTTTGCCTCCTCCCCGAAAAACCCCTCTCCCTCCCTCCCTCTGCTCCTGCCCTTCTGTCCATGTGCATGTGTGCTAGCCAGCTGCTCTGCTGCTCCTGCTTGAGAGTTTTTCCTGTCCCCGGTTGGTGCACGCCGCAGCCACTGGTTGTTGTCAGCCACTGGTCTGTTGGCATTCTCAAAGGTAGCGGGGAATGAGCGCTGAACGCCAGCAGATACAGTGCCTGTCCATCACACACGAGGGCCCAATTTTCCCTTTGCTACAACTATGTGGTGGCTGGCTCTTGTGCAGCTTGCTCTGTCAGCTTTTGGCTGACCGCCTCTGTTGCTCGCGTTGCTCACGCTTTTTGGCGTTTCTGATGTCGAAGGAGCGGAGGTGTGTGCGCGCACCAGCGCGTGTGAGTGGAGCATTTCTTGATGGCTGTGACAATTTGGAGTTATGGGTGTGTGGAATTAGCGCAGAAGTGGGTCTGCGTCTGCGTGAGTGCGTGTTCATGCGACTGTCCTATGTGCTAAGCCTGCGCTTGTGCGTGTGCTTGTGCGTCTGCTTTGTGATAGAGTGTGCGCATGCGTGCGTGAGAGTGCATGCATGCCAGTTTCCAACGCTTGATTTGTGGGTTGTGCATGCTTGTGCATGTGCTGCTGTGATGGGCTGCAGGTGGTGCACAAGAAGAACGCGACTGCCTTGTGTTTGACATCTGTCAAGAACGAGGACAAGCATGACTTCAGCAAGATTGTGGAGGCTGTCAAGGTACCCCCCCTCCCCCCTTCCCCCACCCTCCCCACCCCCCCACCCCCATCTG